>JAHTLZ010001508.1:0-12416 GCA_023846285.1 Phrynocephalus versicolor | reverse complement strand
TTCGTCTTAAATCAAACAAAAACAATAAAAAATGAATAATGAAACGAAACACCATTTTGGTGTTTCGTGCCCATCTCTAGTCTCTAGCTCTTTAGTGTCTCTACATGAGCTGTTTCCCCAGCATGAGAGAAGCTATCTTGGTAGAGCAGTCACTTCTGATTACATGATTAAGAAGATGACACGGAAGGCAGGTCTAGCAAGCTCCCATCAGCATGCATGGGCTCTGCATGTTTTTGAAGAACGGCTGAATGAGGTCTTGAGCATTCGTGAAAGCACTGTCTATCTGAAGGCCTTTGAGTAAGCCAAGTGGTGCCATCTTTAGTTTTCAGGAGACTTGGAGGGAAAGCAAGTGTAAAAGAAGTTATGAGTCAAGTGTTGGGACCATTCTTTCTTCTAGCTCCCTCATACAACATTCCTTTGAGGTTCTCTCCTTGAAAAAGAGAAAAAGCAAACTCCTTGTTCAAGAAAAGACAAATTTGCAAAAAAAGTAAGTAGTATTCTCTTCCACATTTGCAAACACAGAGAGGGGGAGGGGGGAGAGAGCATAGCCTATGCATGAGATAAAAAATATATTCCTTAATTAGAACCTTGGAAAAAGCTGGATGGCCAGCTGATGCTATCATGCATGTTGAATAAATTACCTCCTTCATTGAGCTTGATGGCATGATCATTTTGGTCATTGGGAGTGTATGGCTGTTAGGTGAGCAGGATGACAGGAATTCATTCAGTGTCCTGGGAATCACTGACAATGTTGTACTGCATGCTGACAATGCCAGGAATGTGAACAGGGTGAAGAGGTAGGGAAGGAATTCTGTATGCAAACCAGGCCAAGAGGGAAAATAACAGAGACTTACCTTCTAGCTGTCCTGTCAAAGCTACCATTTTTCAAGTTAATCAATCCCCTCTGCTGACAGCTGCAGATGGTAAACAGTTTATAAAACATTTTTGCTGTCCAATATATTGCTTCTCATTGTCTTGGTCTCAATATGAAATACAGGGCTTCAAGAACACCTACCTGCTTTAATACTGTATTATTTTCAAGAAAACCCTTTAAAAGACATCTGCACAAAGCATTTAGAAAAAGCATAGCACTTTGGGTGAAATAAAAGAAAAAGAAAAGAAATGTAAGAACTTCAAGGAAAGCCAAAAGAATATCCCCCCCCCAAGGGGGTAGGCAGATTTCCGAAAAGCAAAATACACATTGTTTGTTGATCTAGCTGTTTTCTTTAGGAAGGAACTATTTCATTCCAGATTCCTGCAAGTTCTGTATTTAAGACCTTAACTCAGGTAGGAAATCAGGGGTTGGCATTTTTGCTGAGGCCCACACATAAGAAAAGACTTCCTTGTTTACCTCCTGAATCCTTCTCTCATATACTTCTGATTTCCCAAACAATTTCTGTGTGATTCTGAGGATGCAATTTGACTAGTTTTGTAACTGGGGGTTCTGTGTTTGCAAATCCTTTCTAAAGTTTTGCCTGGAAAAGGCAAGATTTTGTTGTAATGCAATATCACTGTTTGAGGCCTCCAAGAGCAGAAATAACATTTTCTTGTCATCAAAACATGATGACTACTTGTGGACCATAGGAAAAACAATTGCGTCTTGCGATTAGACATGGGCACGACTCGGCGAAATCCTCATTTCTGTTCTCGTTCTTCGTGCTCATTACGTAACGAGGAATGAGAACGACAGTTACTCCGCTCCAACTCAAACCCGACCTGTTAAAGATAAATTGGGTCTGATTTATCGTTGTCATGCATGGCATCGCAGTGCCGGCGATCGCACAATGCCAAGCGGCGCAGCACAGAAAAAAAGTTTTAAAAATTAAAAAAAAATGATTCCCGCCGGCCATAAAAGCAGGCGAAAATATGCCTGCCTCAGTGAGGGCACCTACCAGAGAGGGGTGGTTTCTGGGGGAGTCCCCGGCCTCCCCCCCTCCTGTCCTGGGCTGCTGGTACCAGGCTGGGGGGGGCATCATCGTCTCCATTTGCCATGCGGTGGGGGGGATCCAAAATGGCGACCGCAATATTTTTTTTTTTAAATCGTGGTCCAAAAACCCACCAAAGCACAACAGAAACATTTGAAAATTAGGTATTTTAAATGCCTGATTTTTTACAGTAGCAGCCGTGGGTTTTTCTTGCAACAAAATGTCTCCATTGATTTTATTTTATTTACACCTGTGCACGCACAATGATGGGCTGGCCATGGGATGGGACCAGGCAAATTTTTGGAGCCATTCCACCAATCACATGGCCAGGTTTTGCTGAGACTTCTGGATGTGCCAGAGAGGGCATAAAAAGCCCACCAACCCTAAGCCTAAGCCTAAGCCTAAGCCTAAGCCTAACCCATACGCCAGTACACTGTCTTCTTAGTGGGTCAGAGGCACCCAGAGGTGCAGCCCACTAACCCTCCCTAACCTTAACCATTACCCTAAGCCTAGCCCTTACCCTAACCCCAACCCTAAGCCAGATTTGTACGCAAGTACACTTCCCTTCTTAGTGGGTCAGAGTGGTGCATCGAAAGATGCCTCCAACTCCAGACCCACTTCCTCCCTTGTAACCCGTACACCAGTATGCTTTCCTTCTTAGTGAGTCAGAGTCAGCGCCAAGAGAGGTGCCTCTGACACACTAACCCCCAACCCTGGCTAAATATGGCTGAGCTATAGCTATTCATGGCTATAATGTTCTTAGTGAGACAGCGAAGTGCCGATGAGGTTTCCTGTCACACTAACAACCCAACATAATTGGCAGTGGCT
The DNA here is from genome assembly GCA_023846285.1 of Phrynocephalus versicolor. Taxonomy (NCBI): domain Eukaryota; kingdom Metazoa; phylum Chordata; class Lepidosauria; order Squamata; family Agamidae; genus Phrynocephalus; species Phrynocephalus versicolor. The sequence goes on along the minus strand of JAHTLZ010001508.1, from coordinate 9,663 downwards.
ACTTGGCTACGCGTTACGCTTCCCTTCCCTTCTGGGTCAACTCAGAGGGAGGCACCCAGAGAGATGCCTCCCAGAGCCCACCCCTCCCCCTAAACCTGTACAAATGACAGACGACAAACGGAATGACAAATTTTTGAAACGGGCCCTTCCCGACAAACGACAACTCAAAAAGTAATTTTTTCTGGTCGTGCCCATCTCTACTTGCGATATTTTATTCTGGATACCCAGTGTGGAGTGATAGACTTGGACGCAGGAGACATAGACTGAAATTAGGGATGGGCACCTTACAAAAAATGACACACTGTTTTGTGCAAAGTGCATGTTGGAACAATTTCTCATGTTATTGGTGAGTGCATATGTAGTAGCAACAAAAGTAGAGTGGATAATAGTGGGGATCATATTTTCATAGCATTCTGATCATAGCATTTGCCAGTACATGCATGCTTATATCAACCATGAATACATTAGTATAGTTGAATCAAATTTATATAGAGATAGCTTTATATTTTGTAAATCTAGAATTTTTTTTAAAAAAAATGATTACCACTCACACTACTAGAGGTGCTTTCTCACACCCCCAAAGGTGTACACACCACAGGTTAAAAATGACTGCTATATCATATAGACCAGTGGTGATAAACCTTACACTCTCCATATGTTTGGGACCACAACTCTCAGAATTCCAAGCCTGTATTACCAATGACAAGGGCAGCTCCGAGCCCCACTTCGTTGGGGGGCAGGGCAAGTTTGCCCCCACAGCCCCGGACTTTGGGAGTGAAAACTTCACGCCCATCCGGGGACTTCTGCCCGGGGATGGGAGCCAATAAAGAGGGCTCTCTCCCCTCTTACCCAGAGGGTGACTCTGTGATTCCTCGTGAGTGGTGTACAGTGCGGTACACATCTCTTGACACTGCCATTGCAATGATTAAAACATGTGGCCCCGGGCAGAGTTAGGAAAGTGTGATATTAAATCGGCTTTCCGGCTTCTGCCAGTCTTTCCTGGGGATTTTGAGGTGCTGCGTTTTTCCTTTGAAGGAAAAATTTATGTGGGCAGGGCCCTTCCTGTTGGCTGCTCAATTTCCTGTTCAGCTTTTGAAACTTTCAGTTCTTTCCTTGAGTGGGCTATTAGGACTAGGACAGGCAGTCCCCTGGTGGTTCATTACCTCAACGATTATCTTTTTTGTGGGACACCTGGCTCCGGCCATTGTGCTCACCTTATGGCAGAATTTAAGAATTTGGCCGAAGAGCTTGGCGTACCCCTAGCGAATGAAAAAACCGAGGGCCCTGCTACCTGCCTTACGTTCTTAGGCATTGAGCTGGACACTGTTCGTCAAGCCAGCAGGCTCCCTGAGTCTAAGCTTAATGATCTTCGAGGGCTATTAAATGATCTTCTCAGCAAGACCAAAGTCTCCCTTAGAGAGCTGCAGGTGGTGATTGGTCACCTAAACTTTGCCTGCCGGGTCATCGTGTAAGGAATTTAAATTTATTGAGGGTTCCGTGCCAGCGTGCCTTTGCTACATGGGCTGCAAAAAAAGCTCAGTCTGAGTCTCTGTAGACGAGAAAAGAATTTATTGACTGATCAGTCAGGGAGATCTGACCCCGTGCAATTCACAGGGCGAGGTGTCCAACTTGCATTGGGAGGCGATACATTTTTATAGGGTTTTTCCATCCTTTGTTTTCCCTTAACTGAGATTACATCATACAAACACCTGCTACATACATCAAATACTAATTGACACTTCTTAGTCATTTATTTCGTATTTCTGACATTCGCCTAAAAGTTCTAACTGGCACTTTTGATCTACTCCTCTCACAAAAAGGGAGGGCAAGATCATCCCTGTGTCCTTGGACACTCGACAGTTACATACACCAGACGCTTGAGATAAGGCCTTCCTGGTACGCCTTGAACATACGTTAATTGCTTGTGTGTGATCCTCAAGGCTTAGGAATTTAATTGGATCTTTGAATTCATAATTGCCTGTGCTGATTCAGCGGAAGTTCCTTTCTCTATTCTAGCCGGAAAGGCTTAACCAAAGATTCTAAGTCTACAAGAATATAACTACAGATACTTGTAATACATAGTGCTTAAGTGAATATAAATACATTATTTGTGACACTAGTGTGGCTATGTATATATATACTACTTAGAATACATTGTTATTGAATACATGAGGGCTTGTTTATACCTGTGGTTAGTAAAGCAGCCATATATATTTATAAATATATATAGTTAGTTAACTGTTCTCCCTTTCACTCGGGCCTGAACAGATGTCTGGAAATTTTTTGCAAAAATTTCCCAGAAAACGTCATGGACTGGTAAGGGACGAACAAAACATAGCAAAGGTACATGTACAAAAGTGTGAACATTGCTGGAGCCCCCCCCCCTATGTCATTCCTGGGGTGAGATGGTCTTCATGGCTCATAAATGGACTTTCTATTTTCCTGACAAAAATTGAGGCAGGGCAGTCAGAAAAACATTCTCAGTCCTCTTTCCCCAAGGGGCTCATAGGCATAGTTCAAGAAAGTGAATTATCACAAAATGATTTGCTGCGTCTCATGTCAGGGGGACGCATCAAATAGGTGAAGGCCAAGGAAATACCCCCTAATTCACTAGGGCACTTTCCATCGGCCAAAGGTAGGGCAACAGATGAAGTTCTGCAATGCCCAGGAATGTAAAAGTTTCTTCTCACAGACTTGTAATGGAGGGAAGCATTCAACTGACCACAACAATGTTACTTTCTCGTTATGGAAGGGCAGTGTGTGGCCGCCACAGCTTCTTAAGTGAGCCTCCTGGGGCAAGTTATGGGGCTTTCAAATTCCCAACCTTTCAGAGGGCTGACACAACAAAAAAATCATGGGTACATTCTGACAAAGGCTAGCAATCTCAGGCTTACACGCCATGCCTTGACTTGTGGCAATTTGGCTGAAAAGCCTAGGAGTTTCTGATGCAAATGCAGAAATACATGCATATTATAGTGGGCCTGCAATCTTCCTGTGCTCGGCCGAGTAAATTGTTGCCAGCACATTCCTTTGGCTGACACAGTGGCTTTGGACTGACTGAGCAGTTAGCCTTAAAATATGATTGTCCATACTATCATTTTGCATAAAGAACACATATAAAGATCAATAACATAGTTAGCATCCTTCTTAAATGTGTGGTGTGCATAAAACTCAGAGTATAAGATATAATTCCCCTGTACTTGCCCAAATGAAATGTAGACAGGGCTTGCATTTATCTTTGGCTGACGAGATGGTCTTAGAATGACTAAGCAGTCTGCCCTGATATATGACTGTCCATATCGTTACTCTGTATGAGGATTCATGGGCTCTGGCACTTGGAGACTAGCAATCTGGTCATAAACTGTTTTGAACGTATGTGATGCACAATACCCAGATTATAGCAGGCTATACAGAGCTACTTATCAGTGTGTGCATTATATCTTAGACAACGGACCGTTACATTGATACTAAATAAAAGGCAATGCACATATAAATCACATGAGCAATAGTAAGAGTCCCGTGATGAAATTAAGAATGAGTTACTGAAACCATGGCAGAGAAAGTAGTTCATCATTGTCAATTATAGTCTCTCAAATTGCATAGAAAGGCAGGTCACAGTGTCTCTTGGGCCCATTGCTGGTGGGTAAAAACCCTTCTTAATGCTAAGGCATGATTATTACACGAATCATAAAAAGGCACATCCAAAGAGGCACTTCAGCAAAAGAAATAATTTTCACAATGGCTAACGAGCAGAAATAATATCATAAGCAGTGATTAACAATTAACATTCTGCAGGCTTTAAAGGCTAGCCTACCGTGCACATAAAAGCAGAGAAACAAAAAGACGCTCACTGCTCACTTGTTGGAAATGCTGGGAGGACTGGTGTGTGCATGTGCCACCATCCAAGTTCTTCGCACACAGACAGTACACAGACATCGGTGAAAGTCTGAAGGCAGTGATGATCCCATTAGATGCAAAACTCCGTCTAGTCTCTGTCCCGGGTGTGAAATGTGGGCCAAAAAAGTTTGTTGGCCACAGTCCAAAACAGGCATCAGTGGCTGTGCAGCTTCGCGGCTGCAAATCTCTCTCTCCCCCCCCCACAAACAGAGAAAAGAATAAAAGAATAAAAGAAAAGAGGCGGAGAGGCAGGATGACAACCTTTCCACCCGGGGGGGCATGAGGCCAAGGCAGCAGACGGTGGTGGGGTTCTTCAAAGTGCGCAAAGCAAAGGCGCCCCCCAAGAACAGGCATGATGACCGCAGGTCAGGCGCCCTTCATCGACCTTCGTCCAGGGAGATGCAAGGCGACATCGGTCTGGGCTCCTCCCTGCCAGCCATTCTGCGTCCGGAAATACCGGAGAAGACCCAGGAGCTGCCTCCTGCGCTCAGGACCCGGTCCAGCTCCTCCTCTCTGGGTAGTTGGCTCAGGTCCACGTAGGTAGAAGGGGGCCGTCATCACAGGTAGAAGGGGGTCCACACCGAACGGACGTGCAGAGCGAAATCACCTTGGCGATGTCATCAGGGGTGTGGGATGGATGGCCTCATGGACTACAGGAGAGGTCCCACGGACAGCATTTACGAGAGACGCAGCCGGTCGTCCAAACCAAATGACTCCAGGATCCAGAAATAAGGAATGGCAGGGCTGCTTTCCCAGTGCGAAAAGTTCTGCATCCCCGGCATGTCTGGAGAAAAAAATAAAGCACACACACACGAACGAAACAGACACAGAACACAAACACACACGAAATGCCCCCGCAGCTGTCTTCGTGCTGCAAGGGAGTGTGGCACAGTCTATCTGACGGTCTTAAAAAAAAAAGGAAGGAAAAAAATATCACAAAAGGTAGAAGAAGGCTTCCGTCGTTGTAAAACCAGTCTGTGAATGGGGGAAGCCAAAGTTTATGGTGAGGACACATCTATGGTCAGCAGTTTATGATGAGTGCTTGCAAGACGACCTCGCAGGATCCCACAAGCGAGGGGCTCAGGCGTTCCCAAACAGGCACCTGAGATAGATCTCATCCCCAAAGTCAAATAACTCTTCTATATGGGGACAATCAAAAATATAACAGGCAAAAAATGTCCCAGGGTCGCAAAGTGAGCTCTGAACATGAAACAAAATGCGCCAGGGGGAGATGGGCTTGGAATGTGGTGAGGCATAGTCTCGGAAACAGGAGTGGGAAAAATAGGAGCAGGCACCACATTCATAATACCACCAAGTCCCCAAGGGCGTGGCGAATTCCCATTTGGAAATCGTGCAGAAAAATATGTAGTCCGGCATCGGTGAGATGAACACCGTCCCTTCTTAAAAAGTCAGGCGGAGGGAGTGTCAAAGCTGGATGAGTAATCACATAGCCAGAATGCCGATGTAAAAATGCAGCAATTTTATGATTTAATCGTCTCCTAGCCCTTTCAATCTTGAGGGGATTAGATGCCCCTCTCCATACGAGCCTAGGGAGCATGGACGACCAAATGAGTTTTGTATGGGGGTAAAGTTGTTTATACGCCAGCAAATCAGCTATGATGCGACGAGTCAGGGCAGAACTTCTCACCTTGGCCAGATCATTGCCTCCCAAATGGATGAGCAAAATATCGATTTCACATTCGCGAGCCATAAGGGTCGCAGTTTCAAGGAACGAGTCCCAGGACATTCCCCTGATCCCTTTCCTCAGCACTTGCAATGGACGGCCAAGGCATAAATTCATGCCCCACGCCGATATCCGGGCAAACCTAGATGCCCAATAAATAAAACTGTGCCCCAGAATTACAATGCGGCAAGTTGTGCAATGGATTGGCCTTAAAATACGCAAAATATTGCGCCCCCCACGTCCAGCAATCGGAGGTGCACGTCGGGGCTGTGTGGCGGGTCGGGCTGGGTGGCCCCCGTCTGGTTGCTGGTTAGGATCTATGGAAGCCATGGCCCATGCTGCACACACACACACGCAGACAGAGAGAAAAAAAAAGAAAAAAGAGAAAAAAATGATGGTAAAAGAGAATTAGTGTCTCTCTGCAAGGCTGCAAAGGCGCCGATCTGTCCTAGTGCGCGTCGGGGGCTGGTGTGTGTGTGTGGGGCAAGACGAGCTCTTCTGGTTCGTCACTCAAGAAAAAATATATGCAAACGCCCATAAGTAAAAGTCAGGTGCCTGCAAAAAGCCCCCGTTCTCCCCCACAAAACAACAGAGAGAATAAGAGAAAAAAAAAAGACAGGAAGCCCTCTTCCAGTGCCTCCCTGCAAGGCTGGTTCTGGACCACACGGAGATAGGAAGAGAGGAAAAAAGGCTGATAGTAGTTTAATAGCTATCAGGTAATTAAGAACCTATTTCCAGCAGATGTCCTACTTGGAAGGGAAAGGGTTAAAAGAAAAAGAGAAAAAAACTCAGAGAACGTCTGCTAGAGACTTTTAGAAATATATGACGTGAAAGAGAAAAAATCAGGATGGTTGCCATCATGCTTGAAACTCCTGACGAAAGAGGGATGGAGTCACTTTGTGAAGGGGGAGAAGGGGGGTGAGAGCAAGGAGGGGGGAAAAACCTAAGCCTACATGATCTCTCCCCTCACATCCCAGCAGCTGTTTGAATTAAAAAAATAAAAATTAAGAGTGCATGAGGCAACTTTAAATTGTTAGATGGTCGAATGTATTATCAAATGTTGTACCTGACATTACTGCACTTTTGAAAATTCCTGCATTTCAGGAGATGAGTACACGTAGGGTGCAATACTATTCAATTACACAGGGAGTCTAGCAGGGCTCTAAACTAGCGGAAGAAAAAAAAAACCTCTTGAATTGTATTGTTTTGTCTGGATAAAGGAAAATCATACTTTGGACACTGCATGCAGTGTGCCAGCGATCAAATCAGCACAGTGCAGGGCTTGTACAAGTTTGCTACAAGTGAAGACATCTGCACAGACTGCTGTCTTTTAAAATTTCAGATATGTTCTGGATCACTGATCATTTAGCGCCCTTTGGATCTTGGGAACAAAGAGAAAGGCACTTAAACAAACATGTTACGGTTTGTTTCACAGCAAAATGAAATCAATACCAGAAAGCATTTGCTGCCCACAAAACCCCATAAGAATAAACTATCTGTGTACCTCTGGGAAAAGGGGGAAGTCTCCCTAAAGATGTGTGTATTTACCACAAAGAAACAACTGATTTATAGGACCATAAATCAAAAATGTCAGGCTAAGAAATATCAACATAGAATGGAGTGGAATCGACAGGCTAAGATGCATGCCCTGTGGGAAACCAGGAATCTGAAAGAGAGGTTAACACACCTTATAGATTTCATGCTGTTAGTCTGTGGAACTCCCTACCACAAGATGTGGTGATGGCCTCTGCCCTGGATGCCTTCAAAAGGGGATTGGACAGATTCCTGGAGGAAAAGTCCATCTTAGATTACAAGCCATGATAGAGATGTGTCATCTCCAGGCTTAAAATGGAATGGAATCAAGAATCATGTCCTCTGGCTTAAATATTTGGGAAGGAGAATTGGAATCCGTGAGCTAGTAGGCATTAGGTGGACTTAGCAGAAGACTTAGAAGCAGTTTCTAATAAGGGGCATTTTCTAGGGACAAACTCTTCTCATGCAAAAAAACAAAAACCTTGTTCTGCTCTCAGAAACCTGTTAGCAGCTGCTTTAAAAAGAAAAGGAAAAGGGGAAAAAGGGAGGGGCCGCTATGCCCTGTTTCGGACTACTTCCAACACAGAAATCTTAGTCCCTTCGTACTCCCCATGGAGCTGACATAATACAAGTGATTTGGGTAATGATTCCATATCCAAGCATGTGGGCAAATTTCGTTTTGGAAATATGAATTGTCTAAAAACTTGGATTAAATAATGTAATGGGATACAAAAAGAGCCTTTGTTTCTCAATTGCATTGCTGCCTCAGTCTGTCCATCATGAACCCTGCCCATTCGTTTCCCTGACTTATGCTTTCTTCCTATCTCGCTGCATTTATCCATTCCCTTTTTCTCTCTCTCTCTCTCTCTTTCTCTCTTTCTCTCTCTGTCTCATTCTCTCCTTTCCTCTCCCCGTTCTAATGGCATTTGCTCACGTATTTCTCAAACGCCCTGCGATGATTTCTTCTTAAAAATGTCCCTATAGGTGATGAATTATGTTGTGCAACAAGCCAGGCTAAGTTATACAGAATATGCGGCTTGAGTATTCAAAAACATCTTCTTGCAGTGGCTATACAGTGGTCCCTTGTATAACAAAAAGCTTGCACAACATAAAATTTGCACAACATAAAACATTCCAGAGATAGGGGAAATTTGCCTAACATAATCGCCTATGGGTAAATCCACACAACACAAAAAATGGTATCACTCCATATTCAATGTATTCCCATGGGAATTTGTATAAAGGAAAACCTGCCTAACATAATTTCATTCGGAACGAATTAATTCCTGTATGCAAGGTACCACTGTACTTCCCCTGGTTTATAAAATTGGGGTCTTCTCATTTTGGTGGATTTTTACTGCCCCTGGACATATTAACAGGCAATATATGGCTTGCTACCCCCTCCCTTTTTGAGGGCTAGAAACTTAATTTTTGGGATGTTAAAGTCCTGCCTTTGTCCTGCCTTTGTCAGAGGGGACTTTTTTGAAATTTACATTTGTTGCATTTAATTTTAAGAACAGTTCTTCTGATGGCAATGTGCCAATCTTGCCACAGAGTTCCTTAACAAAGGGCACAGAGGCTGAATTATTTTATGCCCATCTACCTTGTTGTTAAAGGGTTAGTAACATGCTCATACATTCTCCAACATATCAAACAGACTCACACTCAATTAATTACATATCAAGCACACACACAACCGTTGACATTAACACAGCCTAGTGACCACCTTGGCACACGCACGCATACAATCATTGATCCCGTTTGCGCACACACAAACCATCCGAACAAAATTCCCCCAACTAACCTAAGCTACCCCCCATTGCCTAGAGATAAAAGCTTTTTAATCTTCACTAAAATCAAACGGAGATGATGTCACCCCGTTGGTATTGTGAGGCAAAGATTGCCAGTTTTCGCCCCTTCTTAAGACACCGGGAATGGCCATTTCCCTGTGGTTACCAAAAAGTATTCAACTTAATTCTCACACATATATTTAAACATCAATAAATTCTCTGAGGAAGCTAGAGCCGTGCTCTACTCCTATTTCTTCAAATACTTGGGGAGGTGAACCATTCAGGGTATTGGGCAGAAGCCCCTCTCACCCCTATGGGGCCTCAGAGTCGCTCAACTCGTTGCCCCCCAGTTCCTAGGCTGCCAGGGTCGTAAATCGTCCCTGCTCGCTTACCTGCCCTCCCCGGGGCCGACTAAAAAGAATTCGCAACCTCTTCCTTAGATCCGAACTCACGCCACCCCCACATTTTCCATAACCGGTTATCTACCTTACCAGATCTATCCTGCGCAGTTATCTTCCGTCGTTGTTCTGCCGGCTTGGTTTTTCTCCTTAAATAACAGTACCTGATTCAAAGCTGATAGAACAAGTCTCTTCTCAAAATAGGAAGGTCCGGACTAGAGTTGTTCTAAGCCAGCATGAATCCTTACTGCAATTTAAGTCAGACTCCCAAGAGCACTAAGGCAGTGGCCGGTTCCCGGTCAGGGAACCAGAAATGTAAGGAATTTAAATTTATTGAGGGTTCCGTGCCAGCGTGCCTTTG
>JAHTLZ010001506.1:0-11162 GCA_023846285.1 Phrynocephalus versicolor | reverse complement strand
ATCTGCATGGAACCTTGGGTTTGGATGTCCCATCATGTTAATTATTAAAGCTGTCATATCTGAAATCAAAATGTTTATGATGACCTCCAACCTCCAGCGGGAATGGTGTAAGAAAAAGACAAACACATTTTGTTGAGATATTGTAGGAACAACCCTGTTCAGTTGCTGAGTAGAGATGGGCACAACTCAAAAAAAAGTTTTTCGTTTTTCGTTTGGCCGTTAAGGGGTCCGTTTTGGTTCGTTTTCATTTTCGTTGGGTTTTTCCGCAAATTTTTCATTTTTGTTTCGTTACCTAATGAAAACAAAAACGAAAAATTTCTGTTTCATTAGCATTCTTTTCAGTTCAATGTGTTTGCCGCAACGAAAACGAAAAACATGGCAAAAATTTTCGTTTCGTTTCCGTTTCCGTTTTGTTTTTGAAATATTTTTGTTTTCATTTCGTTACCTAACAAAAATGAAAAAACGAAAATGGAAACGAAAATTTTGCTGAGTCGTGCCCATCTCTATTGCCGAGTGTTTGCTAGAAGAGAGAGAGAGAGCAAAGAATCCTTCGCAGCTTATTTGCTCATGCTAAGGAATGATTTTAGAAAAGGGAGACTTTTTAATCCATGAAGGGCTGTCCATGAAAGCCATAACCTCACTTTCTGGCTGACACTGGAAAGTGTTCAAAATTTGATGTGACTTCCTTCTTCAGATCTGTAGCTTTGCATGAGCACAGCAATAACTGAGGTGGAGCTACACACATTGTTTTTCCTCACACAGCTACAGAACAAATAAATAGTGCTAATTTCTGTTATAATTACAAATTTTGTTGTCCGTATTGTATTCTATGAGAATTATCTTACCACTCAAGCATCTGATGTCCCACAGGGGAGATGAAAAGTAAAGCAGCAAACCTAACACAATTTGACATTTCCCCCTAGTCACTGTTGCCATTTGGATAACTTCAGCTAAGCAAAAGGCATGTGTAAATTACAATGTGTTGCCTTTAAGTAACCCAAGCATGGGTGACATTTGGATCCATCTTATCCATTCCAGTGGTCCTGAGTTGTCTCTGACTACTGTCTCAAATGCAGATCTTGTACAGCCATGTAATTGTTGCTAATGTATGTTGGTAACCAAATCAAGTCCCAAAATTAATTGCCCACACATTATATTATTCAGTTCTTCAACAACCATCTGTTTTATGAATGCAGGGGTATTGTGCTTCTCTAGCCATGATTCAGAAAGACAGGAAACAGTCAAATGCTATTGCATAATGTTGTGCCTGGATTCCCAGCAGGAAAAAGGATGTGTCAAGCTTTAAATAACAAAGAGCAGCCTGAATGTTAGCAACACCAGTGGCAGCAGTCAGGATGACCTCATGTGCTCACTACTGTGCTTACTACTATTCACACCTGTTGAAAAATAGCTCTAACTGTTTTGTGTTTTGGTGATAAATGGTAAACTGGTGAAAAAAGGAATTGTTTTCTTGTGTTTGCCCTTGCTTAGTGTCATGTTGGAATGGAAGTGGAATGGAAGTAGGGAGACCAATATTCATATCACAACACCTATCCTAGTCAGCGTGGTAAAGCCAACCCAGGAGGCATTTTTGAGCAGGCAGCACTGCCTTCTTGCTCTGCTCAGTGGCCTAGAAGAAGGGCAGATGAAAGACAGCAGGCACATTTGAAAGATCTGCTACTGTATAAGGGAACACACATGATTTGCAGAAGCTTCCCAAGAAGTACACCCAAACTAAGATCTTATAAGCAGCCAATAGAAGAACCCCGCTCAAAAAGAGGCCTCTTTTTGCTTCACCTTCCCACAATCTCCTTCTACCTCCAACAAAATGTTGAGAACATCTAAGGTAAATTCAGAAGCTCCATTATAGAGGTGGGGTGGGTGGGTAGAATCCAGCAAAGAAAGTTGGGAAGGGGAGATTTTACAGGAAAGTTCCTTTCCAATGGGATATAAATTTGATAAAGTTGAATGATCTGTCTATGGTGTGAGCAGTGGTCCATATTCTCTTTATATTACTTAATTTGTGATTGTCACCCAATGGTTTTGTATCCTGTATACAAAGAAAGACAAGAGATCTAACCATGACTTTATTTCTTTGATTTATGTGCTGCCCATTATTGCAAATGCTTAGGCATTGATTTGAGGGAGCATGATTGGGTTGTTTACAGGTTAAAACATTAAGCTCTCAAGGACCCACACATAATAAACACTATCAAGAACAACATTAACTAAATCATAAATCTAAATAACCCTATACAAACTAAAATCAATACAGAAAAATTAAGAGTGTTCAAGAGATTCTGTTTTTAAAGGCAGCATTGAATAATTCTGTTTTTGACAGTTTCCTGTACATAGGGAGGGAAGGAGCCTGGTGTATCTCTGTTGGTAACTTATTCCAGAGACTGGGGTCCACCACTAAAAAGGCTTTTTTTTTTTTGCCTCCCTCTTTGTGGCCAGCTTTAATGACATGGAATGAGAGGAGTGGATTGAATGAGTAGCTCATTTCTGGGAGAGACTTGCCGACAGGTATTGAAGTCCAAAAATATTAAAGGTCCAAACATAGACCCACCAAGAACAGTAGGATGACGTAGTAGTAACTGACTTCATTGACTTCACATGACAGATTTTTGTCAATAAGCATGATTAAATACAGAGCCCACTCAACTACAAACAAAATAAGAACAGCTGCAGAGACATTCTGACAGCACTTTGTGGGGGTTTTTTCATACACTCCATCATTCCAATTCTTATTTAAAAAAAAAAAAGACAAAGTGGATGCAACATTTTACCCTCAGTTGGGGGAAAACAAGCATTTATTTTCATTATTTCCCTTAACAGTATGCTGCCACAATAAGATCCATTAAGATGTTCCACATGCTACTGAGGTACCATTACTAGCAGAGGATGGCAGCATAATTACACAGTACATCATCAGAAATCTGAGTTTGGCAGGAGCTGAAGAATCCTTCCGAGTTTTGAATTAATCCAAATGACCCCAGCTTTTATTGCTGCTGAATTTCTGGAACACAGTTGGATGCCAAATTGTTGAAAATATATCACAGCAGCCTCAAGTGTTTCAAATGAACTTCTTTGACTAACTCCCACCTTTTGCTTTAGAGTCAGGAATATTCTCTAATACAGGAAAGATTCTCTTAGTTGACTGTGCACTTTACAATGGGAAAACAAGGACAAAGAAATGTCCAGACAATTTGATGCTAGTTTAACTGATGAAGCTTAGAGCATATCCCTCAAGTACATGAAGGTGAATTAGAGGCCAGCATGCTTGACTTGGGATCCACCATGTTGAACAACAGCCTCCTAGGCATGCATCCTGGACTTAAGAAACAACTTGCTAACTGCTCCTTGCATTGGACGAGGGGGAAAGAAAGAGAGCAGACTTTAGAGAGGGTTGGCAGGGTGCATTATGTGGCCACTGGAATTAACTGGAATCATATGAAAAACAAAATTGAGAAACCAGCAACATTGGTGATGGAATATTATTAGTCATCACCTAGCTTCAGTTGACTTTACAGAAACCAAACCCCCAGTGCACCTCTTAATTTAATATACAGTTTGATGATAATGACGCTTGCCATTATTCTGCAGTCAATATTGTGCTCACAGCCCAGGGTTCAATCCCAGGCAGCCAGCTCAAGGTTGATTTAGCCTCCTGACCTTCCAAGATCAGTAGAATGAGTACCCAAGTCGTGGGGGGGGGGGTGTAGCCTGCATTATTACTTATAAACTGCCCAGAGAGTGCTTTGAGTGCTATGGGGTGGTGTATAAGAAGCACACTTTGCTTTGGTTTTTGTCTCAGGGTTATTCACCTAAAGGCAAAGCCAGCCTCTTGTCTAAGAGATGGGAGAAAGCTACTGATTCAACATCTGTCAATGTATAATCTGATAAGCAGAGCTCAGACTGTTACATTTTCAAGAGAGCTCATTCTGTTACTTAGCTCTTTGGATCAGCAGCAGATTGTCATTGTTACTCTTATCCAGTAGTGGGTTTTGTAACTGGTTACCAACACAATTGTTTCGGGTACAACTACAGGGAAATGTAGCAATGCTGCTTTACTCAGTCATTGAAAGGTCACAGATCAGATGAGCTTTCAGGTTCTTCAGAACTTTACCTCAGACAAAGAGGTTGCAAAATTTCGGTCTGAGGCAAATAGTGCAAACATTGGACCAGATGTCATGGTCTTGGTTCAGGAAGCCAGACTGCCAGCAAAGCAAATTGAAAATTCAGTGCCAATCAAGGCAGAAGAGACAAAGGTATCATGCTGAAGTTCTTGTCACCTCTGGAGACAGAAAGCTGGCTTCTTCCCCCTGCAGAGCTACCATGTGCAAGAAAGTGTTAACAACACAAAGGCTTGCTACTTCCTGCAAGTATACAGCTGCCAGACTTCTAATGGGGTAAAGAAGGCATCAACATATTACCCCCATGCTGGCAGCTCTGCACTGGTTGCCAGTACACTACTGCATTGACTTCAAGGTTTTGATGTTAACATACAAAGCCGTAAATGGTTTTGGACCTCAGTATCTGACAGAGTGGCTCCTCCGAAGAAGAATTGCCAGGATCACCCGTACTAACCAGGCAGGGCACCTGGGATTCCCAACCCCGAGGGAGGCCCGGAAAGTTGTAACAAGGAGTAGGGCCTTCTCAGTGGTTGCTCCCCAGTTGTGGAACCATCTACCACCTGAAATTTGGGTGGCAACCTTGCTTCAAATTATTAAAAAACTATTGGAGACCCGGTTGTATAGAATGGCCTTTCCTGATTTCTCAAACATCCAATAAGTCCCCATTCATTTTACCATTTATTTTCTCTCTTCTCCCCCCATTAATCTCCTGCTACTTTTATCTTCCTTTTAACTTAATTTTAGTTTATTGTTTTTTTTTTTATAATAGATTTTTATTGAGTTTTTAAGGGGGGAACAGGGAAAAAGAGTATGGGTGGAGGGGAAAAAGAAGGGGTACAATTTTTAAAATTTTCATTGAGTATATCAAGCAAAATAGATATAGTAATTTAACATATTACTAAAATTGCCAAATATTATCACAATACTAATAAATTTGTTACTTCTTGCCATCTTTCCCGAGAGATCTCGTCGTAGTCTCCCTTTAGATAACCAGAGAGTTTATCAATTTCGATACATTCTCTTATCTTTCCGTGGAAATCCTTCTCTGTTGGCGTGTTTGGTTGTTTCCAAAATTTCGCATACAGTATTCTTGCAGCAGCAATTACATGGTGAAGTACATATCTCTGGTCATAGGAAATATTTACATCTACTATATTTAACAAGAATAGTTCTGGTCTAAACTCTATCTTAATTTTCAAAGATCTTTCTAAGAAAAGTTTTACCATATTCCAATACGCCTTTGCTTCTTTACAAGTCCACCACATATGATAAAAAGTTCCACAATCATAGTTACATTTCCAACATTTAGGTGAGCAGTTATACATCTTGGATAAACGGTGAGGTGCAAAATGCCATCTATAAAACATTTTGTAACAATTTTCCTTAAACGAAATAGATTTAAAGATTTTAACTGTATTCCACAGAGAGTCCCATTTATTTAAATGGATAGTATAACCAAAGTTTTCAGCCCATCTAATCATAGAGTCTTTAACCAATGTATCAATCATTTTTTCATTTAACAGTATATTATAAAATTTGCTAAGAAGCTTTGAATCACCAGAAGAGAGTATTTTATCAAATGGGGTATCAGTAGTCATAAAGCCACCCTCTTTGGAAAACTCTTTGAAGTGTGAATGTATTTGTTGGTATTTCCACCAATCCAAATTATAACCTTCTGATACTAATTTCCCTAATGGTTTCAATGAGAGGTCAGCATTCAGAAGGTGTCTGTAAGTTATAACTTTTGAAATTTCACTTGCCTGGGAGCTATAAATTGCTCCCAGTGGGGATAACCACATAGGTGCTTTGAAATAAAATTGTTTTTGAATCAATGACCATATTTTGGTTAAGGCATTCCTTATCCAATGCTTTTTAAAGAGGGTAGGTAAATTTCCCTTATACCACATATAGTGATGCCAGCCCTTATCAAGGCCATAACTCTCGAGCTGTAGTATTCTTTTATTTGTCATCAAGATCCAGTCTTTAATCCAAGTCATAGCGGCAGCCTTGTAGTATAGTACCAAATTGGGAAGGGCAAAGCCTCCAAATTTGGTTCTATCCTGCAAGTAAATATTTTTAATCCTTGCTTTTTTCTTTTGCCATATAAATATACGTATACTTTTTTCCAAATCTGAAATGATCTTAAAGTTTGGTAATATAGGCAGAGATTGAAATAGGAAAAGCATTTTAGGTAAGACATTCATTTTGACTGCAGCAATTCTGCCCATTAAGGATAGCTGAAGTCTTGACCAAGTTTCGAGATCAGCTTTGATTGTTTTAATAACATTAACATAATTGTCTTTGAGTAAAGAGTTACATTGGTTAGATACAGTAATACCCAAGTATTTTACCTTATTAGAATGTTGAAAACCAGATTGATTTACCAGTTTTTCGATCATGGGTGGGGTCATATTTTTAGTTAGAACCAATGTTTTTTCTCTATTCACCTTTAATCCGGAGATTTTAGAGTATGCCTCCAGGGTCTTTAGAAGTTCTACAGAGGAAGTCTGGGGGTTCTCCATGATAACCATCAGGTCATCTGCAAAGGCTTGTACCTTGTAAACTTCTCCCTTGTATTGTAGGCCTTGAATGTCTGGGTTTTCCCTTATTACATGAAGGAGAATTTCCAGGGTGGATATAAACAAAAGAGGGGAGAGGGGACATCCTTGCCTGGTACCTTTGTGTATATTAACTTTATCTGTGAGGTGACCGTTCACTACAATCCTGGTATTTTGGGTAGAATAAATTTGTTCAATTGCTCGCAACATTCTGTGGCCACACTGAAGATAATCTAATTGAGTTTTGAGTAGAGACCAGGATACATTATCAAAGGCTTTCTCAGCATCAATGAATGCAAAAGCTACTTGCTTCTCGGGGTGGGATTCATAATATTCCAACACGTTGAGAAAAGTTCTGATATTGGATTGGAGGTGCCTTTTCGGGAGGAAGCCAGTCTGGTCGTGTGATATCAAAGAAGGTAAAATCATTCGCCATCTATTGGCCAGGATGGTTGCAAAAATTTTGTAATCCACGTTTAGGAGGGCAATTGGCCTGTAGTTCTGTATCAAATCTTTGGATTTCCCTTCTTTGGGAATCAGTGTCGTATGTGATGATTTCCAGGAATCTGGTATATTTTCGCCTTCAAATATAGATGTAAAGAGGTTTTTCATATTTCCAGAAATTGTCTCCGAGAATTTTTTATAAAATATGGCTGGTATTTGGTCGGGTCCAGGCGCTTTATTCAATTTTTGATGATTAATAGCCTCTGTTATTTCCATCATTGTGATAGGGGCGTTCGTCTGGGCTCTCTGTTCCTCAGTAAGTTTTGGAAAATTGGCTTGTTCAAGATAATGGAAGATAGCATCATTGTCAATCATCTCCGGCTTGAATAATCTTTGGTAGAATTCCTCTATGATTTTTTGAATTTGTAATTGCTCTGTCTGATTTTCCCCAGTTTTGTCTTTGAGTGAAAATATGAGTTTTTGTGATTGTACCTTTTTTAACCTATACGCTAACCATCTACCTGGTTTGTTTGCATTTTCCACAAAGTTCAGTTTGGCCAACTTGATTTTGTGAGCTATATCTGCAGTCAGAATCAAATTGAGTTCATGCCTACAAGAGGCCAGGTCTTTGTTCAACTTATCGTTACGGGGGTCTTGTGTTAAGTCCGTTTCAAGCTTTTTCATCATTTTAAGAGTTGATTCATATTTCTTTTTCCTCTCTTTATTCCGTCTTGCCATAAATTGGATAACAAAACCTCTAAAGTATGGCTTGAAGGCATCCCATACCGTTTTGAGTGGTGTGCCCTTATTCAGATTAGTTTCAAAATACAAATTCAAATCTCTAGCAGCCTCTGAAATGAATTCTTTATCAGTCCAAAGAGTTGGGTTAATTTTCCAGTGCCTAGGCATACCTGAAGATTTCAGTGTCCATAAGATGGCATTGTGGTCAGATAACACTCGAGGTAAAGTTTCAATATCCCTTGTATTTAGTAGAAGATCAGATGTAGCCCAACACATATCTATACGGGAGAAGGAAGCATATTGTCTTGAATAGAAGGTGTAACCATCTTTTAGTGGATTTTTCCTTCTCCAGATGTCATGAAGTTCTAGAATGTCGGACATATCCAGAAACGATTTGGGCAGTGTGGAAGACGAGGTCTTGAGTTTTTTTCCCTTTTGGTGTTTTCCTATCTACTGAGGGAATATGTACAGCATTGAAATCTCCCAATATTATAAGCTGATGATTCCCATATTGCAACAGTTTCTGGGCCAGTTGTTCAAAGAATGCTTGTCTTCCATGGTTATCATTGGGAGCATATATACCAGCAATAATTGTTTCTTTAGATTGAATTTTTGCTTGGACAAGAATCCATCTGCCTGATTCATCTTTTTCCAGAAGGATTGGGGAAAGTTCTGGTTTAATATACAGTGCCACCCCATTTTTCTTCTTTTCTTTATTTGATGTGGAAAATAGATTTCCCAAATTTTAGTTTATTGTTGTTGATTTATGTATATTTTGCTTTATTAGGCTCCTGGTATTTAATGTATTCCTTTGTTAGCTTGTTATGCGATTCCATGTTGTAAACAGCCCAGAGTAGCCCTAGGGTTAGATGGGCGGTATAAAAGTCAAATAAATAAATAAATAAATAAATAAATAAATAAATAAATAAATAAATAAATAAATAAATAAATAAAGTGGACAATTCTTTTTTATTGCACATTGAAATCCTATGCAAAAGGCATCACAAAACCAAGCTGCTCCCTGGCAACTTTCCTCCCAGAGGCCTTAATTTACATCCCCTACACACTCTTGGAGGTGAGATGAGTTTTGTAGTCAAACTCATTGAGACATTGCCAGATAAGATGGAATTCTGAAGGCAGCATTTCTCATACATATCAGTGTAATGAAACTGCCATAACAAAAGTACCTTTATTTCTCATTGAACTCTGTACAAGGGATTAAAGGAATGCACAGGCTGTGTAGAGCAAGCTTCTTTTAAAAACTACAGTTCCCCTAATCTCCTTCGGGTCCCATGGAGTTTAGCCAATCCCACCTATTTTCTTTGCCTTCTTCATAGAAACAAAATGGCTGCTTGTGGCTTCAGTTCCAAGATCTGCTAATAATAAAACCTCTTTGTGTATGCATTTTTCATCTTTTTACAAAGGCACTAAGATGGTAGTCAAGCAGATATAGCATTCACTACTTAATACATCATCCTTTCAACTCATTCACTGAAGTGCCCACAATGCTGAGGTTGGTCTGCCTTGACATGTGCGATTTGTATCATAATGTGATCTCCTTTAAAGGAGATTATAAACATTCTTGCTTTGAAAAGAAAAGAGGTGAAGAAAATTCAGTGCAACTTTTTGCAACTTAGTGGGCTCACGGGGCAAAAAAAGCCAAGGGAAATAATCCATTGAAATAGACCTGCTGATTCAACGGCTTCTCCACAATGGTGATTGGATCTCAGTGTTGCTTTGGTGGAGAAAGAGAGGGCGGGAAGTTTTATAATGGGGCTATTTCTGTCACATATATTTGTGGAGCAGTATATACATCACCGTACCCCCTCCCCCCAAAAAATCAGCATCAGTTTTGCGAAGCTATGCCTACTGTACTCATAAAGACAACGTGGAGGACAGATTGCAGTTACCCTGAAATTCTGTCGAAAGGTAGTCTGTGAAGGCTTTAGAGAATATGAAAATAGCATGCAGTACTGAAATAGCTCTAGATATTCAACAGCAGTGTTTGAAAATCCTCTTTGGATGATGCATTATATTCAGTGCTATGTTTTAGACAAGAGACTGTGCATGATGATCCTCTGTGCATTCCTCTAGACTAAATCCCGGTTCCCAGAATGATTTGGCCTGATTTATGACCAGACTTCTTTCCAAAGGGAAGCAACAGGGTCCAAAAGATCCAAACAGATTGGGGGATGCAGGTATGCAAAATAAACAGGGAGGAGCTCTCCAGTGTGGCCATATGAAGGGGGGGGGTGGCAGAGGTACATTTGGGAAGGGAAAGGGAAAGCAGGCTTTGGTCGCTGACAGCTCTGACATTGTATCTGCAGTAAGAATTCCACACCACTTTCCAACCACAAAGATCATGGGAAAGTGATTGTAAGGTGGCTGAAGTTATGTACCTAATGATAGTATATAATATTCCCTGCAGCTCTTTGCTCATTTAGCTGTTATTGCTGTCTTGACAAGCTAGCATAGTTAAAGGTTGGTGCTAGAGATGGGCACAAAATGATTTTTTGTTTCATTATTTGTTTCGTTGCCTAACAAAATGAAAACAAAATGGAAATTTTCATTTTGTTCCATTTCATTTTTCATTTTTTATTATTTATGTTAACATGCGCTGATCTCAGTGATTGTCAAAATAAATAATAAAACTAAGCACTGATCAGCTGTCAGGGTTGACATCTCTGGGATGAAAAAGGCAAAAATCTCTGGTGATGCTGGGTTGTTTTCTTTTCCTGTTAGAGAGAGGGAGAGAGCTTGAATGTGCAGAGAGAGAGAGAGAGAGAGAGAGAGAGAGAGAGATCTTTTCCTGCTCACCTCCATAAAGAGTCAGCTTCTTGTTAGCCCTAGCTCCAGAAGGCCATGGCCACATAAACCAGCCAGAACATATTTATAGGGAGCCAGTGTTGTTCATGGAGAAGATTCTATGTATCTTATGCTTTATGTGGTCAGTCCCACCCCAACCCAGGGCAGGCAAGAAAACAGGGAGGCAAACTGAAATAAGGCGGTCTGGTGTTGCAGAAAGTGAGAGACAGCAGAACTTGCTGAAACCAAGAAGCAGGAGAAATAGAATTGTGGGTGTCAGGGAGAAGGGGCTGTTGAAGAACAAAGAGCACAGTTTGCCAGTCCTCACGTGCAGCCTCACATAGCATACTGGCAAGGGTGGCCTTGCCGAAACCTATCCTGACCATTGTTACTGTGCTTACAATACTACCTGCAGCCAATACTTGGCATTTGCTAAGACTTTAGACTGAGTTAGGGAACCTTTGGCCCTCCAGATGTT
>JAHTLZ010001504.1:10574-23791 GCA_023846285.1 Phrynocephalus versicolor | reverse complement strand
CACACACACACACACACACACACACACACACATGCACACACACACACGCACGCACGCACGCACGCACGCACGCACACACACACTCACACGCACGCACACACACACGGGCGGCGGCGCTCCCAAAGCCTTCCGTTCCTCCTTAGCTCTGGCGCGGAACTCTTGTTTCTCGTGGGAAACTTAAGGCGACGCACCGAGTGCGCCGCTGAAAACAGTCCCCCTTCGGTGGGAAACCCGGATCGCATTCGGCAGAGAGATGAGCTGGTGAGTATCTGGCTGCCAACTCCCCCCCTCCCCCATCTCTCTCTCTCCCCCCCTCTCTCTCTCTCTCTCTCTCACACACACACACACACACACACACACACACACACACACACACACACGCGCACACGCACACACACACACGGGCGGCCGCCGACTCCTCCTCCTCCTCCTCCTCCTCTTCTTCCTCCTCCTCCTCCTCCGCCGCCTCGACTTCCAGCAGCGGCTGCTGCAGCAACGAGACCCACTCGGCCAGCCCCGGCAGCAGCGAGGCTGACGCCAAGGAGGAAGCCAAGAGCGGAGGACCTCCCAGGAGTTGCCCTGGGAGGAGAAGGCAAAGGAAGCGTCCTGCCGGCAGCGGCAACAGCCACAGCCTCCTCCCCCGAAGCGTCCTCTGCCGGGGTCTCGGGGGCGGGAGAAGGCGAAGGCGGCATCGGGGCTGCTGCTGCTGCTGCTGCTGGCGGCCCCGGCGGCGGCCTGGGGGTCTCCCTCGACGGCGGAGGTGGGAACGGAGGGAGCGACGTGCCCGAGTCCTCCTCCGGCGGCGGGGAGGAGGAGGAGGAGGCAGGAGGCAGTTCGCAGAGGGGAGGGGAGGGAGCCGGTGAGTTCTTGGGGGGAGGAGGAGGAGGAGGAGGGGGAGAAGCGGAGGCCATGGGGGGGAAAGGGGGGCCGCGGATTTTTTACGTTGCACGGATTTTACGTTATACGGGTCTTACGCTATACGAGGTACCACTGTATCTTCTTCCAGTGAGAAATGACCACACTACCCACACTTCCTGTGAGAGCCAGGGCATGGGTGGGAGGCAGGGCAAGACAGGGAGAACATCCAAAACAGAGAGCAGGGACTGGTTCTGTAGCACACAGGGTTCTTGAAGGCAGAACAGGAACAACCAGGAGCAAGGTAGGAACATACATGAGTCTCACAGCAAGCCAGGAACAAGGAACAAGTACTGTATATACTCGAGTATAAGCCTAGTTTTTCAGCCCTAATTTTGGGCTGAAAAAAGGGGTCCTCGGCTTATATGTGGGTCAATACTTTTAGCCACTGAGGCAAGTTTGGGTCAGTGGCTAAAAGTCATTTTAAACATTGTGCGCCACTTCTCCTGACCTCCCCCCATGTTTAAAATGACTTTTTAAAAGGTCATTTTAAAACAATGTTTAAAATGACTTTTAGCCACCAACTCAAGCACTTGCCTCAGTGGCTAAAAGTCATTTTAAACATCACACAAACACCCAGCTCACAAAGGAGGAGTTGCCAGGCCCTGCTGCATTTCCCACCTTAGGCTTATACTTGAGTCAATAAATTTTCCCAGTTTGGGGGGTTTAAATTAGGCCCCCCGGCTTATACTCGGGTCAACTTATACTCAAGTATATATGGTACTTTGGTCTCAGGTGAGTAGAGCTCTGTTAATTCTATCAGTCTCTCAGGCAATCTAATATTCATTCCCATTTTGGAGCCTAGTGGATCGGGCTAAATTTATTTATTTATTTATTTATTTAAGCTGTCTATCCTGCCTATCTAGCGACAAGGCTACCATGGGTGGTTTGGAACAGTTAAAATAAAACAAATAAAGAAAATAGTCTAGGACTATGGCATTCTTACCTCCAATGATTGCAACATCATGACCTTTTGGAGAATCTTCAATATTTGCTGCTGGAAACAGAATATAAAAAAACCAAATTAGACAGGAGATCTCTGGTTGTTTATTAATATCACTGCTACTGTCCTGAATGAAACAATGCTAGTTTTTTGTTTGTTTGTTTTTACAATGCTATTTTTGTTTGTTTTTGTTACAATGCTAGTTTTTTGTTTGTTTTTTTAAAAATATTTCCTTTTCTGTTCTTCCATAAGATGAAGAATGTGGACGATCTGAACTGCCAAGGTCGGCTATAAAAATGCCTGATTCAAATACTGTGGTCTGACAACTAATGGGAGAAACATAGGCGAAAAATATCACTAACTCCATTAACTGTGAAGCCTTTCAAATTTTTCCAGCAACAACTCTATGTGAAAATATGCAGAAACATAAATGTCCCCTCCTTAATTTCACCCATAGGAAAGAAATATATTAAAGAAACTAGCAGTACTCTTTAATCTGAGTGGCAGAAGACTCCAAACTGACACTGAATAAATGAAAGACTCAGGCAGCAGCATAATGAGCCATAGGAAAAATCTAGGAAGAAGGGATGTGAAAGAAGACTCCTGGCGTTTCTACAACAATAATAAGGGAGGGAGATAAGAGAACTCCAGTAACCTTCTTGATCCTCACATGTGCCTCTTCCTCTGTGCATACACAGTAGAAGAAATCAGTAAATCAGAACAGGAGAGATTTTCAGATGATGAGCCATGGACATATTTCTCAGAGCTGGGAAAGTTACTTTATAAAAAGAAGTGGCTTGCTTCGTTCATTAGAAAACCAGCCCAGTAATCTGTTCTGTAAATCATTACGATTTCACTATTCTTTTACTTCCCTTTGTAGAAAAAAAATCCATTGAAAAATGCAGCACCCTGGTCTAAAATAATTAGAATTATTCTTGCCGTCTCTTGTATTAGCTAGTTTTATATCTAGTTAGTTTAGATTTTGGGGAAGGGGGTTGGTTCTGTGTTTGTTGCTTTAATTTTTATTATTATGGAATTTTATTGTGCAGTATTTTAGGCCACCTGGAATAGTGGTCTGGTCAGTAGATAGGAGAGGTAAAAAATGTAAATAAACAAAATATTTCTTAAAGAAACCTTCAGTGTGTCCCTAGTAAGAATTTTATGTTGGGAAATGTGCCATCTTTCATGACTTAAGATTGAGTATCAGTAGGAGGCGGTTACCTTATTGTTTTTGCTACTTCACTAATTTGTCTGGTAGAGTTTCCTCCACCTTTGGCATTGGGTTAGTCCCTTTTTTCCTGGTTATTTTTGGGTCCCTTGGTGCTATTTAACACTTCTTTCCCAAGAAACAAGGATGGCATTTTCCTCCATACTGAAAACTCTATTTTTGTCTTTTCCTCTCTGATGGTAACTACAGCAATAGAATTAAATCCATATGATGAGTCTTGTTCGTGTTCTTCTAAAGGGTGTTACAGGTTGTTGACAGAAAAAAACATATACAAGGCAAAGAGTAAGGACAACAGGTTCTTCAGCTGTATGCTTTTAATTTAGCAGTATGTTTTCCAAAGCCAGAAAAACAGGCAGCCAGATCCTACTCTGCTTCCCCACCCATTTCCTTTTCTTCATTGTACTGTCAATGAGAGCAGGTGTCCTTGCATAGAGAGCATTGCTACCCAATTTACAACCCGAGCATCGAAGCAGCAAGGGCCAGGCATTGGAGAGCCGGCTTCATCTTCCTCATGTATGTTTTTCTCTCAGCAACCTCTGACACTCTTTAGAAGAACACTAGTAAGAGCATAATCACATTGGGAAGGTGAATCCAGAGGATTAGGCTTTGATGTGATTGGGTTCTCAGGGACCACATGATATTCCACATTGTCAAGAGTGGACATACTCGTACAAGAGTTGCAGATTGATTTGTGAGTTCCCCATTCGTACAGTTTGTGTGACAACCTGCAACCCCACCCAGCCTGCCCTTATTTCCTTCCTCTGAGCCACCTTTCTTCTCCTTTTATGTGTAGCTGTGGAGCTCCTTGGTTACAGAAGTGTTCCAAATGGCTTTCATTTTGCCCTGCTTTGGAGCACGTGACTACGTGCAAATCTCACATACACCTTCTTTCAAAAGATAATAATATTGGAGAACAATGGGCAAAAGGAATGATGGTTATAGTGTGCTCTTATGACCCTTAAAAGCATGCCCTGAACACACCTGATCTCGCCTGATTTCAGAAGCTAAGCAGGGTCGGCCCTGGTTAGTACTTGGATGGGAGACCACCAGGGAATACCAGAACTTTACCCAATACTCCAGGTGCAGCCTTACTATTGTTTTGTACAATGACATCTGCCTTGAATATCGTAGACGCTAAAAATTAGATCTAGTTCATCTGTTTTATAGGTGGAGCATATTCAACCATATTTGACCACGTAGTCACAGCCTAAGACTCATTGTATGGATTTAATTCTCAAGCTAAAAGCTTGAGGGTTAGGGTTAAGGTTAGGGTTAGGGTTAGGGTTAGGGACTTTCAAAAGCTTTCAAAAGCTGACTGAAACATGTTGTTACACTTCTGTTATCAAGGCAGGATACTCTTTCCTCTGGCGTTTGGTCTTCTGAATAACCCCTGGAAGGATGTACAAGAAAGACTGCCCACTTCCAAGGCAACCAAAGTGTTTTTATGGCTCAGTGAGAAGTGTCCCCTACTTCAACCACAATAGTACATGGGCTCTTTTAGGGACACTGTGATATTTTTACTGAAATATGCTATACATAAATATTGCAAAGGTACACTGAATCAAAGGCCATAAGTTTCCATTGAAAGTACACTCGGTGGCAAATTCAGTTTTTCCTTAGTCAAAAGTGTGAGATGGCACCCAGGAATATTTGAATTGTAAGTAAAAGGCATATAGACTACTATATATTGGAAGCACTCAGTTCAAAATATACATGCCTTTGTAGAGTTAATATTTTGCCCATGCTCTGTTCAAATAGTTGCTGCTGCTAATTCTGGCACCCCTCTGGAGTTGGCATCTACTCTTCTGAAGGGGTCATCAGAGCAAATTCATCAATCTGACACTCTCGCTACTGAAAAACCCATCTCCATCTTCCCTGAGATGGTGAAACTCATCAGCATTGCTCTTTGAAAATTAAGGAACAGTTTCTCATCTGTCAATCTGGACAGGAGACAGAATAATTTGGCCTCCATTTATATGCTAAATTATTACAAAGATAATAATGGTCGAGTGGGGGGGGGGATAACAACCCTGCAGATCATTTTGGGGACTGTAAATGGATTGTCTTCCAAAGGCGAGGTTAAAGTAAAAATGCAAATAAACATACCAATTGCTTCAAAATCAAAACACTTAAAGCCCAGCGTTCATCAGGCTGCAACTAATGGCCATTCAGAGCGAACAGGATTGGATCTCAAATTGCATTCAGATGCAAATATTTAATTGCATTGGTACCAAACAAAATTATAGGCCCTGGGCATTTGCTGAATGTTTTTGCCACAGAAGCAACATAGTTAAACTGTGGAATGTTTGATGAATTAAATTCATTATGTTAATAGACTCCATATAATCCAAGCAGCCCACCTTTGCCTTTAAAATACAGTGGAGCTGTCGGGGTTTATTCCTGCAATCTGCAGTGCTACTGCTGGCACTTCTGAAAATGAAAGAAGAGATTAATTAAACTGGAGATTTACAGTTTCCTCAATGTTTTTGAAAAATGAAAGGAAGGCAGTATTCCCTATGAGCCACAACACTGTGGTACCATTACTTATTGATCAAGGCGGAATCATACACTTTGGTGTACGGTTCTCAGAGCATAGAGACTCTTTTGTTTTACTGTTTTAAAGTCAATGAACAAAGATCACATATTGTTGTACAGAAAACACCAGCTCCTTGTCCAGATTTTATACGTATAAATGCATCCGGATCAAAACTACAGACACCGAATACCCACAATTAGTTTTGTGGTTCCTATACATTCCTGCCTGCATAAATAGAACTGTGAGTATTCTAACATGTCTACCCCAGTTTACAATCCTATACTATATCAAATCCATGATTCAGAAATAATATGCAAATATTCAATAATCTCTATATTAATATGGTGGAATGTAATTTTCAAAAATGTAAAAATTACATAGGCAGAATACATGTGGGATGGGGAAAAGGGTATCTCTTCATATGCTGGATAGAAATGCATAATAATTGATTGTTATGACTCCACTGCAAAGTTTCACATTATGCTAATACATGTTTCCTTTAGAAACAAAAACTAGGTACAGTGGACCCTCGTATAGCAAATGGTTTGTATAAAATAAAATCTGTACAACATAAAACATTCCGGAGATAGGGGAAATTTGCTTAACATAATTGTCTATGGGGTAAATCCATACAACATAAAAATGTTTGCAATTAGGGATTACTCTGTTTTCAATGCATTCCTATGGGAAATTTATATAAAGGAAAATTTGCTTAACATAATTTCATTTTGAATGAATTAATTCCTTTATACAAGGTACCCCTGTATGTCCTATTTAATTATTTCCAGAACAAGAACACCTTCTCAATATTTTTGAGGGGTTATTGTATATTTACTCATCTTGGTCAGACTAATCCCTCCATTGTCTTCAACAACAGTCATTTTATAATGTTTTACAGCTCTCTTCTCTAAGCACCCTCCCAATCCTCTTTGGCTGGCTTCTCTATTCAGCAATCCTTTGCCTTTCTTCCACTCATTCAGTCTCCACCCATGATTCCATCTAACTATCCTACCTTCTCTTCCTCTACAACACATTTCCAAAGCATAGGCGGTGAGTAGAAGCTGCCATTTTGCACCCCAGTGCAACCATACCAGAGCTGATGGAACAGAAAACAGGAGTTCCAGATGCCATTTTGCATATCACTGTGACCACAACCAAAACAGATGGCCTCCCATTAATGATCTGCAAATAATAAATATTAGATGTTTAGGAGCAGGGCAATTGAACAAAGAACAGAAGGGCCAGTATGGTTCACAAATCAATGTATTAGACTCAGGAAACTAAGACTCCAATCTACACTTGGCTGTGAAAGGCATTGGGATACCTTGCACCAAAAACATTATCCCAGCCTGACAGGTTTGATATAAAAAGCTGAGAAAAGGAGTCATGTATGGTGTGCTCTCTCAAGAAGAACAGGGATTTTAATGCATTCAATAAATTATAAAATAAATCATTGTATGAGAAGAACTCTCCGCTAACAAATTCCCATGTCTTGTTATTTGAGCAAATCTAAAGAGCATTGAGTGTTGGACTTAGTAGAAATAAAACCATGTTGGGTATGAAAAAACACTGTTTGCATCCCTTTCAGAGATCTGAGAATCAGCCCCACCCTGCAAATATGTGAGATTCTCTATAAAATATTTGTGCTGTCTATAATACTTGCTCTTTGCTTCAGAGAGCACAGCCATTTGACTGCTCCTGGGGAAGTGCTCCACATATTTCTAGGCTGACTACTCAGTGGCACAAGAGTACTTAGAATTGTTGTTGAAATCTTCCTCTCACTCTTGGGGGATGATTCATGCTTCAGAAACCAGACCCTGCAAACCTGTGGAGAATTTGCTATCCCCTGTGAAATGCAGAACCACACAGGAAATGTTTTATCTTTCCACAGCCGCCAGGTCCTTTGAAGATAGGGGAAAAGAAACAACAACACCCTTATCTAAGGAGAAAAGAACCAGACAGTCTCTCAGTTCTGGAGCAGGAGAGCAAATGTGTGTTGCTCTCCTCACCTCTCCATGCCCTGAAGGGGCTAGGAAAGATAAATACTGTTGAAACCAATTTTGCATTCTGTATCCTTGCATGACCTCCCTGAATATAGATATTCCGGACGTGAAAGGAGTGAGAGAACAGTACAGAGAGTGTTATTCTTCAGTGGGAACAGGATTCCACTACCACCTTACTTCACCAAAAAACATATAGGCTTTGCATGCCTGTTTCCTTCAGGCGTCTGGAAATTACAACCAGTAATATATTGACCCAAATGGGTAACTCTTCAGCATTCTGTTTCTTGGGTGAGCCATTATTTAAGCTACATTTTAAATGGTGGCAACACATCCCCAAGGGCATCTGCCAGCAGGCGTCTTATTGTACTGTCATGCTACAGGTTTGCTCCTAATAACATATAATATACGCATATAATTACATATCAATGTAGGATAAGTAGCAATACAGTAACATCTTTAGAATCATAGAATCATAGAGTTGGAAGAGACCTCAAGGGCCATCCAGTCCAAATGCCCATCATGCAGGAACCCCCATCAATGTACTCCTGACAGATGGCCATGAAGCCCCTGTTTAAAAACCTCCAAAGAAGGAGACTCCACCACCCCTCTGTAGCAGCTTATTCCATTGTCGCACAGCTCTAACCATCATGAAGTTCTTCCTAATCTTCAAATGGAATCTCTTTTCTGGTACTTTGAAACCATTGCCCCGCATCCTAGTCTCTGAAGCCGTGGAAAACAAGTCAGTCCCCTCCTCGATATGACATCCTTTCAAATATTTAAACATGGCCATCGTATCCCCTTTCAATCTTCTTTTTTGTAAGGCTAAACATTCCCAGCTCCCTAAGCTGTTCCTTGTAAGACATTTCTTCCAGACCTTTAACCATCCTGGTTGCCCTCTTCAGGACCCGTTAAAGGTTGTCAACATCCTTTTTAAATTAAGCTGTGCAGAACTGAACACAGTACTCCAGGTAGGGTCTGACCAGAGCAGAATAGAGTGGTACTATCACTTCCCTTGATCTAAATTCTAGACACTATGTTTCTGTTGATGTATTGGCTTTCTTGGCCACTGCGTCACACAGCTGACATGTTCAATTTGTGGTCCACCAGAATCCCAGATCCCTTGCACAGGTACTATTAGCTTTGGCCCAGCACTCTGCCAAGGGCATTTTGGATTTTTATCCTATCCTCTAGGGAATTAGCAACTCCTGCCAATTTGGTATCATCTGCAGATTAATCAGTCTATTTTCTATTCCTTCAAGTCATTAATAAAGCTATTTAGTAGCACCGATCCCAGAACAGAACTCTGGGACACCCCACTGGTCACCTCTCTCTATACTGAGGAAAAGCCATTTAGGATTGCAGCTGCAAAATTTACCTAATTACTTATACAGTACATAATATTATATCCCGCCTTTTCTCCAGTGAGTCCAGTGGTCTTCTCATCCCCAGCACACCTTAAACTAGGTCAAGCTGAAAGAGTGTGACCAGCCCAAGTCATCCAGGGCCTTTCATGGTTGAATGGATCCAGGTCTTGCAAACTCTGGTTCATCCACTGCACTGCACTCCAAGAACAGCAGACAATCTATGGAACAGGGAGCAAGACTGCTTCTACAAGCAAGTCACGTCATGGGGAAACCAGGCCTTTTCACCTCCTGAATCTTTCACAGCCAATTTGTGCTTACAAATAATTTCATGACCTTCAGACCACCATGACACTGATTCAGAAAGATGCCATGCAACCCAGACTACTCAGACAATCAGATATAATGGCAGCCAGTCAGCAGCATGGTCTCAGCAAACTTGGCAATGCTGTCTTTGAAACAAAATCAAGGCACATTGTGGAAATGGGCAGCAGTATACCATTTCAAACTTAACAACACAGAAGGTAAAGGAGAATGGGCCAAGCAGCTTTCCTCAGGGAGCCTTGTGTTTCATATACTGTGGTCCCGTGATATACTGGAGCAATGGAAGTGGTGCAGCATCCCAACTGCTTCCATCCTAGGTATGTTGGACCTCCCTTTGCACTATCTTTACTCTGGCCTGTCTTTGTGCTGAGTCTAACACAGTGGCTATGTCTCTGCACAGTAGGATCTGGTGTAATTTAATTGTCTCCTGGCACAGCCCTTCTGTATCTTGTTTTTATCTATTCATAGCACCACAGCTTCATCATTAGACATGGACACAACTTGGCGAAATTTTCGTTTTTGTTTCCATTTTTCGTTTCCATTATGTAATGGAAACGGTAACGATAATTAAGCCGTCAGAACTCAAACTCGAACCGAAAAAAGAAAAATTTGGTCGGGTTTTTCGTTTTCATTTGTGGCATCGTGGCGATCGTGCAATGTGAAGCACAGAAAAAGTTTTTAAAAGTTTTTTTTTTAAAAAAAACCCGACTCCCGGCCAAAAAAGCAGGCGAAAATATGCCTGCCTGAGGCTTTGCCACCTACCAGAGGGGTGGTTTCTGGGGGCTCCACGGCCTTTCCCCTCCTTCTCCTGTCCTGGGCTGCTTGCACCAGGCTGGGGGGGGTCATCCTCGTCGTCTCGCCATGCCATGCGGTGGGGGGGGGATCCAAAATGGCGACCACAATTTTTCTTTTGAAATCGTGGTCAAAAAACACACCAAATCACCACAGAAACATGTGAAATTTATTTATTTTAAATGCCTGAATTTTAATAGTAGCAGC
This sequence comes from Phrynocephalus versicolor, assembly GCA_023846285.1. Lineage (NCBI taxonomy): Eukaryota > Metazoa > Chordata > Lepidosauria > Squamata > Agamidae > Phrynocephalus > Phrynocephalus versicolor. The sequence goes on along the minus strand of JAHTLZ010001504.1, from coordinate 13,482 downwards.
AGTGGGGTTTTTTTATAGCAATAAAACGTCGTATTGATTTTATTTTATTTTATTTTATTTTTTATTTTTTTAGACCTGCCCATTTGGGCTGGGCATGGGATGGGACCATGCAATTTTTTTTGAACCATTCCACCAATGGCATCGCCAGGTTTTTGACTGACACTTCTGGATGTCTCGGAGGGCATAAAAAGCCGAGGCACCTTCCAGAAATTGCAGTCGGGTGTATGGATGTGGTTGAGGGAGGAGGGCTGGCTGCTGGTGCTGGTGTGATCCGATCGAGATTGAGGAGGAAGGCTGAAGGCTTTAGGATTTAAGTTAGGCAGGCAGGGAGGGAATTGAATTTAGAAAATAATCTCTTTGATTCCCTGCAGCTTTGTCTGCTGAAGGGAATAGCAGTTTATTCTTTATTTCTTCTCTGGCAGTTTGTGAGGATTTTTTTCTGATATTGGATAAAGGGGGAGGTTCGATTTATTTTAAAAATATATTATATACTACCATTTATTTTCTATTTTCCCAACTTCAGTTTGCTTGCACACACACACATTTGGGGTGCAAGCCAAGAACAGAACCTCTATCCTAAGTGATATCCTAACTGCCCACTCGCCCGCCTGCCCCCGCCACCACCCGCCTGTGGCCCATGCCGCCCCCGTCCACTTGCCTGCCTGCGGCCGCCGCCCACCTGCCTGCGCCTCCCCCTGCCGCTGTCGCCGCCCGCCCACTGCCCCGCCCACCGCCTAGGGCACAAAAACACCTAGCGCCGGCCCTGATTGTGGGATGCCCCTATGCTCTGGGAAGTAAAATCGTGCTAAATCGTGGTGGAAACGACAAACGACAAACAAAACGACAATTTTTTGAAAAATTCCACAACAAACAAAACGACCCGAAACGGACCCATTCTGACAAACGAAAACTCGAAACGTCATTTTTTCTGGTCGTGCCCATGTCTATTCATCATTAGATCTTCTGCCACTACAACTCTCTAGTCATTCATCACCAGTACCATTATGATGGCACAAGGGCAGTTGTACAGGTGAAGAAGGCTTCCTCCCATTCCAAACCTACTACACCCAGTGGTTCTTTGGATTGAACTATTAGTCTTTTTCAGTGTTTTTCATCCTTTTAATGCTTGCCTTTCATTTCTTATTCTATCTGATAGTACTCACTGGTGAAAGCCTCCTTAACTACAGCATGGCTTTGTGGACTCCAGTTGATCTTTGAGATATTCTGAATGACATGCAGAAAAATAAAAGCATGTGAAGGTTCCATTTAGAGATGGGTGATTCGTTTCATAAGGGGTCCAGTTAAGAAATGAAACATGGCAGCACACCTGCCATTTAGAACCGGGGCCCACCCTCTGAAACAAAATCAACCACTGACTTACCTTCCTTTGGGTCATGCAGGCGAAACTCCAATCAGGAAGCAGCCTCTGATATGTCAGCTTTCCTTCTCTCTGGCACTTGCCAATCAGACAGGGAGGCAAAATGCATGCCCTTGCACAGCTCCTTGTTGGCCAGTGCCAGGGAAAAGGATGCATCAGAGGCTGCTTCCTCATTGGAGTTTTGCCCCACGCAACCCAAAGGAAGGGTGATTTCATTCCAGAGAGTGGCTCCCAGTTCCATTTCGAAACTGGGCCCCTTCTGAAAGGAAAGCCCATCTCTAGCCTCCTTTTCCATTGATCAGGATAGGCTAAAGGGAAGGCCTGGAACTCTGCCTAGAAGGATAAAGAGATTTGGTAGGAAAACCATTTCACTGGAGCGGTGTCAAATGAAGATACCCCATGTCTAGTCCAGGATCACTGGTCTGTGGAACTCCCTGCCAGAAGAAGTGGTGATAGCTGACAGCCTTGGCAGTTTTAAGAAAGGATTGGACAAGTTCATGGAGAGTATCAATGGCTATCATTATGGATGCCTAAGGACAGATAGGCAGGATATCTCTCAATGCCATTTGCAGGGAATCGTAAGCAACATCTGCTTGGGAATACCCTGAGGCAAATGTTGAGCCACTGTGTGAGACAAAATGCTGGACTGGATGAGCTGTGGCCTGTTCCAGCAAGGCTGCTCTTATGTTATGTTCTTGTAATTTTCAGGTATTCACTATAAAAGAACTGCTGGTTAGCTCAGTCGTCTCAGTACCTGGCTGTGGAGCCAGAGGTTTGGGGCTTGATTCCCTACTGTGCCCCCTTAGAGAGGTTGGTTTCAATGATCCGCAGAGTCCCTTCCAGTTCTACAGTTTTAATAATAATAATAAATAGTTATTAACTAGCACGCTGATAGTCCACGACTGTAAAATGTAATCAGACCAAGCTGCTCATCTGTGGTGCTTAACAGATGAGATGAGATGTTCTTCGGGAATAGAACTATTTTTATTTCACTTATGTCACAGAACAGCTCAGAAGCATAGAATAGGACTAAGAGGAAATCAGATTCTGCAATCAATAATAATCATTCAAGAATTATTTTAATAAACTTTTGCTATTTTACTGAGATTAGACATCAAATGAAAAGGCACTCCTCCCAATCTTAGAACTTGCCTACTTGACCATAAGCTTACAAGACCCCTATGAACACCCTGAAAATGTTTAACTGATTTTTACTTGCAAGGTGGTAACAGACAAATCTTGAGTAGTAGCTGTTATTTACTTGATTCTGATAGATATGAGTTGGTTAGTGAAGTAGCAGCAAGGGAAATTCTGGGGAGACCATGTTCTACTGAAATTCTTGATTTCAAAGAAATAGCAAAGTGTAATCATGTGTGTTCTCTGTATTTTAGAGAAGCCAATTTTCATAAATTCAGGACAATTTGAAGAAATTCAAAAGACACAAGAACAAAGAATTCAAACGGGAAAAAAGATAGAGGATAGCGAAAGAAAGAAAGAAAGAAAGAAAGAAAGAAAGAAAGAAAGAAAGAA
>JAHTLZ010001504.1:0-10564 GCA_023846285.1 Phrynocephalus versicolor | reverse complement strand
AGAAAGAAAGAAAGAAAGAAAGAAAGAAAGAAAGAAAGAAAGAAAGAGGAAAAAGAAAAAAAGAAACAAGGGGAAAAATACCAACATGTCTGCACAGATTGCTCAGAGAGAAAGTGAAAATAACAAAAAGGGACACCTATTGGAACTGGAATGAAGAGCAGGCTACAAAGGAAGAGTACCAACAGGTAAAAAAAAAGTTGCAGGAATGGCATTAGGAAGGCAAAAGGTGAGAAGGAGCTAAGGTTAGCACGAGATGTTAAAATATGGGCGAGATCATCCGTAGTTATGGAGTTTGTTGTCATCAATATGCTGATGACATGTGGCCCGTGTGGTGGAAAATTCAAAAGGATCCAGCCATTGTCACTCGGGCGCAGGGGAGGAGGGGGAGGGCTAGATCCTTTTGAATTTGCCACAGCAACAGCGAGGGTACTTGTACGGCTGAATTTGGTTCTGCATGGACCCTCGCTGGTGCCGGTGGGTGGAAGGGAGGCATGTACATGCAGAGCCGTGTCAGCAAGCACCAAGGGGGTTGCGGTGGCGATTGCACAGGTTTCAAAGGGCTAGAGCCAAGCTGTCATGGCTCTAGCCCTTTGACCCCCCCCCCCACTGCCACCGTCCCATAGGAATGCATTGAAATCCGTTCTATCCGGAATGGATTAATTGATTTTCAATGCATTTTTATGAGAAAACAGTGCTGTACTTATGATTATTTCTACTTATGAGCATGCACTTGGAATGGATTAAATTAGTAAGTAGAGGTACCACTGTACTTTGATTTGGATTCCTGCACTGGGCATGGGGCTGGCTTCAATGGTCTTATAGGCCCCTTTTAACTCTATTATTCTATGATTCTATGAAACATTGTAAAGAGGCTGTGTACTTGCTAAGTCACTACTGATGGCATTGATGTAAATCACTCACCCCATAATGCCATCATTCGCTCAGTGATTTCTTACATAGAGACTCTGATATACACGTGCATCCCATGCCCGCCAGGCCCATTCCTACTATAAGATTGTCATCAAAGATTGCTCCTCCCTTGCCTATGACTGCTGGTAGTAAGATCATTGACAGGCCACGGTATGAAGTAGAAACTCCAGGTACAACTGGGGTAATCCATTAGGGAAATAGACTCTATGTGTCACACTAGTAGGCGTGCAGGGTACTTGAGGGAGGGAGGGAGTATGCCCTCTGGAGACAAATACACATGTTGCATGTGCATATTTGCAGGTACACTTTATTCATCAACAGGTGTGTACACTTGGAATGGCCACTTCCAGTGTGTGAGCAGAATGCTGGCCTAATCAGGCTATTGATCTGATCCAGCATGGCCCTACTCACGTTCCCATTACATTTTAAACTACACTGCCCTGAATGTATAGTCTGTGGAAGTACCTGCTTGTTAAACAGACACATGTATTTCCTGAAATTCTTATATTTCATCCTCTTCCAATTCTTTCTCCTATGACTGATCCCATATTGAGCAGATTCTTACTTATGTTTTTATTTGGTTATGTCTCTCCTGTGCTAAGAGGCAAAGGAGAATACCCCTGGTGGAATTAATAACCAGCAGGATCTTTAATTATAGGACATGTGCAGCAGATGCCTGGAGATAGCTACAATTACCCACCTGACAAAAATGATCATGTCGCACTTCAGACAGGCAAGCTACTGTTTCACCTCCCCATGCACTCATTGGTCACCTCAAGGCAGCTGTCAAGAGATGTAAGTCACAGCACCCATCCGTGGACCCTTTAAGGACGAAAGGTGGGGGCAGAGTGCATCTAGCATGTGCCACATCGATTCAGGAAAGGGCTCAACTGAGAAACAATACTGTGGATAAGACACATGGAATTCATAAATTGCGTCTACTACTTGATTACTGCCGGAGGGAGGGTAGTGGGGAGGCTACAAACAGAACACGGGGTCCTCTTCCTGCCTGTGTAATGTAGTTGAAAACATGCGGCAGAAAACACAGCTCTCCTTTTTCCGGGGAAAGACAAGCAGCTAAGAGAAGGGGAAAGACCTTCGCCTCAGGCTCCTTCCTCTCATTTAAACCATCCTCAGATATCAGCTTTGTGTCTGTTCTTGGCTGGCCCCTGTCGCCTCTGCCTTATCCATTGTGCCTTTCACTGGGACAGGAAGCTGTCCAAACAAGCATTCCGTCACGACTGTTCTTCGCCTTTGGGTTAATCAGAAGCCCTGTGACCAAAAGTCAGATGGCTACCAAAGCCAGAAGGCTCAATTTGTTCCTAACAAGTAAAAACAGTTTAGCTAGAATCACCCTTCTTGGCTCACACACTTCATAAACAGGATGCAAAAAATTAACAAGACGCTCGAGGAAGAAAGGAATGGGGTGGGGTGGGGTGGACATATACACATTGCCCAATAGAGGAATTGCATCCAGAGGGGAAAAATAGAAAGAAAACAAAGTTGGATACAGATTTCAACAAAACATTTGTAGAGGCGGATTTTAAATGTGTTGAATACATCCTTAAAAAGAATTGTTGCCATTTAAAAGGAAACAGGATACTCATAATGTGGGAGTCTATGACCACATTTCCCTTGTAAAGAACATACATACAGTGGTACCTTGTATAAAGGAATTAATTTGTTCCAAATGAAATTATGTTAAGCAAATTTTCCTTTATACAAATTCCCATAGGGATGCATTGAAAACTGAGTGATCCCATTTTTATGTTGTACGGATAAAAAAACGAAAAAATGAAATGCTGTTCTGTCATGTTGTTACGCAATGAAACGAAACGAAATGAGAAAGCAGCATTTTGTTACAGACAAAACAAAATGGTGTTTTTTTGTTTTTTTGTTTTTGTTGAAATGAATCATTTTGTTCCATCTCTTAGCTGATTGAGGGAGGGGGAAAGTGTTTTTAAAAAGCTCTGGGCTTTTTTTTTTTTAAAAAAACTTTTTCCCCTCCCCAACCCGCACCAGCTGGTTGGTGCTAGGGTGGGAAAAATGTCCCCCCCCCATCCCAGCACTGAGAAACTGGCAGGTGGCGCTTGGGGGAGGGAAGAGGTTTTTTTAAAAAAAAAAGCTTGGGGCTTTAAAAACAAAAACATTTTGTCCCTCCGCCACTTTCCAGCCCCCCTCCGCATGAACCACTTCGTTAGTGGTTCGTTTTGTACAATTTTTTTTTAAAAAAATTCATATGAAATGAAACAAAAAATGAGGGGGGGGGGAGGAAATGAAATTAAATGAAATATAATTTTTTTCATTTCATGCCCATCCGTACTTCCAACCCAAGAAGATATCAGTGTGTTCAGGGTCCAATGGTGGAGCTAGTTCTTCATCTTTTAACTAGACTAGTCCTTGATAGCTCCGTAAATGGAATTGTGGCAAACAGTTTGTGTCAAGCAGGTAAAAAGCAGAATAAGGCACTGCTAATATTCACTGGTGCTCCCAAGTTCTTCCTTTTCTCTTGCACGGCTGGTATAGAGAACCGTCCTATATTTAATATTTTGTAATGGTGCCTTTTATGACACTATTTTCCCCACTCGTGTTCACAATGTGCAGATAATGCCTCTGAAGACCCAAGGTTGGGGGCTGGTCATTTGTCTAACCTACTCAAGAAACCAAAGAGTGGCATACACACACACATACAAGCTTGATTGTGTAACAACAGGGGAGCAATAACATTCATTTACTACACCTCCAAGGATTTTAATTCTGTAAATTCACATGCTATTGTTCTCTAGAAGCCTTCCAAGCATGGCTCACATGTTTGTTTTTTAAAAATGACCAATGGAACTCCAAATTAAAACTGCAGAAAGCAGAGAGTGACATGACTTGTTACAATTCAGCAGATCAATGGAACAGGAATTAAAAGGGGATGCAAGACTTATAGAGATGTCTGGGAACCTAAAGAAAGTCCAGGCCTGGTGTTGAAAAATTACCAATGCCACAACCAGTTAAACTTCTGAAGGAAAGCTTTTCTCCACATGAGAGATGTCACTACAGCTCCTTTACTTCTGGCCTTGCCAAACTGAAAATAGAAGAGAGAAAAGAGGCTAATGAAGAGAGGACCTGCAAGTGGACATATATTATAAAAAAGTGGTCCCTCTGGAGATCATTCTCTAGGTCCAATGCTACTTTAGGCTTCAACAGAACTGTGAATTGTGCTTGGGAGTTAGCTGAGCACTATGCATTATCTAACAGTTCATTCCAGCCGTATTTTGTACCAGCCAAGTTTCCAAAACATCTCTGACAGAGATTTTCCCTTCCTGTCTCTCCCCAGATCTCTCAGCTTCTTGAATCAAGGTATATTTAAGGGCATGGGAGTTCAAATTGAGAAGGTAGATCAGGCAGCAAGACAGGGAGATGAAGATGAATCATTTTGTTAAGTGGCTTCCATGAGGAATAGGAACTTTGGCAGTCAGGTCTTTTGTCCCCAACCTTGTTCTTGTAATCGCGGGACATCCCTGTCATTTTCTTCCTCTGAAAATCAGGTGTGTGTGTTGGCCACAGAACTCATTGATTTTGATACCAATGTAGTCATCTGATATCACAGTGGAGCATCACCCCACGCTTCCTCACCTGGACAGAAATCCGACCTTTAGAAATTACTGAAGAATGCAGGGTTTCTGAAAGGATTATATTGTAACATTAGGGTCCTTTTTCCCAATGGAGGAAAAAGAACATTACAAAAAGTGGTATTGACAGATATGGAAAAGCAAAGGTGGGGGAGTGGACCTCTCTAAGGAACTTTCAGTTCCTTGTGATCTTGGAAGAGGTAGCTGTCTTAGTCTGGGGAAGCATTTCAGGCAAAATCCAAAGAAACAACAACAACAAAAGACAAAAAATGCGGGGCACTTTGAAGAGTATTATATTTTAATGTGAGCTATCATGAACAGATCTATGTTGTCAGGCCTATGAAAAGAGAATGACTATTCATTGGTTCTTGGGTGTATGGTGCATTTAAAAAATCCAGGTAAGGAAAATGAACTGGGGTTTGGAAGAAATTGACATTCAAATAGCACAGGAGGATGCTGTGCAGTTTGTGACTATTTGTTGGCTGATCTGGTTACATGCAGGAACTTGGCATGTGCTGGGCTCAGTGCACTACAGCATCTGGTATTCCCTGATGGTCTCCCATCCAAGTGCTAACCAGGGCCGACCTTGCTTAGCTTCCAAAATCAGGCGAAATCGGATGTGATTAGGGCATCTAGGCAGCTATAGGTTGAGTTACCAAAAGCTAAATTCCTCATGGCACCTACTTTCTCCCCAAAAAGCCTTGTTTTCAGCAACAGAAGAATGAATTCTGCATGACTAGATCTCTGCGTTCATTTGTAATTCAGAAATCCAGTGAGGTTGCTTCAGAAATTATCAGGAAAATGATCATTTCCGTTGGCCTTGTTAGTCTCTCCCCCTCCCCCTCCCCCCCGCTCTCTCTTTGAGGGTGTGGGTGTGAAAGGTGTCCTAGAATGGAAATGAGAGCAATTTGTACCTTGCACCAGCACACATGGGAGTTGTGGAGATGGGATGTGCAAGGCAAAGGGTCTTTTGAGGAAGGAAGTGACTTTTCAACAGTAAAAGGAAAACACTCCAGGCCGTAAGTTGAAAAAGAAAGATTTATGCTTTCCTCCCCTGTGGCCATAACTTCCCTATTCTTCCCTTCCTGCTGACAAAGCTGATAGAATACCTTGAGAGATTGTTTTAAAAAAAAAATGAGAGTGCTGTTACATGCTGCACCCTGTGGAGATTTGGTGGGAGAAAATGAGGGAGGTTTGACATGAAAGCTGCACAATGCCCAGGCTCCCTTCTGAGTGTTTTACAGACCCCCCTCTCTTGCTGAGCTATACAGAGCTACAGAACATTGTCACCCGTGCCCTATCAGCTCTGGTGGTACAACTCCCAGAGCACTGTTTAAAATGATAAGTCAACCAGCACTTCAAGCTATCAGGAGTGAAAGACAGGCTGAAGTTTGACTTTGAGGAACTTTTGGGAGAACAACAATGAGCAATGGGAAATGCTTAGAAGATAACCCTTAGCAATTCTCAGTTTGCTTTGAGGTGTCCAGCAGGAGGACAATGAATCAGCCCACTGGACCTGTTTGGTTCAAGAGAAGCTTAACACTGAAGGCAACCTTACTAAAGCACAACCTTTTCATGTAAAGAGATCCTTAAAAAGAAACCACATTCTTTTAGACAATTGCAGGAGGGGAGAGTACAGGCTGAAATCCTGCTGCTTCATGTAGTAAGTCACACTACAGTAGACCCACTAAAGCAGTAGGGATGCACTGAGTGAACTCCACTGGAAGTTCAATTTGTTCAAATGCACCTTACTACTCAAGTTGCAATCTACCAAATCACATTTAAACCAAGGGAACCTATGGTGAAATTGTCTCACCAAATCCCCGCTAAGGTGATCCTAAGCAACATGATTTCAGCCAACCACTGGACACCTATGCTGGACTACAAATCCCTTCATCTGATTTCAGCATGTCCAATGTGTTTTTATGGCAGTTGCCATAGGGTATTTGTACAGGACCCCTAAACTCCGCCGCAAATGTCTCCCAGCTCTGGAGCTTAAAATTGTTTCCCCACCAGCTCTGGAGTTTACAGAAAATCAAGTGCGACCACGCCCACCTAAGCGCGTCCCAGCGCACTTTTCAGGTACCTGCTCTTGGAGGGTGAAAAATCCCAGATCTGGATGTAACCTAGAGTGTTGGGCTCTCCTCGCTTCTGTTTGTTGTTGTTTTTTGCCTCCCGCCCCTTTAAGAGAAGGAATCAGGACGACGACAGGGCTCGGGGCGGCTTGGACCGGCAGACGGAGGTGAGCCTGCATTCTTTTGTCCCTTTTTTTCTCCCTCCCCTCACGCAGACAGGATCAAGGAAGTGCGGAGGGGTGGGGACGCAGGAAGAGCAACAAACCCCCAAGATCTCTGGTCCGAATTTAAGTGACCAGCGGATCTTAGGGGTCGTGTGAAAAGGCCCTAAGTTTTCAGAAATGAGCAGGTAGATTGTTAGATCCAGGGGCTTTAATATTCTTTATAACATCTACTTCAGGGGCACCACATGTGGGAATGGAATATCACGGCTTTTCATCAAAATGTCCAAAGTCCCCCAGAGCAACGAACCCCCAAGATCTCTGGTCCGAATTTAAGTGGCCAGCGGATCTTAGGGGTCGTGTGAAAAGGCCCATAGTTATAGGTTACAAAGAGCCACCACCATGCTTAATTGGTTCATATAAAAAGTTAATTAGAACTACCAGACAGCTCAACTGTTTTGGCATCTGGCTGGGGAGCCAGGGGTTGTGTGTTCAATTCCTCTGTGCCTCCTTCATCCATAGGGTCTCTTCCAGCTCTGAACTTCTGTGATGATAATGATATACAGTAATGCATGGAAGCATGACACATTGGCTACCAACTTTTCTCATCTCATGTATTTCTGGTACTTGTGGAATGGCATACCTGCCTGTCAACTTACTCTCAGCCTCGTCCGTGATGGCTCTATCCTTATGAAAAGTCTGACCCAGCGAGCGTACACAGCTCCCTCCCTCTCTATTTTAAGCACACCTTAAAGACCTGGTTTATTATACACTGCTTTTTATAGAATAAAAGCCTATTTTTAATACTCTGTTGCCACCCCCCAGTTTTATTTATTTTCATGCTTTTAACAAATGGTATTTTATATTTGCCTTTTCAATGTCTTATTTTTTGAAAGCACCTTATGGAGGATTTTTTTTCCTGAAAATATACAAGTATTTAAAACTGATCCATCTCTGAACTGTGCTGCTGTAAGCTGAAGAGGTACTTTGAGAAAATTAATGGATATGTAAATATAACATGGTGGCATTTGTGATCAGCCACCTGAAATACACTTCCCCAAATGCAGTGTCTTCCCAGGCACAGTAGTGAGGAAAATGCTCTCTAGCAGCTATTTTAAAAGACCTAATCACACCAGTAGTCTATAAGCCTATCACCCCCCCCTTTCTCATTGGCATGTTAAAGAAATCCAATGTGTAGAAGTTAAAGTTACCTATGCTGCAGATTTAAAATGCTCCCACCAAATAAATTCATCTGAGATGTTAAACATATTAAAGTTGGTCCTTTTAGTTTTAATATTCAAAGCAAGTAAATTTACAAGGAGAGTTGATCTTAAGAACTGAAATGCATGACAACTTAATAACAGGCCGTTTTTGTTTACCTGCAGTTAGATTCTACTATATATTCTCTCCTTTTTTTAAAAAAAAAAGTGAAATCACATAGTACAGTGACAATTTTACATCTGAGATCACAGGGTAATCACCATGTGATAATTAAGGCTAAAACATCGTGTGAATCTTCAGTCACTGTTTTTTAAAGAAACCATTTGAACGCAGGAATTTTAAACAATAGTAAACATCTGCATTCCCGTTGATGTAACGCAGTAAGTGCAATACAGGGAGCAGGACTAGATGGGCCTTTGGCCTGATCCAGCATGGCTCTTTTGATGTTCTTGTGTTTTTATGTTAAGTGTGTATCTCAGTGGTGAATTGAGGCAAGCTATGAGGTCCACCAAGGCAAGTGCTCTAGTGTGCTGAGTCATGCAACATGGGGTGTGATAGCAAATGTACAAGCTTCTTAACTGATGGCAATTTGCCGCTACAGTTTCTGCCACTGTCATATATCAGCAAAGAAGTGCAACACAACACAATTCTGGCAGCTATGGCTTCTTAGATCAAAAGATCACGTTTAACAAATGGGAGATGTAGTGTGTACGGATAATAGGCGGCTGCTTACTTAACACGCAATATAGAAGTTTTGCCGTGCTGCATATAAAATCATAGAAGGGTGGAGCTGGAGGGGGCTTACAAGGCCATTAAGTCCAAGTCCTGCTTGATGTTCCATTTTTGAGTTTAGCCACCGACATTCATACTCTTTCACTGAAAAAGATGTTTTGCTAATCTGCACTCTAATAGTGCCCATGGAGCCAACAGTGGTGGTGGTCATCTTGGACTCCTGCGACTTGGGCTGCCACGCCAATAAAACCAATTTTCAAATATCACAGCAAAATAATATTAATTCACATATATCCATATATCCATATACAGTATATATATGCAGACGCTTCCACAGCCTTTTTGAGCAAGAACAGTATGTTCCAGAAGTCCGTGAGTTAACGTAGATGTCACATTGATTTTTGGCATGAGAAAACAGATCAGATCGTATTCTAGTGAAATCCTTCTATTACCTACACCAAACTGTCTACTACCTAGCTGGCAAGTCCTTCCTAAGACAGAGATGTGCACATTGATAAATATCAGAGAGAACACTGTAACATTGCTTTGTGCCACTGTTTTCATCCTTTTAACTGCCTGCTTTCCCCAAAAACCTATAAATATCATGCTGAGGATCATACTGCCCATAACCCTGCAACCCGTGAGCACCATGCTGCCCGGGGCATTCTAACAACTGCAGTCCCCAAAATCCATTTGCAGACTAATAGGATATGAGGGGAGAGGAAGGGTACTTAAAATAAAATCAGCCCAAGTATCTCTTTTCACAACATGATACCTCAACTGACAACCGGAAGACACATTCTCACATTTCACATAAACTGGATACCAGCAAATACAAGTACAGTATCTAGGAACTAATCTTCCAATGCTCCTTTGGGCCAGAACGGTAATAAAAATGCTATGCAGGGTAATGAGATGTCTGTGCAGTTTGTACTGTTTATCTGATCAGAGCTAGAAAAATAATATTTTTCATGGTGGGACAATGCTGGGGTATTCCAGGAGTGTAGTTCCCCAAATTAATATTTGCCAGCTGTGTACAGAAAGAACAGAGGACCTTTGCAACCATCCCTAAAGTCATCTGGTCTTTCCCTCTTCATTCCTTCTCATCCCTTCTCTTGATCTGATACTGCAGCTACCCTCGGGATTTTTGCTTACACAGCTACGAAAGGTGGTGGTAATGAAGGCTTTGTCCAATATGAATTAAACAGGCGATGAACACGGTGGTGGTTCACATACAAACAAAACTGTCCCATATATGCTGCAGCCATATCAAGTATGCTCCAGCTGAACCCCCCCCCCCCTCTTCCCCACACTGGTAACAGGATCTCAGGCTTGGAATCTGCTTTAGTGACCCTGCTGGGAACATGGAGCTACTCTCCAGTTCCCAAAAGCATGCTCCCAAGATCACAAATGTCACCACAAGAACCCGTCTGCTCCTTTTGCCTCCGTCTCCTTCTCCTTCAGTCCCCCTGGGCTGATTTCTTCCCCGGGCAGCAATTTTCACGGAAGGAGATGGAATTCTGCAAACAGGAAGCAACTCTCCCTTCCTCGCCCTCCCTTCCCTACGGCCACATCCCCCCCACCCCCTAAATTCTTCCATGGCCCTGCTTTGCCCAGGTTCTGAATACAAAAATGCATTGTGGCTAAATATAAACCGACAGTTTGGGGCTTGGCTCTCATGTTACAGAAAGACAGTTCCCTGTCTGTCTAGGAGGGAGGGATCCCTGTCCCAGGAAAGAGAGAGAGAGAGAGAGACGAGGAGTGTGAGTAAGGCGGTGGGGGGGGGGAGCAAACAACTGCCATCCTATCTGCACCTTAACTAAGA
>JAHTLZ010001503.1:3173-18358 GCA_023846285.1 Phrynocephalus versicolor | reverse complement strand
GGGGGGGGGTAGCGGGCTCCTGGAGGCACCTCTCTGGGGTGGGTGCCTCCTCTGGCCCGCTACGAAGGGAAAGCGGGCTCCTGGAGGCACCTCTCTGGGGTGGGTGCCTCCTCTGGCCCACTACAAAAGGGTACGCATAGCCAATTGGATATGCGTACCAAGTTGCAGTGGCAGAGGCACCTCTCTTTCTTTTGGGTGCCTCTACTCTGACTCACTAAGAAGGACAGCATACTGGCATAGGTGTACTTGGACTGGGGAGCGAAGTGAGAGAGGAACCCCTCTGGGCGCCCTCTGGCTCACTAAGAAGGGAAGTGTACTTGCGTGTAGTGCAATGCGAGTACACAGATCTGGCTTAGGGTTAGGGTTAGCGCAAGGGCTAGGCTTAGGGTTACGGGTAAGGTTACGGTGAGTTAGTGGGGTGCACCTCTGGGTGCCTCTCTGACCCACTAAGAAGGACAGTGTACTGGCATATGGGTTAGGCTTAGGGTTAGGGTTCGGGCTCGGGCTCGGGTTAGTGGGCTTTTTATGCCTGACTGGCACATCCCAGAAGTCTCAGTCAAAACCTGGCCAAGTGGCCATGCGATTGGTGGAATGGCTCCAAAAATTTGCATGGTCCACTCCCATGGCCAGCCCATCATTGTGCAGGTGTAAAAAAATAAAAATAAAAATAAAATAAAATAAAATCAATGGAGACGTTTTTTTGCAAGAAAAACCCACTGCTGCTACTGTAAAAATTCTGGCAGTTAAAATACCTAATTTTCGCATGTTTCTGTGGTGCTTTGGTGGGTTTTTGGACCACGATTTCAAAATAAATATTGCGCTCACCCCATTTTGGATCCCCCGCCCGCACCGCATGGCATGGCGAGTTGGCGAGACGACGAGGATGCTCCCCACCAGAGCAGCCCAGGACAGGAGAGGGGGGAGGCCAGGGACTCCCCCCCCCTAGAAACCACCCCTCTGGTAGGTGCACTCACTCAGGCAGGCATATTTTCGCCTGCTTTTTTGGCCGGGAATCAGTTTTTTTTATTTTATTTTTAAAACTTTTTTTCTGGGCCGCTTGGCATCGCGCGATCGCTGCGATGTGCGATGCCATGAACGACAATGACAAATCGGACCCAATTTATCTTTTATCGGTTCGAGTTCGAGTTCTGGCGGAGTAATTGTCGTTACCGTTTCCGTTACGTAACGGAAACGAGGAACGGAAACGGAAACGAGAATTTCGCCAAGTCGTGCCCATGTCTACTTGTGAATATTAACACTAGAGATGGGGATGATTTTTTTTAAAAAAACGGGCAACCTTTTGCAATGAAGGGTGTTGGTAGCTTCTTCTTTTTTTGCCTTAAGTGAAGCTGTGACTACTTGGAAAATGGCAGTCCAGTTTTCTTTAGGCCCTTTGGGAAACTTTGCAGTGACAGTGGCCTGCATACCAGAGGCCAGTACAGCAGAAGTGGGAGGCAACAGGGTGTGCTTTGGAGGGTGTGTGTGGGGCTCTTTTTTTTTAAGCCAGCAAAGGACTGCCTACCTTCCCCCCAAAACCAACATACTGATGCATTGGTTCATAGGTGCGGTGTTCATGGTTCATCAATCGTGACAAACCATGGCAACCATTTTGACGGTTCATCTCCATCTCGAGTTATCACTTTTTCTTACGCAAAGCAGTCACTTAAAAATAAAAAGATTGAATAAATCATCAAACCGTGTCAAATGCAGCACACATTAACAACAAATAACAAGACCACGACAAATACATGTATCCCCTGAAGCAAAACACAATTATGTCAGTATGACACTGAAATACTGAAAATCATGTACAGTACTGTACTCGTACACCCATGGACAAAATGAAGTTAAATGGGTCCCTCAACCCTCTCTCCAGATTAAGAGCCTTTAGAGGGCCACTGAGTCAAATATTCCATTTCCCCCTTCCCCAAGTGGGTGCTTTACCAACAAAGAGGATGGTTATTTTGTGTCATAAACTGGTCAGAATTTCACAGAAAGCAACTCAGTTTGTCCCCATCCTCTCAGTTTCTTCTATGGTCAAGAAATGGAGATACAGTAAATAATGCTCTCTGTAACTGGAGTATAACCAGTAATTTCTCTACAGACCCAGCACTTATCATTGCACTTGAATGCCTCAGAATCCTCCTTATTGCACCACCATATCCAGCTGTCTGAACTGAAAACAAAGAAAAGCCATTCACAGAAGTTTCTTCATTGGGAGAAACAGACTTTTCTCTCAGGATCTGAGTTTTTGCACTTGCTAACAATTGTATATGACCAGTTTGGCCAGATCCAGCTGTATTCTGGTGTCTATACTGTAATTTGTTGTTTGAAAACAATGTCGTATTATATTAAAACTTCAGGTACCCAAAGCCTCCCTACTAAAACCATAGTTGTATAAAAATTAGACAGCTGTTTTTTTTTAAGTTTAACTCCTTCTTTCTTTAGAATAGACATATCTTGAAGAGCCTGACGTCTCTCATTTGGATAACTTCACTAATGAAATATCTCAAGATGAATCAAAACTGAGACTGACACCATTTCAAGTTTGGCTTTAAACTGCTTGAGCTGAGGAAATTCTTGACACATCTAAGATCAAACATAAACATTGATTCCCCCCCCCCCGTTGAAAGTCTCCTGTACTGGCAGAGCATCTAACAACTGTGCCAAAAGTCAATACAGTAGGACCCCCGTATCCACTGATTCAGTTATCCATGGTTGGCAGAGGGAAAAATAAATAAATAATTTAGCAGCCGCAAAGCAAGCTACTGTCACAAAGAGCAGCTTTAAAGCAAGCTACTGTTGTAAAACAGCAGCTGTAAAGCAAGTTGCTTTCACAAAACAGCAGTTTTTGGGACATTTTGGTGTTCTCTCTTTTCCACAGTTTTCATTATCCACGGGAAGGCTTGGAACCAATCCCCAGCGGATACTGTATAGATGGCACCTTCAACTTCTCCACTCTCATCAGTGGTTGGTTAACTATATTCCAGTGGCCTGTTCAGCAATCTTGTAATCCTAATCAAAATGATCTCAGAACTATAGAGCTGGAAGGGATCCTATGGATCACTGAGCCCAGCCCATGTCAAGGAGGCACAGTGGGGGAATCGAACCCCCGAATGCTGGCTCCACAGCCAGATACGTAAACCCCTGAGCTGTCTAATCCTAGAGACAGAAGTGGTCCACATGAAGGTTTGCTGCAAAACATTGTCTCAAGAGCGCAAATCATAGCCTGCTCTTGCTTCCCTATTTCTTGGAAATGAACAGTTAAGCATGGTATTCTCGAAGGCTTTCACGACCGGGATCTGATAGCTGTTGTGAGTTTTTTGGGCTGTTTGGCCGTGTTCTGGAAGTTTTTGTTGCTGACATTTTGCCAGACTCTGTGGCTGCCATCTTCAGAGGACAAGAACCTCAGGGAGCTAGGATTTCTCTCTGTGCTCTGGGGTACCCTCCTTGCCTTCTGAAGATGCCAGCCACAGAGTCGGGCAAAACGTCAGGAAGAAAAACTTCCAGAACGTGGCCAAACAGTCTGAAAAACTCACAACAGTTAAGTGAAGCATGGCCTGTGTTTCATGGGCTCCAGAACCGACTGCTTCCACCGCTTTTGTACCTTTGCAGTCCTCATCCCCAGAAAATCCTCTTTCTGGGGACCAACAGATCCCAGCAGCCATTAGTCGATTTCCCGCTCTGTAGGGTTTGTGTAAGCGAGGACCACAATCTTTCCTTTGGGAAAACTTCCCTGTACCCTTGATTCAGGATCTGTCCTTGTGCACAGAAGAGAAGGGGCTTCTTGTACCCCTTATCTATGTTCCACCATATCTAAACAGAAGTTTTATTCAGGTGTTTTTAGGAACTCAGTGTGGGAGAGATAAGTGATTGAGATGAGGAGGTGCACATATGTTCAGCTCCCTGAAATCTCCGATACATTCAGAAATTTGCTAGGCTCTTTGGTTTGTGTGCCAATATCAGAGGAAGATTTGATATAGGTGTTCATCTGTATGCACTTATGGATCTCCTGTGTTGGTGAGAACATGCAGTGCTTTAAACGGAGAGCTTTATGAACTGTGGTGTTTAGCAGCCAGGATTTCCTGAGTAGAAGGCATTATCTGCTGTTCCCCTCTAAGTTTAGTTGTAATCACAATTATTGCGAACAGATTTTCCCAGAAACAATCTATACTTCCTGCAATACAAAGTGTTTGAGGGGGGTATGGAATTAGCAAATAAGAGCCATTAGCTTTACAAAAGAGCTCCTCATTGTTTGATACTGCTCAATCCAGTAGGCTGCATTTTGGAATTTTGTGGGGGATGAGGTTTGGTCATGGGAACTCTAATGACGGGCAACCGCACTTTTAAGCTTAGCACTACACCACTGTCTGTGAGCATAATCAGTTAGGGCCTTTTTACACGACCCCTAAGATCTGCTGGTCCCTTAAATTCAGACCAGAGATCTTGGGGGCTGTTGCTGTTGCTGCGTCCCCACCCCCTCCTGAGAGAAAAAAAGGAACAAAAGAACGCAGCCTTACCTCCGTGCGGTGGAAGCTGCTTCCAGCCCCTTCGTGTCATGATTCCTGCAGGGCTTTTTTACACGACCCCTAAATTCCTGCTCTTAAAGGGGCGGGAGGCAAAAAACAACAACAAAAAGAAGCAAGGAGAGCCTGGCAGATCCGGATCAAGATCTTTCGCCCTCCAAGAGCAGGTACAAGAAAAGTGCGCTGGGTCGCGCTTAGGTGGGCGGGGTCGCACTTAATTGTCTGCAAACTCTGGAGCTGGTGGGGAAACATTTTTAAGCTCCGGAGCTTGCAGCCATTTGCGGCGGAGTTTAGGGGTCGTGTATAAACACCCTTAGTGTGTTATAGTGTGACCAATGTGCAAATGTGTCTAATGCTACCACATGCAATTGGGGACATTTAAGGGCAGACTTAAATGCGTGTGCTCACATAACCACTCAAAGGGCAGTTCTCCACCTGAGCAGAACTTTTGATTAGTACCTGAACCTGTTATATCAGGCAAGCAATCTGCAGGTTTAGGTAATTTCACAATTTCAACCTAATTTGAAAAAAGCAGTAAGAGCTCCAAAAGGAGCTGTTTGCCACTGTCCTGTGTTCTGGATTGGGTGATAGTGGAAGGAAAAGGGGGCATCAGAAACAGAGGATGGAGGTAGCAGAAAAGGGAGCCACAGGAGAAAAGATGGGACCCTACCTATTTTTAGCTCACACCCCAACCACTGCCACCATAATTGACCCTAACTCATTCCTGCTGAGCCATCATAGTTCTCAACTGGATAACTCTCCTCCAAACAGTTCTACGTCCAACCAATGTGTGAAATCACTGTCTTTTATTGATGTCTCTATCAGGTCACAAGGCTGGCCCTACCATTGGGCACAGCACGATGGCTGCCTCAGGAGGCGAATAAGTTGTAGGTAAACCGGAACTTTCATATATATTCAGACACAAACACTGCCAGTACAGAAAAGCCTGTGGTGACTAATCTGTGATGGGTCATTTACACATACAAGTCAGTGCTTTGTATAATGAGTGGGGCACACGCCTAGGTCAACTTGCCCTAAAAGATACTTGTGCTTTCTATATTGCTTTCACTGTGTTTGTGTATGAGAAAGAGAAAGTTATATATATTTTCTGATACCTTTTTTTTGGTAGCAAATAACGCAATGGATTTTTCGGAATAAGTCTCTGAAGCCTTTGACAGATCAAATGCCCCCTCAGAAT
Organism: Phrynocephalus versicolor; assembly: GCA_023846285.1. Classification (NCBI taxonomy): domain Eukaryota; kingdom Metazoa; phylum Chordata; class Lepidosauria; order Squamata; family Agamidae; genus Phrynocephalus; species Phrynocephalus versicolor. Next base: position 12,634 of record JAHTLZ010001503.1, on the reverse strand, counting down.
TAGCTATCTCCCTCTAAGTTTCGCATCAGTCCAAACAGAAAAAAATGAAACAATTATTCCTTAACACTGCAAGGCATTGACTGTTATCAGCGCTTTATTGGGAGATAGTGCTGAATGCTATCTCGGAAGTATGGCTCGAGATGCTTTCATTGCAGTCCTGAACTCACTGATTCACTGTGATTAAATCAAAACTGAACTAAAACACTGCATGCACATTCTTCTCAGTCTCCTTGGCATGGCCAGTCTTGCAGAAATGTAGATAGAGGGCCCAAGGCTCCTATGAAAATTAGAGATATTAGCACACACTGCTGTCGGAAATCAGGGGAAATGGAAGATTGTGCTTATCTAGAGATCACTTTTCAAAGTGTCCCTAGCAGATAACAGCAGCTTTTTCCAGGCCTTCATCTAAATGTGGATGCCATTAACCCACTCTGCCCTTCCTTAGAATTTGAATCTTCCTTTGCCTCAGGGATGCCCAGTTTTTCCACAGCTGTGTTATCAAATGCTAGGCAGGCCTGTCCCTACCAAGAGGTTGCCTCAGGTGATGGATGCTGAGGTGTACAGAGTGTGAGGTAAGACAGTCAAGGAGAGAGCTTTGTCTACTGTTCACCCTGCCCCCATAACTCTTATGCAACTCTGCCTCCCCCCAGTGACCTATCTTCCAAGATGGAGTCTAACTGCTAATCCAATCAGCTTCTGTTCAGGGAATTGTGGCAGAGGTTAGGGTGCCATCTTGCCTTGCTCCTTGGGCAGCCAAGTATCTTGTGTCAGCCTTACGTTGGGAATTTCAAGTAGCAACATTCTGGCGCAAAACTGCTGTCTGTGCACATGCGCTGACTTTTGTTATTTCCCTCGTCCTCAGTGAGTTTCCACAACAGAGCAGGGATTTGAATCCAGGTCCCTTAAATCCTTGCGCGACACAGTATCCACTACACTACACTTGGGTTCTACATCTGAAAGGTTTATTTGAAATGCCAGGCAAGGAAAATAATGAATACCCTTTAAATTATGAAAGACAGAAACATGTTACACAAAAAAGTCAAATGAAAATATATGTAAATGATTTATGGAGGAGAGCAAAAGCAAAGGAAGGGGAGCAAATTACATGCCAAAATAAATGGTGAAACATGCTGGAAATGCAATGGAAAGGCATCTGTAAATAAACAAATGTAAGCACAGGAGGCAATGGAAAGGCATCTGTAAACACAACACAGGATGTCTGCAGTAGTAAATACAAAAATTATATCAGTAGATTACAGTATAATTCTAGCTGAACCTTACAGGATGAACAGGAAAGAAACAGAAAAGAAAAACATTATTTGTACACATTGAGACCATAATGAGAACTAACTACTGAGCGGAGCTGGCATGGAACTGTAACTAGTATCTTAGAAACAAGAAAGAGAACTGTGAATGAATCAAAATCACCACCACCACATGATGTTAACTGGGTAGCCACAAGGCTGATTGAAGCAACCCTCCCCAGTCTGTGTTCCAGAAGGCTAAGTTGCCTTGGACCCTTTTGAGAGAAGGATGGATCCCTCAGTCAGGAAGTCAATAATGGCAGAGGGGCTTCCCTGAAAGCAACCTTGCCCAACGCTCAGCATTTCTGGCCTTCCCCCTCCAGTCTGCACCTGCAAAGGAGGAGGGGGAGTGTTGGGCTGCTAATATTAGAACCTTTAATAGCATTCTCCTCCATAGCAATTACGCTCAGGCTACGTGCCAGAGACAACTTGGGCTACTCATTTTCTGCAGATCAAAGCATGCTGCTGAATGGTGTTGTCTAAGCATTTCAGGCCTGCTGCCTAGGTGCCCTAAGCACATCCAATCTCGCCTGATTTTGGAAGCTAAGCAGGGTCAGTCCTGGTTAGTACTTGGATGGAAGACCACCAGGGAATACCAGGTGCTGTAGGCGCCCAGAGTAGGAACTGGCAAACCACTCCAGTATTTCTGCCAAGAAAACTCCATGGACATGGAATCATAAAGAGTTGGTCACAACTGTAATGACACACACACGCACACACAAGCATTTCAGGCACAGGTCTTGAAAGAGGAAGAAAGATCCCCACAGAGTACATTTACTCCCTAATTTGTTGTGACACTGTCCAAAAATATACCATCACAAGCTATCACATGATGGTTTCAGACTGAAGATGACATCAGCATGTAGGATTTGACCAACATACAGTTCCTGGCAGTGGCCAATGAAATGCCTCTTGGGAAGCTGATCAATACTTTTCCTTTACTGCTGACATTTGCGGCCCAAATACAAAGTGATATTAAATCCATCTTTGAATTCAATACACTTTGTGTGGTGGTGGTTGTGGTGGTTGCGGAGTGGGAGTGAAAACAGTATCAACTATCAACAATTGGCATATGTATGAGAGATGAAGGTGTGCACCAGGATTGCAAGAGATGAATTATGACGCTGGGATGAATGAAACATCCCCACTAACACCCCTGTGTGTTGTAACTGCTATAAAACATAGGTAGGTTCAGGCAAAAGCGACTAAGAAAGAGAGGGGTTGTGAGTATGAGATTTAAATCAAAAAGAGCAGGAGTGTTGAAAAGGTTGGAGCTGTTATGGCCACACATGTGACCCCTATCCCACGTCCCTTTAAATGCAGTTTAAATTAGTAGATAAACCGTGTCCAAAATGGCATCCCCACAGCCACCAGGCTTTTTGAAAAAAGCAAAACCCGGTAATGCCCCCTTAAGTGAGGTTGCCAAGACTTACCGGAGAGGTAGGGAATTTTTTGCCTCGCTTTAAAAATCCACCTTTTAAGGTGGCAGATGTCATGGGACCACTCAGATGATCTGGGTTTCTTCTTCTTTTTCCTCATAGCTCCGACCAGTTGTTCCTGGGGCCGATCGGCACTGTTTATTTATTTATTTTTTAATTTTCCCTACCCTTGGAGCACTATCTGGTGCTCTTTGTTTTAATTTCCCCCAACCAGATGGTCCTTTTTTTAATGCTAGCGCCACCTGCTGGCCATGGGGCTGAAATGTGCTTTTAAAAAAAAACCCAGCTTTGTATGTGGGAACTGCTGTCCTACATATTCAGTCACATGATGGGACGAAGAGGAAAAGCCAGACCTTCAGAAGATCAGGATCTTCCCCAGGTGAGATAGCAGATTGCTAATGCCTTTGCCAATTTGGCCAATATGTTTGTGTGTGTGGGGGGGCAAGGGATTAACCCACATAGTTAATTAATGTACATTTAATTGAATTGATATTTTATTCTAGGGGTTTGAAGATTGTGCATGTGGACCCGATTTGTGTATGTCATGGATACCCAAACCAGTTCAGGAAGAGATCTTGGATTTTTGTCTGAATTTGAATTCAAATGGACAATTGAGCAACTTCTGTATTGGTGCTGTTGCTGAGGACGTGTGTACACAAATTGAAGCATTTTCTGGTTGCTATAACTGCTTGTGCTGTCTGCTATATAACTGTGAAAGAGAAGAGGCTTATTTTGTGAGATTGTGTTTGCATGGTCCATTGATAGGTTATTAAAGTAAACAACTAGCCTCCCAGATCTCAAAAGTTTTACAGTTTGTGTATGGCATATTTACACTCACAGTGGCTTTTAATAAAGAGCCTTAATAGCCAGGCTCTTGTCAATTGCCCAGAGACAGCCTGTGTGGGCTCTTCTCACTTTTGCCACCCATTTAAGAAACCCAACTTAACACTGCATTTTCCTGTATCAGTCCTAGTTAAGCTGAACTTCTAGACATTTTTGCTTCCTTCTACTCTCCCTCTTTCTTCCAGAATTTCTCTTTGGAATCAGTGAAACCTCACCTCCTGGAAGAGCTGCTTTTTTAAAGCACCTTTGCTCCTGCTGTGGTCATGTGATTGAAGGAGCGCTCCCATTGTCCCAACTAACACGGAGAGAAAAGCTGCCCCTGCAGCAGGAGGGAAGGAAAGTTTGGGACGGGAGACGAGCTTGGAGAAAAACATCTTTTTCCCCTCCCCCCCAACCCCCTTGCTTCTTTGGTTCTTCTCCCCCTCTCACATGCTTTTTCCATGTTGGCCTTTTTTTGGACTGTGGTCCAGCCCCAGTGGTGTTTGGGTGGTGGTGGATCAGCCCACTGTTTGAAAACTTTGAGGACCCCTGGCAGAGAGCGAACTTCTGGGTGGTGGTGGAGGAGAGGAATATTCCTGCAGAGGATCTTGACTGTCCCTTTTCCTACCACAAGTCCCACACTCTTTAGGCAAGAGGACAGGCCAGTAGAAGAACATCTGCCATTCTCTCTGTTCATCTGGGCTCCCAGGAAAAGCATTTGACTGGAGACCCTCCACCTGGAGATTGAGCTGGGGAGCCAATGATGTCAAGGGGCCTGGTCATTCTGCCCAATGTGTCCTGGAATGTGTAGGGCTTATGGGACAAGAATGCCACTTCCCCGCCCCGCCCCTGGATATTCCCCCACCCTAGTCTCTTTTCTACCTGAACTGAATTCTAAGGCCAGAACACACAGTCCACAATAATTGATAGGCAGCCAAATTTGTTTGGGCTTCGTGGTTCTGTTGAGACAGGTCTTTCTAGTTCGGTGCCAGGCAGATTTGCAGCTAGACACTGCCATTTCATTTATTTACACAGCTTTCCCTCCCACGTGACCTTTTGTGATCTTTCAAGGAAGACTACCTTTGGGAAGCTTTTCACGAGAAAAGGCTCCATTGGATGGTGCATGCCCTACACCAGTGATGGCAAACCTTTTAGTGACCAAGTGCCCAAACTGCGATTCAGAACCCACTAATTTTGCGCAAAGTGCCAATACAGCAATTTAACCTGAATACAGGTGGCTGTGAAGGGGTGATGTCAGGTGCCCACAGAAAAGTCTCCGAGTGACAACTTTGGCACCCGTGCCATAGGTTCGCCAACACTGCCCTACATCCTGGAAGCTCCTGGACCTCGTCCTCTGCATCTCTGGAGCCAGGGATTCTAGTATAGGTTTTTGTTGAAGAGCTTAGGCCATTTTGGACTTGCCTGAATTAAGATGAAGCAGTGCCAGAGTCTCCACAGGACAAGAGATCTGCTCAAAGATCTAGTGGGATCTAGTCAGAACAGTTGCCATGCTCATGGGATGACTCTGAGACCTGTAGTCCAAAAACAACAACTTTCTGGATGTAGAACAACGTGGGGTGACAGAGGGGCAGTACTCACTGGGTGCAATGTTTTTAAGGGGTGTAATCTGCCCTTCCTCCTGCCCACCCTGGGCAGCAACAAGTTCCTTCTGGAGGTGTCCTGCCTCCTGCCTGCCTGCTTCCTCTCTTCACTTCCTCAATGGCTTGGTCATGGCTCAGGAGCCCATCACCAAGGGATGCCATCTGGGGGAGCCACCAGGGGCAGAAAAGTCCTGGAGCCCTTGGCACTGGTGCCTGCTCAGACTACTGCCTGCTCCAGGACTGGTCCACTGCCAGCAAGGAGTGCCCAGTCTGCACTGACACAGCCAGGGGCCAAGAGTCAGAGTGTCCGCCAGTACCACCAAGTGCACCCCTACTAGCTCAGGAAGCAGCTGACCAGTGGGTGAGACCAGGATGGGTCCAAGGGAAGCACCTGAGGTGGGCTGTGGTGGTCGGCGGGGGGGGGGGACAACTGGCCCAAACTGTGCAGAGATTCAGCCCCCAAACCTCTTTCATGCCCTTCCCTCAAACTGGCCACACCTCCCATGCTGGGAGAAGGCCCCCCCGGGCCCAGCAACAGGCCCAGATCACTTATCCCACCTGTTACACTGCTAGGGCCCCGCCTTGCCAAGGTAGAGAAGCCCTACCTGTTTTTATATGTTGGGGCAAGAATTTGCTGCTACTTTGTGCTTCTTGCCCACAACCCCTCATGCCATCCTTCACACACCAGGCTGTGGAGCCTCCAGCACAGGGGTGGGTTGGTCAGGGGCTGTCATAACAGGCAGGGCAGTCTGAGGGAAGCTTGACCCCCCCAGGGCTTGAGTTTGGGCTGCCTGCCCAGAGTCAGCTCACTCATATGCAAATTAGGGATGGGCACAAAACAGAAAAATGGTTTCGTTTCGTTCTGTTTCGGGGGCCCCACATTTTGTTTCATTTTGTTTCGTACGAATTTTTACAACAAAAATTCATATGAAACAAACAGTTTCATTACTTGCGGCAGCAGCTCCAGAGGCTCTGGTGGGGGGGGGCGCTAGGCCGGCCTGCCCAGCTGGCTGGTGGTGGCTACGTCTCCGGTGGTGGTGGTGGTGGTGGCGGCAGGGCCCTAGGCGTGCCTGCCCAGCTGGCTCACGGGACTCTGGTGGCAGCCGTGGCAACTCGGGCAGCGGTGGGCCCATGCTGGCCTGCTGGCCACTCGCCCTTTCCTGCTGCAGCAGTGGCAGCTTTGGTGGCAAAAGCGGAGGCTCTGGCGGTGGGCCTAGGTGGTGGCGGAACACCCACAGGTAAGCCACAATTTTGCAGATGGAACAAAATGGTTCGTTTCAATGGAAAAACAGCCATTTTGTTTCACCTGTAACAAAATGCTGCTTCATCGTTTTGTTTTGTTTCGTTCCGCTTCGTTACATAACAAAATGAAACAGCATTTTGTTTTTCATTTCGTTCCCATCCCTAATGCAAATACTCTTCTACCCCCCACACCATTGGGTGCCCAAGTGCTGGCCATCCATGCTACACCACTGTAAAACAGTGATATAAAGCAATGCTCTCTTTGGATTGGCATGAGATCTTGCTGGAACAGCTTCCCAAGAGAGCTCCCTGTGACCATCTCACGGCTTAGCTTTAGGTACACTAATTATTTATTTGCTCAAGCCTTTTAATTCACAGCATTGCTTTCTTCCCTAGCGGAATGGCATTGTTTCATCCTCCCCCCACCTCCAAAGCACTGCGGTTTGGCTTATTTAGGCGTTGTTTCTACTTTCCGAACTGCTGGCAGTTCTCCCCATTTGGATGTACGCGTGTCAGCCGCCCTGTTTTGACTGACAGGCATTGGAGGCTTCTGGTGTTGAATAACATCCCAGTGCCCCAAGATGAGAGAGGTAATCCCCGATTCAACGCTTTTCTGTTGACAGCTGACATATCTAATGCAAACATGGACACGTTGTGCAGAAATATTTAATTCTTCGGTGGGGGACCCTCACACCTTTCCATATTCATTCTATAAGATAATGAGCTCCCCTGGAGCTCAGCTCCTTGTGAAATCGTTTAGCATCCTGGCGGGACTCTTCACTAATTGCATGAATATTCCATGATTTGCCTACAACCAAGCCAGCTCTGAACAGTCATGCAGAGATATAGAACACTGACCCAAGATATTTGCTGCCTGAAGAAGAGCCGCCAATGAGACAGCCTATCCAGTCAAGCAGAGCTTGGGATGTTATCCAGAAGTATCCAAATAATAATGATACACTGGAGGGGCTGCTCAGTCTCTTCCCAACGAACTATGTAGCCAGCCACTTATGGGTGTCCTCATAAGGCACAAATACTCTGATGGTGCTTGATTAATTGATTAAATTACCAACAGATCTAATAGAAATAAATGACAATTCAAATAGAAATGAATAATGGGTTAGTGGGATAGCTTTACACAGATGTTGGCAGGTGTTGAAGGAATGTTTGGTATTTATGCCAGGGTAAAGCAAAGCAAAGTCTTCTGCTTATATACCAGCCCATACCATTTCAAGTAGTCTCTGGGCGGTTTACAGTTTAATTACAGTAATGCAGGCTATACATTGCCCCCCCCCTGCAAGATGGGTACTCATTTTACCGACCTCAGAAGGATGGAAGGCTGAGTGAACCTTGAGCCTGCTACCTGGGATTGAACCCCAGGTTGTGAGCACAGTTTTACTTGCAGTACAGGCATTTAAGCACTGCGGCCACATGGCTCAGAGGGCTAGGATCGAGCTTATGGCTAATAAACAAGCATAACTACATTTGTGTCTTCCTTGCCACCTTTTTTTTTTTTTGGTGGTGATGTCTAAGCAGTCCGCATCACTCATCTGCATGTCTGAACTGGGTGTGACTGAGTGATGCAAGACATCCAGTGTATTGACGTGGCAAGTATCTGCTGTTCTGTAGTGGAGGCAGACTAAGATGGCAGCAACAGCAACCAATGTGTACAGCGGGAGTAGAGGAAGGAGGAGGAGGCAGCCGTCTCTACCCAGGGTCAAGATTTTGGACCCAGGGGATCCTTTAATGCTTCCACACGGCACAAAAAGACTCTTCCTTGCAACTGGTGGCTAGGAGGAGGTCCACCCTTCTTCAAAAAGCAAAGCAAAGTGTTCTGCTTATATACCGCCCCATACTACTACAAGTAGTCTCTGGGCGGTTTATAATTTTAATTACAGAGTGCAGGCTACACATTGCCCCCCCAGCAAGCTGGGTACTCATTTTACCGACCTCGGAAGGATGGAAGGCTGAGTGAACCTTGAGCCTGCTACCAGGGATTGAACCCAGGTCGTGAGCACAGTTTTACCTGCAGTACAGGCATTTAACCACTGCGCCACGAGAGCTGACTTGCGGAGGCTTTGCAGTGTGTATAGGATTTCACCCATTATTTATTTATTTATTTATTTAACTTTTATACTGCTTATCTAGCCCTAGGGCTACTCTGGGCAGTTTACAACATGGAATAGCATAACAAAATAACAAAGTAGCAAATTAAAATAAACCAAAATACAAACAAAATAATAGAAGCAAAATATACATAAATCAACAACAAAAAACTAAAATAAAGCTAAAATGAAAGTAAAAACAGCCAGGAGATTGCTAAATAATAATAATAAAAAAAGAAGATAAGTGGTAAAAAGAAGAATAGTGTTTTACTAGATGTCTGGGAAATCAGGAAAGGCCATTCTGTACAACCAAGCTTTCAATAGTTTTTAAAAGTTTGAAGCGAGGGTGCCAGACAAATTTCTGTAGGTAGAGGATTCCATAACTGGGCAGCAACAACCAAGAAGGCCCAACTCCTTGTTACAACTAGGCTTAGGACCTAGATACCTGAAGGACTGCCTCCTTCCATACGAACCTACCGGGCAATTAAGATCGAGCCAGGGGGCCCTCTTCAAAGAGCCATCCCTCAAGGAGGTGAGAGGGATGGCTTGCAGACATAGGGCCTTCTCGACAGCTGCCCCTAAGCTATGGAATGCCCTCCCAAATGAGATCCACCTGGCGCCAACATTGATGACATTTCGGCGCCAGGTAAAAACCTTCCTGTTCCACAAGTTTCTTAATTGATACAATGTAGACTGTGGGTCCTCTTATGGCATTTTTAGTGTAATGATTTTCAGTGTAAGGTTTTTATTATTGTTTTAATTATTTATTGATATTTGATGTTTTAACTGTTTTAATTCTTTGATTGTAAGCCGCCCAGAGACCTTTGGGTAGTGGGCGGCATATAAGTTGTAACAACGAACGAACGAACGAACGAACGAACGAACGAACGAACGAACACAAACAAACAAACAAACAAACAAACAAACAAACAAACAAACAAACAAACA
>JAHTLZ010001501.1:2811-13397 GCA_023846285.1 Phrynocephalus versicolor | reverse complement strand
ATCTCTATTCAATACATCTGAGCAATATGTTGAATACACTTGAAGTACCACAAAGGATGCATATGATATGTGAAAGTCAGTAAATGTTTTAGACTAAACAATTACCTCAGTGAGGAAGTAGAAAAAGTGGTCTCTTTGAAATTGCCCTACCTACAATATTTGAGAGATTTTCTGGAAGTTGAGTCATGGACACTGGACTTCTTTTTCTTGAGAGATTGAAATGTTTCACTACTCATCCAAGCAGCTTCATCAGTCTGAGGAAAGTAAGTGGTGAGTCCTTCAAATTATAGTTCATCTTGATTTCATATCACCCTGGTCTAAATAGGCTCATAAGGTGGACAATGGCCTGAATAGGTTTGGTAGGGGGACAAGGGCCTAGGATGCATGAAAGTTCCACCTGTGCAACCCTTCACAACACCCATTGTATGGGCCTTTAGCTATGGCCTTGCTGGTGGAGATGTGAAGTGCTTCTGATTTGTCTGGGGATTGATGAAAAAGCAGCAGACAGATTGTGCCTGAGTCGCCCACCTCTGTTCAGAGAGTGGTTTTCAATATACACATGGATAGCTTCCTTGACCCTCTCTCAAACTACCTCTCTTCTCTATCTAATATGTGTACATCCTCATCTTTGAATGAGTGCCTTTTGTCCTTCAAATGGAGGTACACTGCTGATTCTGGTCCTGAGCTGCTGCCCCTCCCATGTTGGGTCATCCTCCTGTTTAATGGCTGTTTAGTTTCTCCAGTGTAGAGGACTGCACACTCCTCACTGCATTTGACCACATATAGTATGTTGCTATTTTTGTGTTTTGGTGTCAGTCTTTTGGGTGGTGTAGTCTCTGCCTTAGTGTTTTTTGTGGGGTTGAATTAAAAAGAAATCTGATTTTTGCCAAAAATCATTGCCCCCCCCCATGCCGGAATAACCACGCGAGGCAGGTGTTGGGTATAAACTCGGGGCCACACTTTATTCATAACTCCAACCATAACATATAACTTCAAACCAGGGGCCTGCTGTAGTGCGGTTACCAAGTTGTTACTCCAGGGTCTCCTAAGGACCCGACCAAGTGGCGTTTTCTTTCGGGTGAGTCCAGACTCCGAGGCTGCCCAGTCCTTTGACAGGTCAGCCCCGGCCAGCCAGTCCCATTTCCCCAGCCGTGCTGTTCAGGTCCATCTCTTGTCCCTGCCAGCCCGGTGGGCCCTCCAGGTACATCCCCTCCCCCCGGCGTTGTGATCTCAGCTCCGCAACGCAGTGGGGCAGGATGGTCCTACAGGGAATTGAGATCTTGCTCACCTTTTGCCAATCCGCACTCCGCACTACCGCCACGGTAGGGGTCTAGCCTTGCTATGACCCCTACCACCCCCACCATGCATGAACCAATGCAAGCAGGCCCCTCTTCAGGTCGCTCAGGAACAACTCCATGCCTTGGTCGGACAGATGGACCCCGTCATCATGGTACAGCTCCGCCCTAGCTGCACAAATTCTCGGGTGGCCCACTACCTTCCCCAACCGCTGCACCATGGCCTTACACACGTCCCTATTCACTCCCCTCCTGGACGTATTCAGGACCTGTGGAGCACACTGCGCCCTCCACTGGTGCCTAGGCAGCATGGTGGACCACACCAGCTGCGACTCCGGGAATGCCACCTTCCATGCCTCCAGATCCCGGATAATATCCTGCGCCAAGGATTTCCCCGTCTGGGATGTCAAATCATTCCCCCCCCAAATGCACCACCAAAACATCTGGTGGCCTGCCAACTGCTGCCAACCGGGCAGCTCTACTGAATTGGCACCATCGCATGCCCCATTGCCCCCTCCATTCCACCACTGCCTGGGCCCCCATCCCCAAATTAATCCCCCACGCCGTCCGCTTAGCATACTTCTCGGCCCAATAAACATAACTGTGGCCCAGGATGATGATGCGGCACCGGGCTCGACCAAACCACGGTCCTGCAAAAATAAAAAGACAAGGCCCAGCAGTTAACATTGCGGCAGGGGGCGAACATAAGACTTGTATCGCGATGATGCCCACCTCCCCAAGGACTTTATCTCTTCTGGGCCGTAACCAAGGGCGGCCGCCGTGGATGCCGCTCCGATCCTAAAGGAGTGGGTCCCAAACCTGAGGCCCTCCAGCCCCAGCTTACCCAAAGCCCTCTCGGTCAAACGCCAAAACTGGAATTTGGTGAGCGGCTCCCCCGTGGCGTGACAGAACAAGGGGCCCTCCCTCATCCCCCTAACGGCCATGTATTCGTCCATGGCCTGAACCGGGCAGATACCTTCCACTGAACAGGGGCCCAGCGCCACCCGCTGCCCTTGCGCCCGCTGATCCATTTTGGACCGGCGGACGAGAAAAACAACCTTACCGTTCTGCTTATGGAAGTCCGCTAGCTGCAGCGCTACCTGAGACGTATCATTCTTCCCTGCGGCAACCATCTCGCTGATCCGGAACACGCCAAAGAAGGCGGACAAGGAAGCCGCCCTCATCAGCGCCACCTCGTAGTCGTTACTACATATCTGGGCCCATTGCTTACACATTCTGGCGAGTATATCCGGCGTCAATGGGAAACGGGTGTCCAGAACCTTCCCCCTGGCTCTCTTCCAGCCCTCCAACATCTTCCGCACCCGGAAGTCCCTTGTGGTGTCCCCACACCCCAGGGCCTTAGCATGGAATGCCAGGGCCGCCAAGCGCCCTTGCATGGTGCCCGGGGTCAACCCTTTCCTCCTCAGGAATACTAAATATTGCCACAAGTGATCCACGGGGGCCGGCCAGGTGTCGTGCAAGTCCATCGAGGTCCGAAAGGCTGCAAAGTCCTTCACTGCAGCTTCATATCCTCTCCTGGTCCTTGGCGCAAGCGCCAGCTCGAGGGCCTCGTCAGCCTCCTCCCGCCAACCCGCCATACCTCGTCCGGAAGCTGCTGGGGCACATCGTCCGCTTCCGGGGCCAACACCCTGAAGAGGTCGATTCGCTGGCGGGAGAGAGCGTTGGCAATACTGTTGTCCAGGCCCGGCACATGGCGCGTGCGCACCACGATGTTGTACTGGAGCGTGCACAATGTCATGGCCCGCACCAACCCCATAGCCTGCTCCGAGCTCGATGTCAGTTCGTTAATGGTGTAGACGACCGCCATGTTGTCGCACCAAAAACGGACTATGGAGTTGGCCCAATCCTGGGACCAGAGCCAGAGCGCTCCCACGATGGGGAACAACTCCAGAAAGGTCAGGTCTCTGGTAATGCCAGCAGTAGCCCAAGCCCCAGGCCACGTGCCATGACACCACTTACCCTTCCAGAATATGCCGTAGCCGATCGATCCTGCCGCATCCGTGTGGACCTGGAAGTCGGCTCCCATTCTGATCTCCTCCCGCCAGAAGGACACCCCATTGAACCCATGCAGAAACTCACCCCACATCTCCAGGTCCTCCCGAATGCCCTTGGACAGCTTAACCCTATGATGCGGCTTCCTAAGGCCCCTCATTGCCGTGCAAAGGCGACGGATAAAGGGCCTGCCAAGGGCAATCACCCTGCAGGCGAAGTTGAGGTGCCCCACAAGCTCCTGCAGCTCCCTAAGTGTCACACTCCTGCGTTGCCTCATCGATTCCACCCTCAGCTTGTCTTCCGGCAAGCGGCACGACTGGTTCCAGGTATCCAATTCCACCCCCAAAAAAGTAAGGCAGGTGGCCGGGCCCTCAGTCTTATCTGCCGCCAGCGGAAGGCCAAGCTCGCTCGCCAATCCTTGAAATGTCCGCAAGAGAAAGCCACATGCGCCCGAACCCCGTGGTCCACAAAACAAGTAATCGTCTAAATAGTGGGCCACGCTGGGCAGGCCCGAGGCCTGCCTCAGCTTCCACTCAATAAACGAGCTGAACCGCTCAAAAACTGCACAGGATATTGAGCAGCCAAATGGCAATGCTCGATCAAAGTAAAACTTACCCGCAAACTGGAAAGCCAACAAGTCAAAATCGTCGGGGTGTACGGGCAGGAGCCGGAATGCGGACTGGATGTCGCACTTTGCCATCTCCGCTCCCGCCCCGCAAGCCCGAACCATGCCAACCGCGGCATCAAACGAGGTATACTTAACAGAACAGAGGTCTCGGGGAATCCCATCGTTAACCGATGCCCCTTCCGGGAAGGATAGATGATGAATAAGGCGATACTCGCCGGGCACCTTCTTGGTTACAAGCCCAAGGGGCGATACCCGAAATCCCGGCAACGGGGGCTCCTCGAATGGACCCATGACCCGCTCCTTGGCCACCTCCTTCTGGATCTTGTCCTTGGCCACCATCTCGCGACCCCTCAGGGACCCCAAATTGGAGGCACGACATGCCCTGCGCACCCCATCAAACTGGATTCTAAAACCAAACCTAAACCCGTCTCTCAGGAACTGGGCGCTGGCTCCATCGGGGTAGCCACGCAGCCATTCTACCAGGACCTCAAGGTTGATTGGGCTGGGGCCCTTTACCCACATTGGGGCCTCCTCCTTGGGGCAGTCTCCTGGGTTGCCCCCCATCCCTGGGTCTGCCAAAGGACCCCTTGGCTCTAGGGCAGTGAACCGCTGGGTGCTGGGCCCCGCAGACCGAACAATCATGCTTGAAGCGGCATTGGGCTCGGTTGCAGGTCCCCTGTCCATTAAAGTCCCAGCAGACCAGCTGGGGTTGAACCTGCTGGCCCGCCACCTGGCGGGGACCGGCGACTGAAGCAGCACGCCTGATGATGTGCCCGCTGTCGAAGCGCTCACCCAGGGCGAGGCGCACCGGGGTCATGTACTGCAGCCAGAGAGACTGCAGAGGCTCGTCCCATCTCAGGTGGGGTTGGGTCGCCGCCCTCATCCTAAAACGCTCATCATAGGTGAGCCACGCATGCCCCGGGAAATCAAGGAATGCCTTATATATCATGTCCTGGTACTTTATCATCGATTGGGCCCTCCACGGGTGGGCGTGAAGCACCATGGACATGTATATGGAGAACGCCGGAAGCCATTGGCCCAGGAGCGCTCCGGCTTGCGGCGCAGCCGTCGCTCCCTGTCCTTTGCGTCCTCCTTCTCCAGCTCCTTGGAGTCCAGTTCCCGGTTCAGGAGGCTGAAGAGGTCAATGTAGTCCCCCCGCCAAATCCTTTCCTTCGTTGCCTGGGCCAAGTGGTCCCCCAGCGGGGACGCGTAATCAGCATGGGGCAAGGCCGTATAGGGCACCCCCGCATACACGGGGCCTACCGCCCAGGAGGCAGGATATCCCTGCGCAGCCTGTCCCGACGGCCAAGGCCCTCCCTGCGGTTGTCCTTGCCAAGGTGCAACCGCTCCCATACCTACCCCACCGTGCAGCCCAGGTGGGCCGTGCCACGCCGGCGCTGCGTTCGCTGGGAGCTGGCCCCATGGGCCAGAATGCGTGCCTGCCGGCGCTGCACTCAACTGTTGTCCTTGTGTGCCAGGCCCACCTGACATCGCTGCTGCCGCTCCTGCTCCCGGGCTCAGCTGGCCGCTTGCCGAGCCCGGCCCCCAGCCCAGCCACAGCTTGGGGCCGGGTTACAAACCCCTGCTCCCCACTGTGCCCCCTCTGGGCCCCCCAGGGCCACGTCTCCTGGGCTGCTACCTGCGGCGCACACGCCCACTCACTGTTGATGTGGCCCTGCCGGGCTACCGGGACCCCAGGCCCCATCCTGAGATCTGCGACAGGTGCCCCCGCGGCTGTTCCTGGCTGGTCCGCCACTTGCTCTGCAGAGGCCGCTGCCTGGTCCACGCCGGTGATAGCCCCGGCCGGTACTTCCGTCCGGGTCTGCCCTGGATCCTGGAGCGCCACCTGCTGGGTTGCTGCTGCTGACTGCTGCTCAGAAACAGTGAAACGATGATCAACGCAATGGGCCAGCTGCTGCAACAAAGCCTTCGTACGGGCCCTGGATGGGCGCGCCGGGCCCTGACTCATTGATGCCACCGCACCCCCGGTGCTCGCCCCACCTGTGCCGCCCTCCATGGCCGTCACCTAGGCATCCAGCCTGGCCCACATCGCCTCCTCCCCCTCGTCCGAGGAGGAGTCAGAGTGAGTTAACTCTGGGGCCAGTCTCTTCGCCGGGTGCTTGCCCTTAGTCTTACGTGGAGCCATGGCTGCTAGGCCCGCCCACCCCAACCGTCCCCGGGCATGTGTATGTCCTGGCAAGGGATCCGTGTCACTGGGCCGGCCTGCTCCCCACCCAGTTCCCAGGTGCGCCCGGCCCCCGCCTGCAAATTAATGTCTGCAGCCCCGGGGCGAATCCGGCAGGCACCAAGAGGCTGCCCGTTCCAGGCCGGGGCGAAGCCTCCACCCCAAGGTGGGCTATCAGGGCCAGAACCGCCCCCCCCACCAAAGCCTCCACGCCTAGGCCCAAGCCGGCTGGCCTCCCGCTGCCCGCCCCTGGACCCTGTGGGCCCTTGCCGCCACTGGGTCCCGTACACCTTGCCCGGAGGCGTAGGCCTCCAATGCCCGGCTAGGCCGCGAAGCCACCGCCCAGCTAGGGAGCCGGCAGGGCCCTGAATCGAGGCTCGTGCCTCTCAGGCTCCAGGCACAGTACGGGCCCAACCACAGGAAAATCAGATAGAGGGGAGGGGAAGGGGCCACCCCTTGCCCAAGGCCCAAGGGGGTAGGGGGCTAGGCCTCACCTCCGTGGACCGGCCAGGCCGCCACCGAAGGCTCTGAGGCGGGACTCCCACCCCTCGAGGTCGGGGCTGGGCCGGGCCTACTGGCAACAAAGGGGGGACCAGGAAGCCCACCTGCCCACTCCGCAACCCCGGCACCTCCCCCCGCCGCTAGCCCCCGCGAACCCTCTCCGCCCCTGGGGGCCTAAACGGGGCTACTGCCTAGCGGGCCCACCCCTCCAGCGTCCGGCCGCAGCCGGCCACCGATCACCTGGAGGGGAGCGCGGCCGCGCTCCCCAGACGCAGCTCGTCCGCTCCTGGTCCGTCGCCAAGGCGCCCGCCGGAACCGCGCCTGCAGCGGTCCGCCTCCCACGCCGGCGGGAAATGCCACCGCGCTCCCCGGCTGCCGGTCGCCGACTCCCGGCTCGCCGCTGGGCCCGCTCCCAAAGCCGCGGGGCCGCGGCTCTAACGCGGGGAAACGCCGCCGCGCACCCCGGCTGCTCTTCCGCGTGTCGGTTCCCCCCAGGAGCCGACTGTCCCGCCGCCACGTGGCCCAAAATGGCGGCCAAACGCAGCCGGCTAGGACGTCCGCCTCCCACAAAATCCAGCCGCCAAAGAGGCTGAGTCCCACGTGACCAGCCCTTATAAGGGCTCGGTTGGCCTCTCGCGGGACTCCAAGCCTCGCGGTGGCACCGGCTGGGAGGGGGCAAAGAAGCTCCGCCAGGCGCAGCCGCGCCACGGAGCCAAGCCTTTGAAGCTTTTCAGACACTCCGGCCATGTAAATTTCTTCTGTCAGCTCTGGGTCTCAGGCTGATCCTTTGTTCTTCTGGGTCGGGACACTGCTTTGTTGAAGGCCCACTTTGGCTATCCACGGGTCTTAAGTGCTGTCTTCAGGTACTTGTCTCCCTTCTTCTTGGCTTCTGTGGACATGGGAATGCTCTCTGCTCTGTGGCTTAGTGTCTTGATAATTTGTGTAGTAATGGATGGTGGGAGTCAAACACTAAGTACTGATCTGTGTGGGTGGGTTTTCTATAAACGTCTACTCCCAGGCCATGGTTTGGCCTGATGATGACTGCACAATCCAGGAATGCCATGGGAGTCTTCTGTTGGTCCAACACACATATGAAAGGCTGAAAAGAGACCCCACCAGCAACTACAGAGAAAGAAAGTAATAGAATGCTTAAAACACGTGGAGAAGGACAACACAATTTACAAGGTGACCTACCACAATTTATATCCTGGAGAGGCCATCTCCTGCCTGTGTGGACTTCCCAAGATTCACAAGCAAGGAGTCCCCCTCAGGCCCATTGTCAGTAGTATAAACTCAGTAATGTAAAACATTGCAAAATACTTAGTGACTATCCTAGCCCCACTGGTTGGACTCACAGACCACCATGTGCACAATTCAAAGGAGTTTGTTAATAATAATAATAATTTATTGCCATTGTGTGTATATACACAGTATATACATACAATGAAATTCAGACACCCAGAGACCAGATTCAACACACACACACACAAATCTCCAAACACTCTCACACACATTAAAAACAAAAACAAAAAACCGTTCAACACACACACATATAAAAATCCCTGAACACTCCCCCCCCACCAACCCCCCCCCACTAAAAACACAAACATCTACACAACAGGCTAAGTAATCCTGTCCAAGTGCTCACTACTGGTGGTTCTTGAGTTCATTATTAAGTACAATTATAGCTCTGGGATAAAAAACTGTTCAGAAGACGTGTGGTCCGCGTTTTAATTGTTCTGTATCTTCTGCCAGAAGGCAACAGTTCAAAGAAATTGTGAGCAGGATGAGTAGAGTCCCTCAGAATGTTGTGTGACTTCCTCAAACAGCGAGATGTGAAGATGTCATCCAGGGTTGGTAGCTGGAGCCCGGTAACATTCTGGGCAATTTTAATTATTCTCTGTAGAGCTTTTTTGTTCGCTACAGAGCTGCTCCCATACCATGATAGCATGCCATGAGTTAGGACACTCTCAATGGTGCTGTGATAGTAAGTAGAGATGGGCACGACTTAGCGGTATTCCCGTTTCCGTTTCCGTTACTCGGTTCCGTTACTCTACGGAAACGGTAACGGGAATTACTGCCCCAAACTTCGAGCTCGAACCGACGAACGAACAATTTTGGTCTGATTTGTCGTGCTCGTTACTTGCATCGCGCGATCGCGCGATGCCATGCGGCACAGAAAAAAAGTTTTTAAAAGTTAAAAAACCCGGTTCCCGGCCAAAAAGCAGGCGGAAATATGCCTGCCGTGCCTCAGGGCACCTACCAGAGGGGTGGTTTCTGGAGGTCCCCGGCCTCCCCCCCTCCTCCCTCCTGGGCTGCTCTGGTGGGACTCACCGGCCGCAGGCTCGCAGCAGCAACAAGCCACACGGCACGAGTCTCGCCACCGGCTCAAGCGGCACGGACGGCACAGGGAAAAACTTTTAAACTCTCCCCCCCACCCATTCCCGGGCCAAAAAGCAGGCGGAAAAATGCCTGCCGTGCCTCAGGGCACCTACCAGATGGGTGGTTTCTGGAGGTCACCGGCCTCCCCCCCTCCTCCGTCCTGGTGCCTCAGGGCACCTACCAGAGGGATGGTTTCTGGAGGTCCCCGGCCTCCCCCTCTCCCTCCTGGGCTGCTCTGGTGGGACTCGCCGGCCGCAGGCTCACAGCAGCAACAAGCCGCACGGCACGAGTCTCGCCGCTGGATCAAGCGGCACGGACGGCACAGGAAAAAACTTTTAAACTCTCCCCCCACCCATTCCCGGGCCAAAAAGCAGACGGAAAATGCCTGCCGTGCCTCAGGGCACCTACCGGAGGGGGGGGTTCTGGTCTGGAGGGGGGGTCCCGCCTCCCCCCCGTCCTGGGCAGCCGGACTCGCCATGCCATGCGGTGCGGGCGGGGGATCCAAAATGGGGCGGCGAACGCAATATTGTTTTTGAAATCGTGGTCCAAAAACACACAAGCACAACAGAAACACATGAAAATTTATAAACTGCCAGATTTTTCACAGTAGCAGTGGGTTTTTTCTTGCAACAAAATGTCTCTCCTCTCCTCCTCTGTCCTCCATTGATTTTATTTTATTTTATTTTATTTTACACCTGCGCAGTGCGCAATGATGGGCTGGCCCAGTGGCCTGGCCAGCCATGTGGGAGGGGACGACCATGCAAATTTTTGGAGCCATCCCACCAATCGCATGGCCACTTGGCCATGGAGACTTCTGGGATGTGCCAAAAATCCCCCTAAAACCTGCCCTAGCCCCCTAACCCCCTAACCCTAATCCTTGACTCCTTACCCATACGTCACAGACTGTCTTCTTAGTGGGTCAGAGAGGCACCCAGAGGTGCAACCCAATAGCCCACCGTAACCTTACCCATCAGTAGCCTAACCCTAGCCCTTGCACTAACCCACCTTAACCCTAAGCCAGATCTACTTGCATTGCACTACACGCAAGTACGATTCCCTTCTTTGTGGTACATGGCAGGTGCGACCCACTCCTCGGAGGGTCGTACCAATGGACCAGGTGGTCTCACTGTCTGCAACTGGTATGCATATCCATATATGGTTATGCATGCCATTTTGCAGCAGCAGGTGAGGAGGGGAGACCCCCATGTTGAGGGGTCTCTTGGAGCCTGCTGCTGCCCCTTCCTAGTGGGTGAGGATAGGAGGCACCCACGGGTGCCTCCAGGAGCCCACTTTCCCTTTATAGCGGGCCAGAGGAGGCACCCACCCCACAGAGGTGCCTCCAGGAGCCCGCTACCCCCCAAAAAAAAACAGTATAACAACAACGAAAAAACAAAAAAACGAACCGACTAATTTTTGCGAAGTTTCGCGAAAAACGGAAACGAGCCGACACGGGCTGCCTCCGACACACGACAACTCGAAAACATCATTTTCCCTAGTCGTGCCCATCTCTAATAGTAAGACAGAAGTAGATGCTGAAATAAATTCATCTTCCTGAGCATTCTCAGGAAATACAGCCTCTTCT
>JAHTLZ010001500.1:0-11591 GCA_023846285.1 Phrynocephalus versicolor | reverse complement strand
TGACCACCACAATGCCAGAGACCAAGTACGTTCAGTACCCTTCATGCCTACCTAGCTGAATCGTAACGCACAGTCTCCTGTTAATCTGATTCACTATGATGCTGTATCGTGTTACACTTCTCCTCGACATCAAACCAGGCAGCAGAAACGAGTTTGTCTCCCTGCCTATGAATCTTCTGCTTCTCGTTTTCCAACACCGAAGCAAGGCTCGGCACCGCGAGCCTAGGCATCGGTCTTACTACATATGCCAATCTTCCCCGTCCGTGTCTCCCCCCCCCCCATTTTGAGATTACGGACACGATGCTGACCATGGGTCCCACCTGGAACGCCCATATCAGCATCGACACTACATTCAAGTGATCTCATGTTAATCTGACGAAGAGTCAGAACACGACTCCAGGGATTGACACCGGAAAAGATGCTCTCCTCAAGCTGAAGCCTCCCTGCCTCCTACCGAGCGGTAGCTTACAGCTTTCCCCAAGGCATCATCCTGACGACACTGTAGCCTGATACCTATGCGCACAACATTGTGCACAGCGCAGTCAGTGCTGACTCCTCGGCATGGAAAATCCTCTAGAGATGAGAGATCTCACCAGGCTGCTTACAACACCACCACACATCAAGCAGAATGCCACACTTCTATGGATCGCTCTATTCCTATTGAGGACTCGGGCACTGATGACTGCTGCCAAGCCACATTTGCCTCCTCTCCACCAAACTTACCTTCTCCTGATTCCAGTGTGTCTGACAATCAGCTTCCCTCTCCAGCTGAAGATCTCAGACAGTACTCCCAGCTCATCCACAGGATTGTCGGATTTCTGGACCTTCAGGTGCAGCAACCTGACATGGACGATTCGTGCAGTTTTTTTGGCCACCTTAATAAGACTCAAGCCCCACCATTGTGTATGGGATTCATACCATCCCTCTTACAGCATTTCAAAGGGGCATGGGCTAAGCCTCCATCTACTCCCCTTATGCCTAGGAGGACTGATAGCCTTTACAAAACGTATGGCAAGGGCACCACGTTTCTGTCCAAACACCCACTACCCAACTTGTTGATTGTGGATGTGACACAGAACCACGCTAAGACCCATTCCACCTCTACTCCCAGTAACAAGGAGGGTTGACAGCTGGACATTATTGGCTGTCGACATTACTCTCTTGGTACAGAGGACCATAGTCAAATTACGCCACGACTGATGCAGTGCCATTCTGATCGCACCGTGGTGGTCTCGGCAGCCCTGGTTTGTCACACTCCGAGCTGTTGCCATGGATCATCTCCACCGAGATTTTCAAACCTCCTCTCAGAGGACAAAGGTCGAGTTCTCCGCCCAGATGTGTCCATTCTTCATCTCATGTCTTGGTTCATAACCTCTCAGTAGACTAGGTACTAGTGCAGGCTAGGAAGCCTTCAACTAACGCCTTGTATGCCTACAAATGGAAGGGGTTCTGCTCCTTTGCTATACAACATGGCCTACCTACCAGTCCTACCTCATTGGATGGTCTTCTCCAAACAGTAGTGGCACACCAGCCTTCTCATTCTGAGGCTACCACATTTTGCGCCATGCAGTTCTTAAGTAATTTCTATGCAGACTTAAGAACATCTGCCCTCACCTATCGGGTCCAATGCTCCAGTGGTCCTTCACATTAGTCTTAACCAGCTAACTCGAAACCTGTTCAAACTTCCATTCCATTACACTTCCTTGCTCTGAAAACGGCTTTCTTAGTAGTGGTTACTTCAGCTCATAGAGCTTCAGAACTGTTCACCCTCTTTGTTGACCCCCCTTTCCTACAATTCCATCACATCAAGGTCACCATGTATCCAGACATTTCGTTCCTCCCTAAAGTTGTATCTAGCATTTATCTCTCTCAACCATTGGTGCTCCCCACATTTTCCCCACAACCATCCACTGACCTGGGACACTGACTCCGCACACTCAACATCAGGAGGGCTCTTCTGTTCTGTACATCCAGGACGGCTCCTATTAGAAAAACATGAATGCTTTTCATCAGGTCATCTGAGCCATCTCTGGGTCATCCTGTGTCTTCTAAATGGAAAACTGCCATTATTGAACTCTCATACCAGATTGCCAAAAACCCACTGCCAGCCAAGCCCAGAGCTCATTCCACGTAAGCAGTAGCATCCTCAACGGCTTTTCTTAGAGGGATCTGCCTTACAGACATTTGCAATTGCTGCAACATGGTCTACTCCATCCACCTTAATTAAACACTGCAAGTTGGACATTGGGGCCAGAGCGGATATAGCCTTTGGCAGAACCATTCTCACCTCATCTCTACCGTGATGGCCCACCGCCAGTAAGCTAGCTTGCTAATCACACAAGGTGTGCATTCACAGATGCCACAAAGAAGAAAAGGAGGTTACTTACCTGTAAATTTGGTTCTTCGAGCGGGCATCTGTGAATTCACACTACCCACCCTACCTCCCCTCTTTCTGTTATGTCTCTATTTAATTCCCCCCCCCAGCGGTGAATCTGAGGCAGCAAGCGTGGGGGACGGGGAGCATGCACACTGAGAGGAGGAGGTCCTATACTGTGCAAGAGCATGGAACGTCCAGCGATCTTGACGCAGGTGCGCTCAACCCCAAGTTGTGAATTTACAGATGCCCACTCAAACAACCAAAGTTACAAGCAAGTAACCTCCTTTTTCTAGGAATTGAGTTATTCCTCTTAGTTAGTTGAGTATAAGGCAGATAAAACAACTAAAAACCAGGAGAGAGATCAGCCACGTCTCATCAAACAGCACCCTCCCTGGTTTGCACACAGACTAGCACTTTGTATGGTAAAAATTATTGATATATTTAAAGTAAAAAGGAGAATCTCTATTTACAGTAACCATCTATAGTTATAGTCAGAAGTGGAAAATGGAATTTCCATCATGCAGCAGATCCTGCTTGCTTGCTGCTTGGAGGATGGTCAGAGAGAGAATAGGGGCTATCAATACAATAATGGAAGCAGGAAGAGAATTAACTCAGGCGCCCAAGATGGGGGAAAATCTTTACCAATCAAGTTAGCAGTAAAGAACAATCTCATTAGTTTGTAAAGCCCCCTTCCCATTGATGCCCAGTATTAGTGCAAAGTTGCTATTATCCCAATATAACTTCCTTAATTAACACATAGGAACTCAGCTGTTGTATAACTTTTCCAACAGGGAACTGAATCAGGAAGGGGAGATGATATCAATGAATGAATGAATGAATGAATGAATGAATGATTTATTTATTTATTTATTTATTTATTTATTTATTTATTTATTTATTATTTGATTGATTGATTGATTGATTGATTGATTGATATTGAGTTGCAGGGACCAATTTTAACGCCTGAGTAAGAGGTGCCTTAATAGATACATTTGTAACATTTGCCCTTGAAAATCTTTCTTCTGTAGAATTTATGAAGTTTTTATTCTTATGTTGACCTTGAGTTAACTAAGAAAGGAAGTTTAAAGAAGACTTGTGATCATAGTAGTAAAAGCTAATGTATCAGAATAGTTGAATTTGCTGTATTAGAACAATATCCCCTAACTTGAATGAAACCACATTCCTCCTCCTCCTCCTCCTCCTCCTCCCCACCACCACCACCACCACCACCATGGTGATGTGCCATCAACTCTTTTCTGACATGGCTACCCTTTTCAGGGTTGAGACCACGCACCCTGAGACCACGTAACTTAACTAAGACCATACAGGCTAAAACTCTACTCACAGGAAGCACAGTGGGGAATCAAACTCTCAACCTCTGGATTCACAACCAGATACCGAAACCACTGAGCTACCCAGCCAGCTATAATTTCTGATTCTGATAGCAAATGTTTTTTTTTTCCTAACCAAGCTATGGTGCCAAATTGTGTCCCCTTAGTCTCCCACATTCCTCTGTCCCATTTTCTTCAGTCTCTTCAACAATGTTAGGTGCAATGTAATTAATTTCCCAGGCAGTCCTACCTGGTTTGTATTTCAAACTGGGAAAAGACCTTTTCTTTATTTTGGGGGATATGGTTGAAAGTGTTTGCTAGCCGACAGTCCTGTTGTTCCGCTCTGATATTGGACTGAGACCAGCTCTAATTCTTCCTGTATTGTTTTGCCTGTAGCTATGGAAACATGTTCCCCTACCCTTGAGCAAGTTCCATCTGCTGCTGGAACTCGCGACCACCGAAGCCATGTCCCTGGAACACTCCTTCCCAGAGCTGCTCACGGGCTGCCTTGGGAGCAGCTGCAGGTTCTGTTGGCAGCTTTCCCTCTCTCATGTTAAACAGCGTGCAACTTTGACTGCTTCTTTCGGGCACTTTGATCTCGGGTGCCTTTGCCACTGATTGATTACGTTTCACTCCATTCTCCATTCCTTCCATTCTCTCGCCTTGCTCTCATCAGCAGCCCCAGAATGAGGCTGGCCGCATGGCATCTGCTTTTTGTCCCTTTTCAGGCCAGAGGGGGAAAAAGAAGAAAAAAGCAAAACAAAACAAAATATTTTTAAACATCAAAGGTTTGTTTTAGCAAAAGAATCTTCCCATTAATGTTTGTGCCTGTGTGTGGTTTTTTGGGTTTGATGGAAGAGGCTGGATAAAATCTGTGCCGGCGTCCCTCAACTTCTAGGCTGGGGGTGGTTTACAGACAAGCCATGCTTTGGCTTTGATGTCAAAGCATTAATTATTAGTAGGTATCTTTACTCCTTATTCCCCTAGAGATCAGAGAATTGTGCAGTGAGGGAGAGGAGTTGGTTCTGCCCAGCAGCTTCTTTTAAAGTCACACTGGCTTTTTGATTGCACCCCATGAAGATACAAGTGTCCAACAGAGCTTTCAGCCGCATGGTTCCATATGTATCCTGAGTGTAAGTCATCCTGTTGATGAAGGATTTCTCAGAGATGGAGCTTGGAAACCCAAACTGAAGAGGTCCCTTTACACTTATTCTTCCCTGGAGTGCTTTTTGTAATGGTTCTCAGTGGTGAAAAGAGCCATCTGATGGGAAATAGCTGTCACTATTGTATCCTACCATGCAAAATATGTGCATCATAGCTAGCTCTTGACAACCATCATGAAGCACCTTTAGGAACTGGCAATGGGAAGCTGAAATATTGCCCAACTGCCTCTCTGTTGCAGTTCCACATCCAAAGAGCCAAGAGCTAACAGGCTAAATGACATTCCATTGGGAGGGGGGTCTGTTAGGAAAAGTTTGGAATGCCAGAGGTCCTCTTCCCTTTGTCTCCATTTTTGGCAGCAACTTCTAGCCGCACTATTAGTTGCCAGTGTCCTGGTCTTATTTAATAGTCTGTAGAAAGGAATGTATTGTATTGTTTCTGTCCTCAAGTCAATTACTTGTTTTGGGACATATCCCTTCTGAGATTCGCTTCAGTGGCTGAACAGGCAGCCCTGTGAAGAGGAGAGCTGAATGTTGACAGATACACATTTGGAAGTATGTCATACCAGACTAGTTGCACAAATGGCTGGAAAATACCTGAAAAAGCCAGCATTCTTCTCTAGGAATCAACCCTTAGTTCCATGCTGCCACTGGTGAAGGGCACTGGGCTAATGAAAACTCAGTATTGTTGCTTCTGAAGTGAAGGTACAGCATACAGAAAGCAACCAAGAAAATCAGACGTGTGCTGAGTTCAGAGAAGTGCGAAATTTACTGGTGAAGTTACCATTTTATGTTTTTCTTTTCAGGATCATTTGAGGATTAATACCAGTGTTAAATATAATTGCATAAACCAAAGCAGCAAATCGCCTTTAATTAATAAGTTTCTGTTTGCATTGCTGGAAATATGAGTGGCAGATCATTAATTAGCAGCAATTCACCACTGCAGTTTACACACTTAATACTTTTGGTGATGCAAGTCTCAAATAGGATTCTGGCCATTGATTTAAATACTTTAAGATATCTCTTCCTCTTTGCTGCACGTTTTATGACCTGCTATAAACACCATGATTCTGGGCATCCTTGTAATAAATAAATAAATTTCTGAGCAGATGTTAATTGATAGGTCTTGATTTGGGGTTCTTCTTCCTGAGTATTCTTCTTCCAGGAAGAATAGGTTGCTTACGTGCATGTGTGTTTGTTCTTTGTGCCCTCTGTGATTCATGACTAGGTGTTTTCTGCACCTGCACAGCTTCCTTTCAGAACTTTCTGAGCTGAGTTATTGCGTTTTGGTGGGAGGCTTATCCATTACTCTCTAAATGTCCAAGCACTTCTCTCCATTTTCTTCATGCCCAAGCGGCCACTGAAAATCTTCAATTAAGAGTGCCTAAACATTTGCAAACCAGTGGTTCCCAACCTTTTTTGAGTCATAACCCCTTTTTATAATAGCCAAGTAATCTACAACCCTCACACACTATATTGCATAAAAAGGCATTTTAATGTGATAAAGTCATTCCTTCTTAAAAAGTAGAGGCTATTTTCTCCCCCAAAATGCCTGTTTCCCATACATAAATCTTTAATATCCCATTCAACTACAGTATATTTAATATCCCTTTTCCAAAGGTCAAGGAATAAATTATTTACCAAAGGCTATACACATATAAGTCATCCCATAGTCTCCCAGAAAACAATTGATGACCCCCTTTGGGGGTCACAGCCCCAAGGTCAGAAAACATTGTTGTAAAGGGAGCTGAGAACCAGTCCATCTTCACCACATAATAAGAGATTTTGTTGCTATACTGAAAAAGGACGGTGGATTATATTCCATACTAGATTTATGGTGTGTTAGTTCCTATTTCACCATCAAACCATTCTTTCTATCCTCCACTGAGGAGATTGGTACATATCCATAGACTTTGAGGAAGCCTACTTTCATGTGTCTACACATCTGACATTTCCACAAAAAAAAGGAACCATGGACTCAGTCTCTCTTTTCATCAACCTGAATGTCTTCTTGGCTCTAAGAACCAACGTTTATGCATGTCATACTTAAAGATGGAGCAAGTCCAATTAATTCAGCACTTTCACCAACATCTTCCTGCTTCTCTCATTCAGACACCAAGCATTTCTTCAAGTATTTCTAAATAATACTTTCCCTCAATCAGTCCCTTGTTAGAATCTCCCATTAGTTATACAGTGGTACCTTGTATAAAGGAATTAATTCGTTCCAAATGAAATTGTGTTAAGCAAATTTTCCTTTATACAAATTCTCATAGGAATGCATTGAAAATGGAGTAATCCCTTTTTTATGTTGTATGGATTCTCCCCATAGGCAATTATGTTAAGCAAATTTTCCCTATCTCCAGAATTGTTTATGTTGTACAGATTTTATGTTATACAAACTGTTTGTTATACAAGGGTCCACTGTATTTAAATTGTCTAGTAAACCATTTTGACTTTTAGCCTCCACACATATTTCCCTTTTTCACTGAAGTTCTCCTATCTCATAGCTATTAACTTCACAAAAGAGCAAGTGAACGGTGCACTTCATGGATTGCCCCTCCATCTCTGGATCTTCCCAAGGACTAAGTTGACCTTGGCCCTGATCTCACCTCTCTACTTTTCATTTATCTCAGGAGATAACGTTTTTGAAATATTTTATCCCAATCCACCAACCACCATATCAGGTGTACAAATCACATTCTCATCCTGCATTTCCAGAACAGCTGCTTTTTTCCATTCTCAGCATGCATCTCTATGTTATGATGCCCCATGAAAGGGCAACTCAGTGTTTTCTCAACAATGATCCATATGGGTCACTGGTGCCATCAAACTATGCTCTGAACTTGCTGGGAGCTCTTATTCTCCAGCATTTGACTTCACTCAACTCATGGCTTACATTCCCAGAATTGTTAAAGGGTGTTTGTCTGCCAGAAATGTTGAAGTTGCTATGAGGTCCCAACCATTGACTTTCATTCAACACTATATACACTTGAGACAAGGGCACAGCATGGCATGAATTTTGGCAGAGAAGATCATTCACTGACCTCCACCTTGCCACTGATGTTAAGCTTGTCAGTCTCAACAAGGTGTGAGTTACAGAGATCATAAAGAAGGAGGAGATGTTTTTATTTACCTGTAAGTGTGCTCATTTAAGTGATGATCTGTGAGCTCACACAACCCACCCTCCTTCTCTCACAGATGTCTGCTCTTTATTTTCTGTATAGGCAGACAAAAATTGATGGAGGGAAGTGCTCACACATGCATAGTACCGTGGGTGGGGCTCCTACCAAAACCCAGTGATTCAGTTTTGAAAGTTTCAGAATGAAGTTGCATAGGCCCCAAAAACCTGTAGGTATACGTTCATAGTTGATTACTCCAGCAAACACATTTACAGGTAAGCAGCCTGTCCTTCTTCTCATGATAAGTGCTAGGATATTGTGTAGAATTTGTATTTTCTCCCATGATGTACTAAAATAAATGTTGTGTTATTTGCCAGATTTGTTTTTACTATTTTAGTAAACATTTACACAAACACAAACACACACACATTGGCTTTGACTGTGTCACTCATGGAGAAATTAAAGATAAAGAAAAAAAAAGGTACATACTAGGTGGAGGGTCAAGGGACTTCTTCGCCTGTAATGAAGATTTTTCTAGCAGCTTGTTCTTTTTATCAGCAATAATAATTATTACTATCTGTTCTTGAATTGATTCTGGACAGATTCCAAAGTTTTCCAAGAAAAGGGTACTCAGAAATGGCTTGCCAGTCCCCTTTTCTGGGGCCACTGGGCCTGTGCAGTTTGCCCATGTCTATAGAGACTTGCTCTTGTCCTAGGAGGCTCTGAGATACAGTACTTTTGCAGTAATGGGAAATAGTCTTACAAAACTCCCTTGGTATGTAGTGGATGGGAAGGCAACAAAGCTCCCAACTTTTGTGAGGTAGGCAACACTCTTTGTGGTATTTCAGGAGCACTAGTCCCAGATTGTCAATATAAAATAGTCAATATAAGATCTCTGCTGCTACCATCTCTAAACAGCCAGAATTAGGCAACAGTAGTTTTTGCAGCCGGACAGATTGGCAGCTCGTGGGTACTCTGTGTGCTTTCTTACTGGGGAAAGCTACAATCAGGCTCCCTCGCCCTCTAGTTAGACCCAACTCTCTTTGACTTTCTAAAAGTAGCTGAGGGTCCCACCCACACAACCTCTCCCTTTTAACTTCCCAAATTACCCTCTGGTGCCCACAAATAGAGGAAATCTTGCCTTGTAATTTGTGTTGTCTCTGCTGACAATTGCGAGAGCGAGACTTCTATTCCCAGAGGGCTTGTTCAGGGAGGAGGGATGGTGGAGCTGAGGAGAAGCACGGGTAAGATATGACAGTAGATGACGAGGGATGTGTGGGTGAGAAAGAGGGCACAGAGACATGCTAGAGACATCAAGGCGTAGGGGGTATGGGGGGATTATAAATAGAAACAGCCAAGCTCATGGAGTCTTGGGCCAAGCCAGACGGATCATTGACAGTCAAGGAGGCCGCTGTTCAAAGCAGCTTATTAACCACACAGACCAAGTGGTGCCATCATGTTTTAGCTCACAGCATATCAGTCGGTAGTTTTGCTGCACAACACCTTCTCTCTTCTGCCAGAACTTGCAGGACTAAGTTATTGACCAAAGAAATCCCATGCTGAGGTTTCTTCTACTATGTCTATCTCATGGTTAGCCTTCCTCTTTTCGTACTGCTTTCAACTCCCCCTCCTCAAGTCTTGTTTTCCCAGGATGCATCTAAAACACAATAGCCTCAGAGGTTTTCACTTGGAGAGAATTAAGAACATTTGAGGTAGTACCGATTTGTTTGCCGTTCTAAAGCTTTTCTCTGACGCAATATTTTGAATAAATCACTTCCCCATCAACTCTCTTTCACTTTCCAACTTTCACATCCATACATAGCAGAATTGCTGGATAGCTCAGTGGTTTAGGAACCAGAGGTTAGGAGTTTAACTCCCAACTTTCCCTCCTTGACAGGAGCTGGACTCCATGATCCATGGCTCGAGTAGGTATCTCCCTTCCAACCAAGACATAGCCTTAGACTGGCATTATAGATCAGAAACAAATTTTAAACAAAAACCTAAGTATCAGTTAAATATCAGTGTAATGTGTCGGCTGCTCCTAATAGTTCCATTTTTACACCTCTGATGGTGTTATTTCAGAGATCTGCAGCTGATTGTAATACTCTGTGAAATTCTTTGGCCTTGTTCCCAATGCCCTAATGACAATGGGGACCAGTGAAATGGGTTTCATCCACAAGTGAGTTATTTCTATTCCAGGTGTCTGTATGTGATTGGGTTCACCTTTTTGTCTTCAGTGGTTCCATGCCTTCAATCCCATTTATGATCAGAGACAGATGGTTCAAAAACAACGCTTCTTTATTATAACAGGTTTTGGACTTTTCAACATTAACTCCAACTGGTTCAACGTAGTCTTTCACATTAACAAGCTTAGACTAAGGATCAAATTGTCAATGCAACTCAGCACTGTATGGAGAATAGGTGTACCTTGAACTTCTCTCGGTCCCGGGGAGTTCTCAGAGGTGGCCCCTGACCTGCCCACAAAGTGCCACTGCATGGGTGACGAGCCCATTCCACCTCTTCCTTCTCTTTCCTCGTCTTTTGATAAACTCCATTGGGTTTCACTTTCCACGGTCTCATTTTGGTTGGGAAAACATATACCCTCCATCCTATAGGCTGCCTTTCCCCAACCATCTTCTCTGTGCAACCTTCTGCCCTCCCTCTCCCTCTTTTCTCTTCCTCGCGCACACACATGCCTTCCTGCAAACCCCACATCTCCCTCCATTCATCATCTTCCATCTCTTCTAGGAACCCTTCTGTCTTAATTTCTGCTTTCTGTGCTCTAACTTCCTGCTCTTTAGCTTGCGTCTCTATGACACCTTCCACTTTAATTTCCATAGTTTTCATCAGTATGTTGAGATCTTTATCTTCTGCTTTGTTTGATAGAGTGGACAGCTCATCAACACCTGCTGCCTCTCCTTTGGGATCTCCCTCACACTATGTTTTGTTATTACGAGATCTTAATTATTTTCTGACATTTTCTCTACCTTGTGCTCCAATGAATTCTTAGATGCTGACAGATTATATTTTTACCATAATGACCAATGTATTAATTTTGCAACTCGGGCATGTCTAGGTTTGTAATCTGTCTGTGCAACCTTTGAACATTCACAGCAGTGTAAGAGTTTCATTTTTTTTCTTGGTAGAGTTTATGTTGGCTGCTTAAACTAATTTCTTTAATTTTAGCTTTCGTTACATTATATTGGAGTGCTTTTCTTTGGTTTCTTTTTTGATGGTTCCCCAGATTAAATTATTATGTATTCCATCAAAAGTTCTTAGATATTTATGCAGTGATTTATTTTTCCAGCTGTTTATCAAATTGTTGTTTCTTATATCCAGCTGTTGCTTCTGTTGTTTTCAAAATTTTATCCATTTTTACCATTTTAAATATTTTTCTGCTTTTTAGGATATGATCATTTAGGCTTTTTTTTTCACCCGTTACTATTTTATGTACTTCTTTTTAAAAAATTTACCCCACTTATCTAGTGGACAAAGTCACTATGGGCAGCTTCCAAACTACTGTTGTAATTGCAGTAATTCAGACTTCTAATTTATCACATTAAATATAATCTGTCTACGTCCCTTATTGAATGTAGGGTGTGAC
>JAHTLZ010001498.1:0-13661 GCA_023846285.1 Phrynocephalus versicolor | reverse complement strand
TTTGTGGCCACTAGAGGCCGCTGGTGGCTAGCCCAACTGATTGTTGCACGTGTGCATGCATAAATAAATAAATATATACATGTATATTGTGTGCACATGTGTATGCATCTATACCCAAAGCTGGTTGTGGGGATTAAATGCCAAATGGAGAAAGGCTTGGCGTGTCTCTTCATTTTTGTCTTGTGGAGAAAAGTTGCTTCGTGGATCGAAGGCAGCCCTTTGAACTGGGTTTGGACAACGGACTTAGCAACCAGCGCAGCCAGTATAGAACTGGTGTGGCTTATCTAGAGTGTCTTCCCCCACCCCCACCCCCCACCCTAACCTCCAGACAGCGACATATTCTGCTCATTGGTTTCTAGACGGTGTTCCCAGACAGTCCCACTTGTTGTGGAGATAGGTTAATCCAGTGGTTCTCAACCTGTGGGTCCCCAGATGTTTCTGGACTGTAACTCCCAGAAACCCCTTCCAGCACAGCGAGTGGTGGAGGCTTCTGGGAGTCGCTGTCCAGGAACATCTGGGGACCCACAGGTTGAGAACTACTCGGTTAATCTGGAAGTTGAGTCGTGGCAACTGGGCTCCTTTTCCTTGAGAGATAGAAACGTTTCCCTGCTCATCCAAACAGTTTCGTCAATCTGAATAAAGCTAGTGGCGAGTCCTCCATCTTATAGTCAGCTTTGGCCTTTTGTCACCCTGTTCTGAAATAGGCTCATAAGATGGACAGTGGCCTGAATAGGCTCCTTAGGTAGACAATAGCATCCATAGCCTTAAGGTGAACAATGGCCTAAGGTGCAGAAACCTGTAAGGAATGGGTCGTTAGCTACGGCTTTGGTGGTGAAGGCTTTTTGATTTGTCTGGGTACTGTTGAAAGCACACCCTGATAAGTAGCAGATAGACTGTGATGATAGTAATACTAGTCTTAGAACGGCAGAGCGGGAAGGGACCTTATGGGTCATCCAGTCTTGCCCCGGTTGAGGAAACACAAGGGAGGGGGGAGTCTGACTCCATCCTGTGGCTCCGCAACAAAAAACCCAAACCACTCAGCTGTCCAGCCAGCTAATAATCTTAGAACTGTGGAGTTGGAGGGGACCCTATGGATCCCCCAATCTAGTTCCTGTCAGGGAGGCCCTGTGGGGATTTGAACTTTCAGCCCCTGGCTCAATAGCCAGAGACCTAACCACTGAGCGGTTCGTGGAACATCTGTGAAGATTCTCAGTGATCCAGGTGAGTTTATCTGGAAGTGGAGTCGTGGCAACTGGACTTCTTTTCTTGATAGACTGACACGTTTCACTACTCATCCAAGCAGCTTTGTCAGTCTGAAGGAAGCTGGTGGTGAGTCCTCCCTTTTATGGTTCACCTTCATTTCACATCACCCTGGTCTGAATAGGCTCATAAGATAGACAGTGGCCTGAATAGACTCATGAGGTGGACAATGGCCTAAGGTGCTGAAAGTCCCACCTATGCAACCCTTCCCAGCACTCATTAAGTATGGGTCATTAGCTGTGGCCCTGCTGGTGGAGGTGTGAAGTGATATGTCTGGGGATTGATGAAAGAACCACTTGATAAGCCGCAGACAGATTGTGCCTGAGTCCCTCACCTCTGTTGACTTCATGGGCGTTGGGAAGGGTTGCATAGGTGAGACTCTCACGAATCCCAGGCCATTGTCCACCTAATGAGCCTATTCAGTCCATTGCCCAGCTTATGAACCTATTCAGACCAGGATGATGTGAAATTTGAACTATTAATTGGGGGACTCGCCACTACCTTTCCTCAGACTGACGAAGCTGCTTGGATGAGCAGTGAAGTGTTTTGATCCCTCAAGAAAAGAAATCAACTTCCAGATCTGATCAAAATGTCATATTAAATTGTAAAAGAGGGCCAACCTGGCCCTCAATTCAGAATGTTCTGGAGCTAGTTTGTTTTGTGGTGAGGAGTCTTCTCATTGAAATGGGCCAATTTTTTCACCATCACTTAAAAAACAAACAAACAAAACAATTCTGACCAGGACAGTGAGAACAGGGAGGGAAATTCGGTGTGGTTCTTGGGAAATTTTCGATCGCATGGTCTCTGGTCTCTAAATAATCAACTGCAGTGAACTTGAAGGCACTGATTGGTTTGGTGTGTCACTAGTATCTTGTAAAAGCCCTCTGTCTATGGGGCATGCCTTTCGCATTTATTTGTGTTATTCTGTGGCAGGTTAGCAGAAAGTCTGTAAAGAGGGATTTATTGGTGTTTCAAAGGTCCTCTATTATGGTGCCGGTTTTGTTTTTCAGTCCCCTTCAGCTTTGACCCCAACACGTCGGCCAGCTGGCTGGAAGTATCGGACGACCTCACCAGCATCAGCCCCTGCAGCTACAAGCTGATGGTGGAGGTCCCGGAACGCTTCTCCACCGGAATGCCGTGTGTCTTGGGTTCAAGAAGCTACGCCAAAGGCGCCCACTCGTGGGAGGTGGACGTCGGCGACACGGAGTATTGGTACGTGGGGGTGGCCCGGAAGTCCTGCGGCTACTACTGGAGCCTCGGCTGCGATTCCTTCCTGGGCCTCCGGTACATGTACCACGCGCAGGGCGGCAAGAGCAAGAAAAGTCTCTCGCCGGCCTCATTCCCGTCGGAGGGCGGGCATCAGAGGAAGCCGAGGAGGGTGCGGGTGGAACTGGACTGTGACGAAGGCGAGCTCTCGTTCTATGACGCGGAGTGCAAGGGCCACATCTACACCTTCCACGACAACTTCGGGGAGGTCTTTCCATATTTCTCCATCTGCAACGTCGACCCTTCCGCCCGGTCGACGACCGAGCCGCTGAAGATCTGCCCGCTTCAGGTTCTGATCAAGGAAGATTATCCAAACTGAGGACAAAGTCACCCTAACCCCCTAACCCTAATTCCATTTAATTTTTCACTTTTCCTGACTTTTCTGACCCCCTCTCTTAGCGGTGTTAGGTTTCCCCCAAAAACTTTGGGCATTGCGGCCGGTCCTTGGGAGGAGGGGAGGATCGTTCACACAGCAGTGGTTCTCAACCTGTGGGTCCCCAGATGTTCCTGGACTGCAACTCCCAGAAATCCTGGGCCAGCTCAGCTAGTGGTGAAGACTTCTGGGAATTGCAGTCCAGGAACATCTGGACACCCACAGGCTGAGAAACCACTGGCTCACAGCTTTAGTGAGAGGGGACTTTGGCATCATGAACATGGGAGGCAGCCTTACAAACTTGGGGCTGTAGGGTTGTGCTCAGGGCGGGGAGGATAGATTGTGTGTCCACGGGGGTCAGGGTCGGGGGCAGCCTGGCGTACAGTTGGCTGTTGCCTTCCTGCGACAGAAGGACAGGAATGGGAGAAGCACCCCGGGGCGGCTGAGATCCTTGAATACGTTTGCCACTCCGATCCACGTACCTGCTTGATAGTGGCCTTGGGAAATCCATTCCCCAAAAGAAACCCGTTCAGGAGCTCCCGAAAGCCTTGGAGGCAGTTACATGCCTGAGATGCACGGCTCCATCACGGCACAGCTTGGCATTTGGGTAGTAGGGGATGCTCTCATTCTGGGGTCTATAGGACCATTGCCAGAGGCTTCTTTGCAGCTGAGTTGAACCATCTGACAGGAGACACCCCCCCCCGCCCATCTATAAAGACAGCCAAGATCCTGTCCTCCTACTGAACCGCACAGCATCCAGCCTAGCAGAAGATTTATTGAGGCTGCTAGATAAGGCGTGAAATAGATCAGGGCGTCCCTGATTGGCTCCGTTGGGAGAGCATTACATCACGGCTGCCCAATCAGAGGAGAGGCTGCCTCAGTGGGCCATGTGCTAGCCCAGCATTAACTCCTTGGTGGCCCTCTTTTTTGTGGCGAGAGGGCATGCAAACTGCTTCCACCCACATCCCTTCCTCTGCCCTCCCTGGCAATCAGGTCCCACCGGTTTGGTGCTTGTTTTTGGCTCCTCGCCGACCAACGGCAGAGAGATTCAACAGCTAGGAGGCAGGTGGAAGTTCACCAGGTGAAGCTTCACTGCCGCTGCCGCCACCCTCATTCCTGCCTGTATCCTCTTTCTTTTAAAGAACGGAGAACATTTCCGGCAGATCTTTTACACAAGGTCCTTGGGTCATACAGAGACGTTCCATAAGGAGCTCTCTTTGGAAGTAGGGGGTTGCCAACTTTTTTACCGCCTACCGTGCCTGGCTTCTTCGTCACCACCATTCCATCTCTGCTATAAGTTTGGTGAGAAGCATCGTCTTTCAGGCCTTCAAGGTGCTGCCAAAAGCCGAAGAACTGCTAGGCTCGGCTGCTCTGTCGGGATCATCTCTGCTAGAGGTTTGCCTGATTGTGATGCCTGGTGGCCATGTTTATGGCTTCAAAGGGCCTTCTCTCAGGGCCCTTCCGCCCACCTTGCCTGGTGCAGCTTTGCTCAGCTGACTTGCATGGAAAGCGCCTTTCTCTGATCCTTCTTTCTCCAATTCTTCTTTCAAGAATACACCACCGATTGTTCTGCGAGGGCCAGAACACCATATATATGCTTTTTGCTGTATTATCAATGTTTATGTTAAGGCTAAAACCATTTATATTAAACATTTCTGGTTTTTTTTTAAAAAAAATACAGGGGTTTCCTGTCTAGTGGACCGGTATAAATTAAAAAGCAAACATGTGAATGTGTAACAGGGTTTTTGCTTCAAGCGGGTCATGGAACCAATCAGACCCAGATAAAGCTTTGCAAGGTATCGTTTGCAAATGCACTCGGAATTGTCAAGCGACCTTTCGGTGCCTAAAAAGTGACTTTAAGAACGGAGCTTGTTTTTAGCCCATCACTGAGAAATGGTGTCTGGTGGACCATTGTGTGTAAAATGCTAAATGTACGCTGCGCTGTGTGGGATACATCCTGGGATAAAAAGTTTGCTGAAATAAAAGTGGGGGAAAAACATTACAGAAAGTTATTGTCTTATATGATGCTATCCCAATCCCCAAATAAAATGCATGGGTCTTCTGCACCAACCCCCTCCCCCTTCGCTGGCAAGGCAGGGGCCATTGGCCTCGATGAACCACACTGAGGAGAGGTGTGAATGTGTGTACATGAGCCGTGACATGTCTTTGGAAGAACTGGGACAATAAAAGCACCTACCTCCCTTCATTTCGGATGCAGCCTAACAACATCCAAGCTCCGAGCCTCAACTAAGAAACTGCCTGGCTTTCCCCCCCATCTTGCCAAGGATCTTACATCTAAGTAATAACTCCTGGCAAATCCATCTTTTGCCATGTTATAGCCTATCGGGACTACTCTGAGAAAGGGGGTTTCACCCTCAAAATATTAGCAATCTTTTTGTGAAATTTCTAGAAGCCTAAATGTATCACCTGTTCCCCTTTTGTATTTGGTTTTTGTGATGGCTACACGGCTCCTCAACTTGTTTTGTCTTATATGATTTGGATTAGGCTGCTGATCATTTTTTTTTTTAATATGGATTACAGATGGAACCTTTGGTGACAGACAGAGGTGAATCAATCTATCAGTGAGGAAGAAACCCATTTTTTTTTTTAGAAAGATGGTTAGAGGATCCCAGTATCTTTAAAATGCATGTTGTAAGGGATACTTACAGGGGAGGTGGTGAGACCCAGCAAGAGGTCCCTTTGAAGACAAACGTTCATTATAGTGAAGCATTAAACGTACACAAGGAGCAAGTGTTGCCCATGAAACACGTCATTGTAGCCGTAAGTGACGACATCGGAGGTTTGAATATCCGAAATAAACTCTTGTGATCTTGGATAAGCGACTGTCTCTCTGAGCCAGCTCCTGTCCCAGCTGTGACATGACAACAGTGACGATGCTCTCTGGAGTTATATATGTGTTCCATGCTATCAAGTTGGAAATGACCTAGAATGACCCTAAGAGGGCTTTAAAGATAAGTGAGGTATTTAACCTGTGGATGTGCCAGTTCCTTCACCCCCATGAGTGTCCATGGCTGAGTGGTGATTCGAACTCAGTTCTCTAGAGACCTAGCCCAACACTATCTGCTATTTTTGATTGATTGATTGATTGATTGAACAATCGATCAATCAATACCCTACCTATCTGGCCACTCTGGGCAGCTGACAACCCTATACAAAATGTGGTTAAATCTAAATAAGACCGAAAACGTAGGAAAAAACACAGTAACAAATCTTTTTAAAAATGGAAACAGTAAATAAATAAGTCTTCACGTAAGATTAAAAGGCAGCAAGGTAATTTAACAGTTGAAATGAAAGCAAAAAGAGTAAAAGAGGCGGCTAGGAATAATTTTTGTCATGGACTGCCAAGTCAGACATAGTTTCCTATTCTCTTCTGGGGTTACCATGCAGCTTGCCCAAGATCACCTTGGCTGGTTTATTTCCAAGGGGACACAGTAGGGAATCGAACCCCCAGACTCCAGTTCCACAGCCAGAGACCTAGACCACTCAGCTGTCCATCAGTTCTTAACAATAATATTGGAAATTCATAGCTGGAAGGGATTCTTTGTATCACCCACTCCAGCCCGTCAACGAGGCTCAGTGGGGAATTGAACAACAAACCAGGAAAGGGACCTTGATGTTCTGGTGGACAGCTCCATGAAGGTGTCAACCCAGTGTGCCGCAGCAGTGAAAAAAGCAAACACAATGTTAGGGATCATTAGGAAAGGTACAGTAAATAAGCCAGCAAGCGTCATTTTGCCTCTTTATACATCTGTGGTGAGGAACCCATCTGGAGCACGTTTGTGTCTAGTTCTGGTCACCAGAAGGATATTATAGAAATAGAAAAAGTGCAGAGGAGGGCAACCAGAATGATTCGGGGACTGGAACACCTTCCTTACCATCTGAGGCTGCAACGGCTGGGCCTCTTCGCTCTTGAATGAGGGCGCCTAAGAGGTGACCTGATTGGAGTTTATGAAATCAAACACGATGTGGACAAAGTAGATAAGGAAAAACTGTTTTCCCCATCGCACAACACTAGAACTAGGGGGCACTCCATGAAACTTTTGGGTGCCAGATCTCAAACAAATAAGAGAAAGTCCTTTTTTACCCAGAGGATCACTGGAACTCCCTGCCAGAAGACATGGTGACGGCTGTCAGCCTTGACAGCTTTAAGAAAGGATTAGACAAGTTCATGGAGAACGGAGGTATCCATGGCTATCATGATGGATGCCTAAGGACAACCTCCGGGTTGGAGAGCGAGGCAGGATATCTCTCAATGCCATTGGCAGGGAATCGTATGCAGGGGAAGACATCTGCTTGGGAATCACCTGAAGCAAATGGTGAGCCACTGCGTGAGACAGAATGCTGGACTGGATGGGCTGTGACCTGATCCAGCAAGGCTGTTCTTATGTTCTTATTAACTCACAGCTTTCGGCTCCGCGGCCAGAGACCTGCCTCGCTGAGCTGTAGAGGCAGCAAATGCTGTTCTGGAAAAAAAAAACCCACCAAATAATTATGCCGAGTTGCTCTGGGTGCTTTGGAAATGGTGGTGTTATTATTAGAATGAAATAGGCCGTGTCCGAGAATATGATTAACTGTCCTTGAGATGATTACCTTTTCCCTGATGGCTTGAGGAAACCGGAAAAGGCCCTTCCTTCTCTTAGTTTCGTGACCGCGAATGGCTTTTGCTTCATCCCTGATGATTGACCTCGGAATCAAGGCCTCTCATTCATAACCTCCTTTTGTGGTTAAGTCTTAACTCATGCTAATACATGGGGATTGATTTTTGGATCCACAGCCTTTAAAAGCTTAACTGCTCGCCCTTTGCAGTGTTACTGCCATCTCCTTCTGTCAGTTTTCAAGCCCAGAAACAAAACATCACCGTGATAGTCCACTTTTTAATTTTTGCAGCGGGGAAGATGTATGTAACGACTCATGTAACAACTTTTCCTTCCTGGAGCAGAAGGCCTGCTTGCATTGCTCCATGTGTCCCTGAGTGACACGAGAGCCGGGTGTCATAAAAACCTAACAGCAAATGGGGCGTCCACATGTCTGCTGACAGCAGACAAACGGCCTCCTCTCAGGCTGCAGAACCTCAAAAGGCTGGCCCCGGAAATCTGTTCCAGCTCAAGCAATGGCGAACCTTGACAGAGGGAAGAAGTCCAGGCAGTTATATCATTGATGGCGAACCTTTTAGATACCATGTGCCCAAAGTGCGATTCAAAACCCACTCATTTTCTGCAAAGTGCTAATACTGTACAGCAATTTAACCTGAATACAGGTGGCGGTGAAGCGTCGATCTCAGGTGCCCACAGAAAAGGCTCCGAGGGCCACCTTTGGCACCCGTGCCATAGCTTCGCCAACACTGACCTATAGTCTTGGTTCTGAGGTTCCTCCGTCGCTACTCCGTGCCAGATTTCTGCAAGAAAAAGGGGCTGTCTCAACATATTACCCCCGTGCTGGCAGCTCTGCACTAGTTGCCGGTACGCTTCCGCATTGACTTCAGCGATCCACCTCGGCCCGGCCCGTTCGGCAGGCGCGAGCGCACTTGCTGCGGGTCGACACCGTCCGAGAAGCCCGGAAGACAAGTACTCGGACCCGGGCATTCTCGGTGGCGGCCCCTAGCCTTTGGAATTCCATCCCTACCGAAGTGCGCTATGTAGAGTCCCTGCTGGCCTTCCGGAAGGCTTTAAAAACCTACCTTTTCCGGGAGGCCTTTGGCGATTCTTAATCTTAGTTTTTTTTTTTTCTCCGCCATCATACGCACTAGTTGATGAGGTGCCACTAGGTTTTACTGTTTTTAAATTTATTGTTGTAACTATATTTGTCTATCCTTGTACTTGTGTGGCTAACATAGCCCTTGTAAGCCGCTTAGAGTTCGTTTGAAGATAAGCGGGGTATAAATGCAAAAATAAATAAATAAATAAATAAATAAAATAAGGTTTTGATGTTAACCTACAAAGCCCTAGACCAGTGATGGTGAACCTTTTAGAGACCGAGTGCCCAAACTGTGATTCAAAACCCACTAATTATTTGCAAAGTGCCAATACAGCAATTTAACTTGAATGCAAGTGGCTGTGAAGGGGCGATGTCGGGTGCCCACAGAAAAGGCTCTGAGTGCCCCCTTTGGCATCCGTGCCATAGGTTTGCCTACACTGCCCTAGATGGTTTGGGACCTCACTATCTGACAGAGTGGCTCCTCCCAAGAAGAACTGCCAGGACCACCCATGCAAGCCAGGCTGGGAGTGCCAACCCCGAGGGAGACCCAGAAAATGGTAACAAGGAGTAGGGTCTTCTCGGTGGTTGCTCCCCAGTTATGGAACCATCAGCCCCCTGATATTCGGCTGGCACCCTCGCTTCATTTTTTTTTAAAAAAAATGATGAAAACCTGGTTGTATAAAATCGCCTTTCCTGTTTTTTCAAACATCCAGTAAGACACTATTCTTTTTACGGCTTATCTTCTCTTTCCCCCTTGTTTTATCAATCTCCTGCTATTTTGATCTTAATTTTAGCTTAAATTTAGTTTATTGTAGCTGATTTATGTATATTTGCTTTTAATGTGCTTTTATTATGCTCCTTGTAGAGGAGGCAGTGGAGGAGGCCTCTGACAAAGCTGTTTGGATGAGCAGTGAAACGTTTCAATCTCTCAAGAAAAGAAGTCCAGTTGCCATGACTCAAATTCCAGATAAAGTCACCTGGGTGACTAAGAATCTTCACAGACATCTCCCAGGGATCAGCATCTGAAGGGCCCTGAAATGTGGGACACCCCTGCTGCCCCAACGATCATTGCTTCAGCCCGTTTCGTCCAGATGTTGCAATGAAATCCAGCAGACTTGGTTTTTTTTAAAAAAAGTTATTATTTTATTTATTTCTTCATCTTCTATCCCGTCTTTCTCCCACTAATGTGCTGGTTCTCCACCTGTGGGTCCCCAGATGTTCCTGCACTGCAGCTCCCAGAAGTCTTCATCACTAGTTGAGCTGGCCAGGCTTTCTGGGAGTTGCCGTCCAGGAGCATCTGGGGAATCACAGGTTGAGAACCACTGGCAGAAAATGCTCAAAGGATAAATTAACCAGATTCCTTGCTTTAGGGGTAGGGTGTGGGGTGGATTGCAATTGCCAGTTCTTGGAGGGAGTGGTGGGAAGCGCTTAGCTTGTCTTGGAAGCGCCCACAGGGTTGCCCCAAATGGAGCATCCCTCCCTCCCTTCCGCCTGCCCGCCTGCCTTCCTCCCCTGCGAAGCCCAGAGGCTGGACCACTGCCGCCTGCATCCCAAGCGCCCTCCTGGAAGCCAGCATCTTTGGAGTGACATCATCCCCCCCCCAGCCCACTTCGGCTTGCCTTGGGCTCACCGGTCCTCCTTCCCAAGGAGATGCGGACCAATCAGCGGGCCCCACGATCACAGCCAATCGGCTGGCTCGCCGGTGATGTCATGGGGAGAGCTTGACAGCCTGGCGGATGCTCAACGCCTCTGTGTGAGCATCTCTCTCTGTGTGAGCCAGCCGAGCCGGAGGAGTGGGTGGCCTGGTTTGGAAGGGGGTGAGTATCCACCGGCGGATCGGTAGCCAGGGCAGGGCAAGGCCTGGGGAAACAGAGGCCTCCTCCACTGCCTCCTCTATATGGACTAGCCTTGTTTTGCTAGGGCGGATAGGTAGAAAAACAAAAGGACAGGGCACAAACCTGGAATGTCAAAAGTAGGATGCTGGAGATCCCGAAGGCAGGTGGGGCAAGACCTTGGCACCCCATTTCTCCCCCTGGCTTTGTCTCCCGAGGCCGGTCTGCCTGCGCTGACTGTGTGGGGCTGGTTGAACTGCCTTGTGCTCTCCACCCTGCCTCCAAAACTCCAGGCGTGTTGCTAATAAGTTGTTAGGTTCTTGTTCGTTTGCCAGAAGGGTCACCACACTGGTTTGCCAGCCAAAGAATCCGGAGACACCTTAAAGATGAGCACGTTTGATTCCAAGCAAAGAGGAGTTGGCGGGGGGGGGGGAGGCTACGTCCCGACCAACAATGGAGGGGGTCTCAAGAACACGTAAGCAGTCCCTGTCCTTCTGGTTTGGACTGCCATCTTTCAGAGGTTTTGCCTGGTTGTGTTTCTTCGGGTGTGGGTGTGGGTGTGGGTGGGTCCTTGTGGGTGCAAGAAAAATGAACAGAACCTGTCAGTTCTTACTAAATTGGGCACTTGGGATGGGGTGTGGTGGTGGTGGGGCATGGAAACCAGACATTTCCTTAAACCGCTCTCCTGTTGCCCGTCCCAATTGGAGCAGATCCACGGATGCCATTGGGACTGATTTAACTCTTGATTTACTAAGCAAAGGGTTTAGGGGATCTCCTCTTAATCATTGTGATGATACCGACCCAAATCTTTAAGGAGTCCTAAGACATGGTCATAGTTCAGTCTGCTCCTGATCTAGCATTTCTTTTTCTTTCTTTTGTCACCAAGAAAAAGCAGGCTGCGTCCAGCCAGCCAGCTAACTTTCTTTCCGCCCTCCTTTTCCCACTCTCTCTCTCTCTCTACCTGCTCTTTCCTTCCCTAATTTAAAGGTTTTTTTTGTGCACCTGAAGAAAAGTAAACCAAGGGGCCAGTCAGTGGTCCCTGAACAAGGCACTATGCATGGGGTGGGGCATGGAGGCAGCACATGGGGGTCTCTCCCCCCCCCCGTGTGTGTGTGTGTGTGTGTGTGTGTGTGTGTTCACCTTCTACTGGTAAGTCTAGAAAGAAATCCGCTCTCCCCCCTCCATGCAGAAGCAGGAACAAG
Source organism: Phrynocephalus versicolor (assembly GCA_023846285.1). Classification (NCBI taxonomy): domain Eukaryota; kingdom Metazoa; phylum Chordata; class Lepidosauria; order Squamata; family Agamidae; genus Phrynocephalus; species Phrynocephalus versicolor. Next base: position 2,013 of record JAHTLZ010001498.1, on the reverse strand, counting down.
CTTGGATGCCCAGCCTGACTGCCAGAAATATCCTAAATCACTCTTCTCTCCACTCCCATGGCTGACTTCTTAAAGTTTTGGGTTTTTTTTTTACAATTCTGGCTGGAAAGATAGGGCTGTGGGTTGGTGGGTGGCACCCACCCTGATGCGGTTGCTAGGGTGCCAGGCCAGGGCTCTGGAGACACGGGGTTCAAATCCCCGCTTAGCCATGGATGTTTGTTAGGGTGCATGGAACTGGTAGGACTGTTTCTTAAATCTCATGCTTGTCTTGAAAAGTCCTGCAAGTCCATTCTTTCTGATGTGGTGGCCCCGAACAAGTGGGTCGTGCCCACCAAAAGCCCCGAAGGCTGAGAACAGGTGGCAGAATGTTTCCCCTGATTGGGGTGTGGGGTGCCAGTGCCTTGTGGGAGTTCTTGGTGTCCAGCAACCCACCAATTATGGGATTGGGGCAGAATACAGAGATCATGGGTCTCCCCTTATTGCTGTTACTTGCATAGATTGCAGAGTTCAGCTTTCTTGGTTCAAGCTACGGACTGCCAAAATTCAGAATTCGGGGCAGGTGGTGGTGATGCTAATAATTACAGCAATGTCTAGGGCACAACATCCTAACAAGTGGTACCAGGTGACTGCCAACTTTGCGAGATCTTCGGCTGCGCCCGTGATGCAGACAGACGGTCTAGCCGGCTTTGCAGTTTTTCTCCAGGCTTGAAAGCAGTGGGGATATTACCCCCCCTCCCCAAATGTACTCCTGCTGTTTTGCAAAAGCCAGGGGCTGCCGCACAAAGACGGCCCTTCTTACACTCTCCTTGGCAGGTGCTGTCTTTTTAACTTGTTGCTCCCACGAGGCCAAATCACGCCAGCTTCAGCTCCATTTCACACCAAGGCTTTTGTTCGCTCGTTTCTAAGGCCGGAAGGGGTGGCGTGGGGAAAATAATCCATTGCCATCCTTGTTATTCAGCTGCGATCAGGAGGCCATTCCCAAGAGCATGGGCAGAGTGCTCCTCCTTTAGGTCCCAGCCATAAATAAAACACTGCAAATGTCAATTGTTGCTTTTAAGTGCCTTTCAAGCTTCAAATGCTACAGTCTGCAAATGGGTTTCCCTTCACCACCCACCACGCCTGCCCCAATGAGAAACGGCTCCATCTCACGAAAACCACCAATAAGTCCTGTGGAGTGCAGGGAAGCCTTAAGGAGTTTGTTTGTTTGTTTGCTTGTTTGTTTAGAATATTTTTTACCCCGCCTTTCTCCTTGGAAAAGGACCCAAGGTGGCTTACAGTATTGATGGGGCAATATATAGCCCAGAACATTTAAGACATTTAAGTTTAAGAACAGGGAACTAGAAAAGGCATCTTATGACGACAATAAAAGGCAACATTTTCAGGAAGCATCGCAGGTGGACCGACAGACTTTTCTTCCTGAGAGGTGCTCAAGCCAGAAGGGAGTTTGGAAGAGGTACCTGTTTCTACCAAAATGCACCGGGGTGCAGAAATCATGGCCGGCCGGACGCATGAGACCCTGGGGAGGGGAGTTGGTGGTCCTCGGTTTACCACCGCCACCATCTCACAGGCGAGCTCCACCCACATCCTGAAATATTTTTAGAAATCCTTTTGAAAGTGATGGGGGGGGGAAACCTGTTCTGGTTTCTCCTTCCGAGCGGATCTTTCCAACGTTGCAGAGAGACAGGAATGGAAGACGGCCCAAGGAAGGGCGGAGGGAGACAAAAGAGACGCCCCTCCCCAAATTATGTCTGGAAAGCGGGTGGGGAACAAAGATCCACCAAGTTACTGATAAAAAGTCAGAAACGGGAGCCATTCCTGGGACCTCTCTTTCTCTCCGTGTGCGTCTCTGTGCCACACATACAGGTGTGCACATAGGCATCAGTTCTGTATGCAGCTGGAAGGAGATATTGTGCAAAATAATAACTTAATAATGAGACGGGGGGGGGAATCTTTGGCATCTCCCTGGCTCCGGTGGCTCAAAGATGGAGGCTGACCCCACCCCACCTCTCCTCC
>JAHTLZ010001497.1:1334-12176 GCA_023846285.1 Phrynocephalus versicolor | reverse complement strand
AAAGGAACCCATAATTTGTTTATTTAGAAATATCTTTGCACTTTTAGGAGAATTTTTCTACTATTGTCACTGTGTTTTTTAATTTTTTTATTTTTTTAAATTTGTTTTCACTAGAACCAATGGAAATATTCTTCACTCAACATTTTGATTTAAACTTTATTCCTGCAGCAATTAAATTATTCCAAGCCAAGTCAATTTCCCAACTTCTATATGGTGCCCAATTAGGTCCCCTTTCCAATTACGCTCCACTGGAACGGGTACAATCTAAATTTGTAAGATCAGCCTTACAAGTTCCCAAATGTGTCCCAAATGTTACTCTCCGATTAGAGTTAGGCCTCATGAAAGTGGAGGCTAGAGCTTGGGTGGCTATTCTTACCTATTGGATTAGATTGCATTTCTTCCCTAAGGGTTTAGCCCCCCTTATTAGAAAAGATGACTTTAAATCCAAATGGGAAGGGGCTATAATATCTAAAATCTTATCCTTAGGTCTGTCCCAAGACATCCTTTTTACCATGAAGTATGATCAGGCCAAAGCAGTCATTAAGCAGTGGGTTACCGACTCAGAACGGCAACTGGATCTAGCTTGCTCCCCTGCCTTTATTGTTAATGACTCCTGTAGGTATCTATCTCTCCCAATGAGATATTTAGCCAAGCTTGAGATACCCACCCACCGGAGGGCCTTTACCTTGGCCCGATGTCATGCCCTCCCTTCTGCTGTTCTTGAGGGACGATATCGGAGATCTCCCTATTCGGAGAGGCTATGTCCCTGTGACTCTGGCGATATTGAGTCAACGGAACATGTACTTCTTTACTGTTCCTTCTATAAAGACACCCGGGCTAAGCTTATATCTCCAATAATCTATAAATATCCAGGACGCTCTGGTCATTACTATACTCAATTACTTCTATCAGATATGAATTTTTCTGTAACATATAGTGTGGCCAGGTTCTGCACCGCAGCGATCAAAATCCGCAGGACAATGACCAGCGTCATCACTTAACTAAGAGTACCACTTACGATACATAGCTCCTAAGTAACAACAACTCTTGACTAACAAACAAATGTGGGATGTCTTATGTCTATGGAACAGTATGTATATACAGTATGTACTTTGATGTCTTTTGTATATCTCTATCTTGATCTTCCTTTACGGCTCGTTGACATCACTAATTCCTCAGATACTAATAAGGTATAGCCTCGTGATGGTCAGGATGGATTTCTGGGCAGTTTCTATATTATATTATATATTTTATATATAATATATTTTATATTCTGTATTTTATATCTTATCTATTTTACTACTATTTATATACCGTATCCTATTGCTGGTCACTGACCGTAATAAAGATTGATTGATTGATTAAACTCTGTTGCCCCATACCCCCTCCAACATAACATTGTTTCTGGCTGTTACCTTTCGGTATTATTCAGGAAACCTTGCAAAATTTCAACAAACTTATATTTCAAATTTAAATTTCAACAAACTTCTGTGTATATGATGCTATATCCCCTCCAAAATCATTACATTAAAAATAGTTTATTATTATTATTATTATCACACAGCAAACAAGATAACTATGCTGGATTTTGTATTACAAATCACCAGTCAAACACTTCCCAAGCATTTAGGACTACGTAATGTATCGGTGAATTATGTGAGCAGATCCCAATAAGGTGTCCTTCTGCAGCTGACTGATGGTGACTTTGTCAACTCCAATTTCTTCAAAATACTTGATTAGCTCTTTAGGCATTGCACCCAGCATGCCGATTACCACTGGGACCACCTTTATTCCAGAGTCTCTGAAGTTCAATGATCAGATCCTGATATCAGGTAATGTTTTCTAGTTGTTTCTCGGTGAAACCTGGTATAGTTCTTAAGCTGCAAAAATCAAGGCTTCTGTCTCTTTTTTTCAGTGTTCCCTTGATGAGCCATAACCAGGCCTTTTCCTCATCTACTTTTCCTTTGATTTTTTGAGGAACTGCCCATGCAGTGCTTTATTGTTCCAGCTATCAGCTCGTATTTGCATTGTTGTTTTCCTGTATTGACCCGTTGTTTGCTTTATTTTAAACACCTCCTTGTTCTTAATGCTGGCTCTGTACTATTTTTACATAATCTGCCAACACATGCATCTCTTCTTCAACTGTCTGCTTCACTTGCATATTTGTTATTAGCACTTCTTTTGTACACTCAAACTGTCTCTCTTCAAAAATAAACAATAATGCAATATTTGGAAAGAGTTAAATTACTGCTTGTACAATTTTTTCTATTTTTTTAGGTACTTCTAAAATTTCTATACAACATCACATTCTTACTACATATCAAATAAGTACCTATACTGTGGTACCTTGTATAAAGGAATTAATTCATTCCAAATGAAATTATGTTAAGCAAATTTTCCTTTATACAAATTTCCCATAGGAATGCATTGAAAACAGAGTAATCCTTAATCATGACCATTTTTATTTTGCACGGATTAGATGATTCTGTTAACCAAATTTCCTCTATCTCCAGAATTTTTTATGTTGAATTGATTTTATGTTATACAAACTGTTTGTTATATGAGGGTCCATTGTATTTTAACCACACCTCCAACAATTTTAGGACATCTATAATTAATGTCATTTAGTTTCACAGGGGTTAAAACTATCTGCAGATTATTTTGAAAACAATTAAAAATTATAAACTTCCATTTGCTGGTATTTTCTTAGCCACCTCCATTTCCCATATTGCTTTTAAAAATTCTTTCAGATTTTCTGCCTCTACCAGGGTTTTTTGTTCTACAATTTTCTTGTAGAACCATGTGCTTTTTCTTTTCTTTCTTTCTTTCTTTCTTTCTTTCTTTCTTTTTGGACTCTGTAGCATGTCCTAAGTAGACACATCTCAGCCCTTCAAATGCAGACACGGAACCAGAAAATGATTGAAGACAAATCATGAATGTTGCCCCCTTCATCTTTACCTTCAAATTTCTAAGATAATCGAGCAATTTAAATACGCTGTAATATTCTTTAACTACCCTCCACTTATAACTAGGAAGGTTAAAATAGAGGACAAAACTGGATATAAAAATCACATATAGTTGGTAAAAGTCTTTCAAAATAACTGAGATGCATGCCACCTTGCAATAAGTGATGCAAACAGGAAATTATACCCAGCTTAGCCAGCACTGATTTTCTGAAAGCAAGAGAACAGTTAATATTTGTTACACTATATACTAGTGCATATAGTGCATATAGTGTTACACTACACACTAGTGTATATAGAGTTACACTATATACCAGTGTTGGCAAACCTATTGCATGGGTGCCAAAGGTGGCACTCGGAGTCCTTTCTGTGGGCACCTGAGATCACCCCTTCACAGCCACCTCTATTCAGGTTAAATGGGTGTATTGGCACTTTGCGGAAAAATTAGTGGGTTTTGAATCGCAGTTTGGGCACTCAGTCTCTAAAAGGTTTGCCATCACTGCTATATACACTAAAAGGAGTGTAAAAATGAAAACAGTTTAAAATATTACATACGGGTAACATTTACGAATAGTTTTATACTGGACTCTCTTCACAAGGAGGTTTAAGGAAGAACAGATACTTAAAATGAAGAACTCCAAACCTTTTTAAATATGAGGCATGACAGCATAACAGTTAAAGCTACCAAGTGGCTGTATATCTCCTTTTGTGTCAGGCTAGCTCAGTGAAACTGTCAGTTGGGTGCTTTAGATGATAGGTCCAGGTCTCGAAATAAGAGATCAGAACAAAGCAAAATAAAACCTTTGGACTACACCGCCTACAATTTCCACTCATTGGGGCTATTGACTATGCTATTTGAGCACCTCTGGGAATTGGGAGCCCAGATTCAATTGCCATCCCTCAACTGGCAGCATAATTTCCTTTAAAACACGTGACACGTACACACACATTTTACAGTATTTACAGCTACTATTGCCTTATAATATCAACAACAAAGCAAAGCCATATTCTGCTGAATTTTATCTGAGAAACTTACATATTTCAAAACAGCGCTTCTCAGCCCTTCATATCTTATACCTTACCAGTTATTCTAATCAAAGAGGGTTGGTCCAAACACAATAGAAAAGGAACATCCCTCTCTGCCACCGCCCCCCAAAAGGGATGTTGTATAAACCTAACAAATTCTATCTTGGGTTCAAAGGTGTGAAGTGATGGCAGCCATACCAGTACAGGAAAGACTGTTGCCATGGGAAGAACACCTGCATTATCTTGAGTGTGTTAGTCAAGAACACTCTGAATGGAGTCTAATTGCTCACGAGCTCCAGCTGTCTTTTCTTTGCGAGACATGCAACTTTGCAGTGTTCCAGAAGGTTCTGCCTGTGCTGGGTTTGGACTGGCTGATGGGTACCATCTCTGTTACCAGGGGTGAACGCATGTATGGGGGCAAATGCAGATAATGCTATTAATCTCCAGTTTGCTATTCTGTTTGAACTGTACTCTATGTGGGGTGGGGAACCGTATCTGTTGTTATTTTGATGGCCTATTTTTTTTTTTTTTTTTTTGTAAATGCCAGTTTAAATTACTTAGACTTTATTGTTTCCTTCTGTTGTGGCTATTCCCATTTGGCTTCTGTAATTCATCTTTGATAATCTGGTTTAAAAATGTTTATTTGTTTGTTTTAACCTGCCCTCCTTCAATACATACAAAAATAATTTCTTCACAATATACACCCATTGTGTTCTGTTTGTACTTTATCTAGTTTGAGGGCTGTGCTACATAGCAGGGTTGGTAGTTAAGTTCCTTCTGACTCCAGTAGTGCCGACAAGTTGTTCCAGGTGTTCAGAAGGGGTGGAGGGCAAAAAGAAGATCAGTTTGGGAGTTGTCTCAGACCTGGCCAAGCTTTCGGTGCTCAGGTAGATTATGCCAGGAAGAAACCATTAATGAGGAAGACAGGCCTTCCACACATCTCTCTCCTCCAACTTTGCCAGATGTTTCTACATTTAGAGGTATTCACTTATTGTAATTGGTCATTTATGGTAATTTTTAAAAACTTGTAGCAGTATTGTTGGGTGTTAACATAATTAATAAATGCACTTGTAGATGGAAATGGTAATAAGAAAACTGAGTATAAATGAATTTTATCTTTCTTTTTACTGACTTTGGTGGGGGAGGCCCCTAATAACATTTTTGGTTTCTGGGTATAGCTTTATATTAATGGACTTTTCCCAGCATCCTTCAAGACAGACAAGACAAAAGGGAAGAACATTAATAAATGTGTCCATAGCTGCCTGATGGGTGGTATAAAAGTCTAATAAATAAATAATAAATAACTAATGAACAAACAGAAGTTTTAAAAAGGTAATGTGAATTATGGCAGGAAAAAGATACTTGTATGGTGACACAAAAAGACACAGAGTGTGTGCAATGTTAATTTTTGCGCCTGAGAACAAAACAGTGCACAGATGCAACAAGTGCAAAGTGGTAGCACTTCTGGAAGAAAAATAGACAGAATGTGGGCAGTGGCAACCAAGAGGAGCACTGGAGGTGGAAGAACAGCAAGACAAATCAGAAGAAGAGAATGCTTAGGAGAGAACAAACAGTAGAGAGAACACCATGGGAAAGACTCACAGGTGGAAGCAAAAGAAGGAGAAAGCATTTTTAAATAGGGAAACTGCAAAAGCACTTTCAGATTCTGGAAGAGTCGTTTAGCAGAGAGTCTGCAGAAGAAGGCATACAGGAGCCCCTACTGGGTGATGACATGAGAGAGGCTGAACCTCAGTCTAATAGTCATTAACCCAACAAAAATAAAAAGAGAAGAGTAGTTGCAGTAGGAGATTCCTTATTGCATGGGATTGTAACTGAAATATGCCAAGGAGATCCATAAACCCAGCAGCAATATGGCTTCTAGTTTTATTCCTTGCTCTTTCTCATATACGTGCAACCTCCCCCTGTATGGGTTCTGTTGTGACTAGAGATGGGCACAACTTAGCGGAATTCCCGTTTCTGTTTCTGTTACTCGTTTCCGTTACGGAATGGAAACGGTAATGGGAATTACTCCGCCAGAACTCGAACTCAAACCGACTAAAGAATAATTGGGTCTGATTTGTCGTTGTCATTCCTGGCATCGCGGCGATCCCGCGATGACAAGCAGCACAGAAAAAAAGTTTTTAAAAGTTAAAAAAAAAAAAAAAAGATTCCCGGCCCTAAAAGCAGGCGAAAACTGTCTGAGGGCATCTACCAGGCCAGAAGGGTGTTTTATTTGGGGGGGTTTCCCCGCCCCCCTCTCCTTGGCTGGTGCTACTGCTGCGCTGCTGGTACCAGGCAGGGAGGGGGCATTGTCTCGTCTGCCTTTGCCATGCGGTGTGCGGGCGGGGGGATCCAAAATGGCGACCGCAATATTTTTTTTGAAATCGTGGCCCAAAAACCCACCAAAGCACCACAGAAACATGTGAAAATTAGCTATTTTAAATGCTTGAATTTTTACAGTAGCAGCAGTGGGTTTGTCTTGCCAAAATACGTCTCCATCGATTTTATTTTATTTTATTTTATTTTATTTTTTTACACCTGCGCACGCGCAATGATGGGCTGGCCATGGGATGGGACCATGCAAATTTTTGGAGCCATTCCACCAATCGCATGGCCAGGTTTTGCTGAGACTGTACCAGGCTGGGAGGGCGCATCCTCGGCGTCTCCATTTGCCATGTAGTGCGGGGGGATCTAAAATGGCGACCGCAATTTTTTTTGAAATTGTGGTCCAAAAACCCACCAAAGCACCACAGAAACATGCGAAAATTAGCTATTTTAAATGCTTGAATTTTTACAGTACCACCAGTGGGTTTTTCTTGCAACAAAACGTCTCCGTTGATTTTATTTTATTTTATTTTATTTTTATTTTTTTACACCTGCGCACGCGCAATGATGGGCTGGCCATGGGATGGGACCATGCAAACTTTTGGAGCCATTCCACCAATCGCATGGCCAGGTTTTGCTGAGACTTCTGGGTGTGCCAGAGAGGGCATTAAAAGCACACAAACCCGAACCCTAAACCCTAACCCGAACCTGAACCCGAACCCATACGCCAGTACACTGTGTTCTTAGTGGGCCAGAGGCACCCAGAGGTACAGCCCACTAACCCACCCTAACCTTAACCGTTACCCTAAGTCTAGCCCTTACCCCCTACCCCATGCTCTGGGAAGTCAAGTCGTGCTAAATCGCGGCGGTAACGACAAATGAAAAAATGAAAAACGAAACAACAAATTTTTGAAAAATTTCGCGAAAAATGGAAACGAGCCAAAACGGACCCGTCCCGAAAAACGACAACTCGAAAAAAAAAATTTCCAAGTCGTGCCCATCTCTAGTTGTGACCAAAACAGGTCTTTGACAAGCTGCCCTATGATATTCTGATTAGCAAACTTTCTAGGTGTCATCAAGATAGAACCACCATCAGGTGGATACACAGTTGGTAAAAAAAAATTGTACTCAGGGAGTGTTTACCAATCTCTTCTCTAATTGGGAGGAGGCAACAAGCAGCATACAACAAAGCTCAGTCCTGGGCCCAGTGTTGTTAAATATTTTTAATAATAATTTTAATGGAGAGGTGCAGAGTATACTCATCAGATTTATGGATGACACAAAGAGGGTGGAATAGCTAATACCCTGGAAGACGGAAACAAATTTCAAAAATATCTTGATAGGCTCAATTACTGATCTGACAGGAAAATAATGAAATTTAACAGAGAAAAGTGCAAAGTTCTACACCTAGTGAAAAAAAACCAAAATGCCCTGTTAGAAGATGGGGAATACTTGGCTCAGACTATAAATGAGAAGGATCTTGGAATTGTGGATCATAAGCTAAAAATAAGGTAATAGTGCAACGTGACCACAAAAAAGAGAATGTTATTTTCCCCAGGCATTAACAGAGTAGTTTCCAAATCCCATCAAGTAGCAGTTCCCTTCTATTTAGCACTAGTTAGGCCTATGTTTGCATACCATGTCCTATTCCGGACAGCACACTTTAAGAAGGATCCCAACAAATTGAAACAAGTTCAGAAGAGGGCAACAAGGATAATCAGTGGACTGGAAACTAAGCCCTATTAGGAAAGAATAAACTTGAGTCTTGAGAGAAGAAGACAGAGGGGAGATATGAGAGCATTCTTTAAATACTTGAAAGAGTGTCATCAAGCGCCGCAGGATCTATTCCTGACCATCCCAGAGTTCAGGGTGCATAATAACAGACTCAAGTTACAGGAAGCCAGATATTAGTTGAATATTAAGGAAACCTTCCAATTAAAGAGGTATGCAGTGCAACCAGTTACCTGTGGTGGTGGTGGTGGTGGTGAGCACTCCAATGCTAGAAGTGTTCAAAAGAAAACAAGGCAACCCTCTGACAGGTCTGTTTTGATCTGTATTCCTGCAATGAGCAGAGGGTTGGGCTTAAGGGCCTTATTGGGCCTTTCAACTCTCTAATTCTATGGTTGCTGCAGTAATTGTAAAATATTAGTATGCCAAATGTTCATAGATGGATGGTAGGTAGAACTGGAAGCTGCTGTCCTCAGAGATCAACATAAAGCCATCTTCCTCAGACAGAGGTCCCAAATGTGCAGGAGAAGCCAACAGTGATCTCTTTTGTGGTGGGGGGACATTTCTGACTCATCTGGAGCAGGAGAGGAGGTTTGTGCAATGCTGAGTCACTCGGGAACAGGCACGAGCCACCCAAGTGTGGAGGCAATGGCCTGCCCTGGGAGACAAGCCACAGGGAAGAGTGCTGTATGGGGTGGGGGCGAGGGGCAGCCATTCCCGGAAGAGGGCATGCACTGGCCCACTGCAGGGAGCCTCTCAGAGCACAGGCAGAGGTTCCACAGGTGCTGTCTACTGGGCCCCAAGGAGGGCCAGCACCACGATGCAGGGGAGGGGGAGGCACCAGGGGTGCAGAGCTCATGCTTGTGAAACCCATCACAGGGAGCCCCCATGTGCTGCCTCTGAACATAAAAATATCAGAAGACCCTTGCTGAATCAGGCCAAGGACCTCACAGTGTATCCCACAGTGGCCCCACCAAATGCCACTCCCCTGCATCTGACCTTTGAAGTACCCTGGCTTTTTAAAGCCTGGATATTACACATCCCCATCATGGTTTGTAACCTGCAATGGACTTTTCCTCCAGGACTCTGTCCAATCCCCTTTTGAAGGCATCCATCGTCTGCCGGGGGAGGTGCACAGGGAAGGGGCAGAGCTGCTGCCTTGCCTGTCCAGTGCATCTCTTGGCAAATGAGCCCCCAAGAGCTGAGTTCCCGTAGAACACCCTCTCTTCCCTGTTGGCCCATGGAGGTGCTTGCCCTGGGCCAGGATGGCCCCGTGGGCTCAGGGTTTGGTTTGGGTGGGCTGTGAAGATGCTCTAGCCCTGGCCCTCCAGCCCCATGGGGTGGGTGGCAGAGGAGGTGGCCCTGCACAGAAGCTGCGGGTGGAGGGGATGTGCATGCTTGCTGACATCTGAGGCTCAGGTGGAGAGCTGGGCATCACACAGGAGGAAGCTGACCATTCAGGGCTAGCGGAGGAGGCAGGCAGGCGAATGAGTGGCAGAGGCCGCCCACTGGGTGATGTCAGTACCATGTTATGGGCTTCTCTGTTATGATCCTCAGTCCCCTTGCACCCACACACTTGGCCTGCTGCTGCCTCTCTCTACCCTGTCCCAGTTGCCAGGTGGCACCAGTTGGCAAGGCTAGGATGAGTGGGGCAAGCCTCCACCACTGGAAGCAGGGCATACTGGGAGTTGTAATCCAGGCTGGGCCAAGATGTCAGCTGTAGAGGAAGATGAGGAGAAGGAGGAAGGAAGGAAGGAAGGAAGGAAGAGGAGGTGGCCTCCCTCCCAATTTCCCAACCTCTGTCTCTCCAAGGCAAGAGCAACACAAACAAGCGAGCACGTAATCGCTGGCGGCTGCTGAGCTTGCTTCCTTGATAGGTTGAGCTTTATGCCGGGCCACTCAGAATTTGACAACGGGCCATATTTGGCCCATGGTCCGGACTTTGGACATGCCTGCATTAGGACAATCTGGCTAAGATAGAAGTTGGCAGAATGAACTACAGATGCTACTGGGGATTCCATCAGCGCCAGATCCAAGAGGATGACCAAGCTGTGAACCTCAGCCTTGATGAAGAGAGTTACCCACCTCAAAAAAGAGAGGGATGTCCCCAGTCTGCAGACTAGAGATGGGCACGACTTAGCGGTATTTCCGTTTCCGTTTCCGTTACTCGTTTCCGTTACTCTACGGAAACGGAAACGGGAATTACTCTGCCAGACTTCGAGCTCGAACCGACGAACGAACAATTTGGTCTGATTTTTCGTGCTCGTTACTTGCATCGCGCGATCGCGCGCGATGCCAAGCGGCACAGAAAAAAAAAGTTTTTAAAAGTTAAAAAGCCCGGTTCCCGGCCAAAAAGCAGGCGGAAAAATGCCTGCCGTGCCTCAGGGCACCTACCAGAGGGGTGGTTTCTGGAGGTCCCCGCCCGGCCTCCCCCCCTCCTCCGTCCTGGGATGCTCTGGTGTGGTGGTGGGACTCGCCCGCCGCAAAAAGCCCAGTCTCGCCGCCGGCCGCCAAAGCGCAACCAAGCGGCACGGGCGGCACAGGAAAAAACTTTTTTAAACTCTCCCCCGGGTCTCCCCCCCACCCATTCCCGGGCCAAAAAGCAGGCGGAAAATGCCCGCTTGACTAAGGGCGCAGGGCACCTACCGGAGGGGGGTTTCTGGTCTGGAGGGGGGGTGTCCCGGCTTCCCCCCCCTCCGTCCTGGGCTGCTCTGGTCTGGTGGGACTCGCCGCAGGCTCGCAAAAAGCCCACTCTCGCCGAGACGCCGACGGCCGCCGCAAACACAAGCGGCACGGACGG
>JAHTLZ010001495.1:0-11231 GCA_023846285.1 Phrynocephalus versicolor | reverse complement strand
TAAAGTAGTAAGAGCACCTCAGCTATTCCTCCTGAGCATTCTGACATGTTCTTCTCTTGGGAAACAGGACAGGCTAGGCCAAGGAGCTGCTCTTATGCCCCCCTCAATTAGCCTGCTGCCCTCAAGTGTGCCCACTTGCCAGTATTGAAGTATGATCCACCTGCTAGTGCAACTGGCTTCTTTGAGAGTGGTGCTTGCCTTTTCCCTCATTCAGAAAAATGCTTTGGGCCAAAACAGTGTGTATGCCCATATTTACACGTATCAGCCTCAGAACTTTCTCAAGGCATATCAGGGATTGACCATGTGTTACATGGCCTCTGTAAACAATATCAAAACAGTGTCCCTGGACTGGCTTGGCCAGGCTACATATCAAAGACAGCAGCTAGACCCTATATACACAATGTTTTACAGTCAAAGAGACCCGGGCCTGAATGCTGACTAAAACATGGAAACTCCCTGGGAGTGAGGGGAGGAACCACACTCCTTCAATATCTCACTTACCTTGAAAGCTCTGAGTTCTGCTAGAACTCAGTTTCAATCTGACAGCACATAACATATGCACAGACCTTTTGCCCTCATCTGCTCAATGTACCAGTAACTTGTCTGTGGAATTTGGTCTGTGGCCAGGAGTGACTAACTGCATCCCTAGTTGGGTCCTGATGCAGCAAATGAGAAAAGGGTAGGAATTACGTAGTGAGTGACATGACAAGACAGTTCTTTATTGGTCTTGAATCATAGAATCACATTATCATAGAATCATAGAGTTGGAAGAGACCACAAGGGCCATCCAGTCCAACCTCCTGCTATGCAGGAACCCCCATCAAAATACCCCTGATGGATGGCCATCTAGCCTTTGCTTAAAAACCTTCAAAGAAGGAGACTCCACCACCCTATGTGGCAGCATATTCCACTGCTGAACAGCTCTATACATCAGGAAGTTCTTCCTAATGCTCAAATGGAATCTATTTTCCTATAATTTAAAACCATTGCTCTGAGTCCTAGCCTCTGAAGCCACGGAAAACAAGCCAGCCCTCTCTTTGATATGACATCCTTTCAAATATTTAAACATGGCTATTGTATCTTCTCTCAACCTTTTCTTTGTAAGACTAAAAATTCCCAGATCGCTAAGCCACTCCTTATAAAGCATATGTTCCAGACCTTTAACCATCCTGGTCACCCTCTGGACCCATTCGAGGTTGTTAACGTCCATTTTTAAATTGAGGAGCTCAGAACCGTACACAGTACTCCAGGTTGGTTCTGACCAGAGCAGAATAGAGTGGTACTATCACCTCCCTTGCTCTAAAAACTATGCTTATTTTGATGTAACCAAGAATCACATTGGCTTTCTTGGCCACTGGGTCACACTGCTGACTCATGTTCAATTTGTGGTCCACCAAGACTCCCAGATCCATTTCATAGGTACTATTCTCCAGTCAGGTGTCTCCCATCCTATATCAATGCAATTTACTTTTTTCTGCCTAGATGCAGGACCCTACATTTCTTTCTGTTCAAAGTCATTCTATGTCTGTCAAGGTCATTTTGGATTTTCATTCTATCCTCTAGGGAACTGTTGGCAAACTTATGGCACGGATGCCAAAGGTGGCACTCAGAGCCCTTTCTGTGGGCACCCAACATCACCCTTTCACAGCCACCTGTATTCAGGTTAAATTGTTGTATTGCCACTTTGCAAAAAATCAGTGGGTTTTAAATCACAGTTTTAAAAAAAGTTCACTATCACTGCTCTAGGGAATTCGCCACCTTCCCAATTTGGTATCATCTACAAATTGTATCAGTCTTCTATTCCTTCATCCAAGTCATTAATAAAGATGTTGAATAGCACCGGACCCAGAACAAAACCCTGGGGCACCCCACTGGTCACCCTTCTCTGTGTCTTGAAGAGATCTTATGCATGTCCAACAATGTTTTGCACATTTCTGTGGAGTATTGAAAAATGTAAAAAAGGTTGCTCTGAAGTAGCAAAGCAAGTAACCTTGAATGTTTGTGTATTTGTGTGTGTGTGAATATGTGCATGTGTATGCACATGTATCTCATCTTGATCATCCAGCCTTTCTTTTGTGCTTGATGTGTTTATGTCTAGTTTTACAAAATGGCAAGGAAAATAGTCAGTTCCATTGTCAAAACAGCTCTACTATTAGAATGTTCTTTCTAAGATTCAGTTGATTCTCCTTTCTTGAACTTTGAAGCCTACATCTGAAGTTGTAGAAAACACACTTGTTCCATGTTCCACATGACGTTGCTTCAGATATCTGATAATAACTATCATGTTATTTCTCTTGAATGTGCTCATGCATATCTAGTGCCCTTAGTTTTTCTTGGTAGGGCTTGACTTCCAAACCTTGGAACAGGAACATTGTGTGTGATATTCTCTATTTTAGATGTTCTGTGGCTGTGTGAAATGGGTTTCTAAAGCTGTTCATTAAACTTCCATGCCTGCGCTTTCTCTCAGCAACAGTGACTTTGACCTTTCCTGCCCTTTTCTTTTGTGAGTTCCTGCCTTACCTGGCCTTATCTACCTCACAGATTCATCGCTGGGTAATTGTGCTTGTTGTATTCCAGTGCTGGGTGTGTAAGCTGCATGTCACCCAGTGTCATAACACTTGTTCCATCAACTGAGATCTGCTAGGTACTTTTTATTTATTTATTTATTTATTTATTTATTTATTTATTTATTTATTTATTTATTTATCCTGGTTTTTAGATGGAATCCATTTCTGGTGAATTAACAGTCAAAATTGTGTGCTAGATTGCTGCAATAGTAGTAGAAGAGAAAAAGTGGTCTTCACTGCCACAGAATGTCCTCAGAAATAGTTGGCAAGGAGGTTTGACTGTCACAAAAACCAGAAACAATAAAAGGATAGCTATTTTATTGGTAAGTTGTTAGGATTGTAACTTATATCGTGTACTGTGGCTTACAGTCTTAACCATAAATCAGAAACATTCCAGCGTGAATCTTGCCACATATTTTATATCTTTCAGCTACTCTTTTAGATATAGACATGGCATTGGCTGGTGTGTGTGTGTGTGCGTGTGTGCGCGCGCACAAGCACGCACACACACACAATAGCTAGTTTAAATTAGTTATTTTGTGTTGATTTAGCTGCAATATTCATATTTTTCTAGTCTATCTTTCCACTGCGAGGTATGAATGGTGTATATGAGAACAGAAAATAAAGAAATAATGGCTACATCATCCTTTAAGTGTCTGACATATTGATGGTAGCAGGAAAATGACTAAGCTTTTATTTGCTTTCAATCTGCACTTACAGTGTTTTGAGGTCTGTTGTGAGGAATAAGTACAAAATGGCAATCTTGCATTTATTTTAATACAATAATATAGAAGACGTGCTCAGTTCTTTCATTAGGATGATGAAGAGCAATAATGAGAAAAGAGAAAAGAGGAGTGATGTCCCCTTTTTTCTTTTTATTTTTCTTTCTTTCTTTCTTTCTTTCTTTCTTTCTTTCTTTCTTTCTTTCTTTCTTTCTTTCTTTCTTTCTTTCTTTCTTTCTTTCTTTCAGGGGAATATGTACAAGTGCTCTACCTCTCAGATGCTCTGGGATTCTGTGATGCTTGCACAAGGGTAAAGAAGTTGGCACTGGTAGAATGTCAAAATGATGTCTATGGTTGTTAATATAACACAGCACTTGATGATAAATATAAAGCTGGGTGGATCCATGCCTTGGATCCATTTTTTGTGTCTCACTGTGGATCCATGTGCTGATGAACCCATGATTCTTCCTGGCATCCAGTCTGTGGGCTGAGCTGGGGCCTATGATGGGAGAGTGGTTTGGGAGCGATCCTGAATAAAAATCATGTTATATCCATGTGGATTCATCCCTTGGATCCATGTTTTTGCATTACTGTGGAGCCATGTGCCGACAGACCTATGATTTTTGGTGTGCAATCTTTGGGCAAAGATGGGGCCTATGAGAGGAGAGTGGTTCGTGGGTGATCCCAGATAAAATCAGGTAGATCCAATAGGATCCATGCTGCAGATCCATGTTTTTGTACCATTATGGAGCCATGTGCTAATGGACCCATGTTTTTGGGTGCAATCTCTGGCCACAGATGGGGCCTATGATGTGAAATCAGATTAAATCTGGGGGATCCATGCCATGGATCCATGTTTTGGTGCCACTTCATGGCCATGCGCTGGAGGACCCATGATTATTACTGTGCAGTTTTTGGACATTAATGAGCTGTATGATTTGATGGTGATTTGGGAAGGATATCATGCAAAAATTCACATGCAATCAAGAGGATCCGTTCTTGATTTCAATAATCTACCTTTTACATGGGCCCTCATTTAAAGTACACTAGTTTAAGCTGGCCTAGAAGAAGGCTGCTGACCTGAGTCCGGCAGCTAACAGAAGGGGGTGTAAAAACTAACTTTGCCACCAGGCGCTGAAAACCCTAGCTACGCCATTGCAATGACTAACACACAGGGGCAGGGCATCCATTAAGGTGAACTAGGCAGTTGCCTAGGGTGCCAAAATGGAGAGGGGGTGCTGGCCAGCCTGCTGCCCCCCGCCCCCCGCTGCTGGTCCATCCCTCTGCTGCCCGTCGCCTTCCCCCCGCCCTCTGTGCCCATCGCCACCCAGCCCCCGTGCCCGTCGCTGTCCCCTGCCATCCGCCACCCCCTGCTACCCCTCCCTCCCCCGCCGCTCAACCCCACCCCGCCCACCACCGCCTCCGCCCCACCCCACCACCCCTCACCTAGGATGCAAAAAAACCTAGTGCCGGCCCTGCTAACACTGATTCTCCTGCATAGGACAAGTTTAATCTTTCCCACAACTTTAAAACCACACAGTCTCACTCACTCTATATGCCAGAACACAGAAAGAACTCCTAGTTCCTTGAGCTGCTTGCCCTCTGAAGATGTCGAGCACAGAGTCTGGTGAAATGTCAGGAAGAAAAATTTCCAGAACATGGCCAAACAGCCTGAAGAACTCACAACAGCTATCAGATATCAGCCGTGAAAGCTTTCGAGAATACATTCAATATTCATTCCTTTGCATTTGTTGGATCCTCTGGACACAACAAATATTAAAGAACTAATATTTGTCGGTGGCATCGTTTAGTCATTGACTGAAGAACAGAA
Source organism: Phrynocephalus versicolor (assembly GCA_023846285.1). Lineage (NCBI taxonomy): Eukaryota > Metazoa > Chordata > Lepidosauria > Squamata > Agamidae > Phrynocephalus > Phrynocephalus versicolor. Next base: position 6,111 of record JAHTLZ010001495.1, on the reverse strand, counting down.
AGCAGACAGTGGGGGTGGGGGGGAAGAATCACCTGTTACCAAGGTGACAAGAGGAAAATAATGGAGCTTGCCCTCAGAAAAGTTCCATTTACTCACAAATAAACGGCCGTGTGGTGGTGGCAAAAGTCACCAGTACCTCAGTGCATAGGGAAAGGAAACATCCCTTTCCATCTGGGGCCTGAATAAAAAGTGGAATCATCTTATTCACCTCTGTGGTGTATGGGTTCCTGTAAGCCCCACATGTTAATCCTAGATGGGATGAAGCAGAGGAAAATTTGTCCAATAGAAGCACCACCAAAATAAACAATGAAGACCGTGTAAATTTGTGTCTTCATGAAGCCTCAGCTTCGTCTCTTGGCCGTTACCTGCTTGGAATTTTGAGAGATTGCTTTCAGCTGTTGGAAGCATTTGTTTCCTTTATCACAGTGGAAAGAACAGTAAGTTATTGTGAACAAATGGGAAAAGAAGCAGTGGCGACACATAAAAGAAGTGTGTTGGAAAGAAATAAGACTAAAAGCTAAAAAAATAAATGTAAGCCCAAAAGACACGCTGTCTTTATTTTCAGTGATGCACTCTTAACTGAAGAGGCTACAGGCAGGAGCTGAGCACAATAGTTTGTGGTTTTGCCTCTGTCACTTGACTTGAAAAGTAAAATACGAATACTATTCACACTGGAAATTAACACATGGGTCAGAATCTTGCTGGTGTTGTAGAATGTGCCACAAGCAAATTGTGGCTAATTGATGGCATGTTGAGATGTATCTTGGTTGTGCATCTTGTCATCTGACCAAGCACAAACCTGACACTCATCCTGTCACCTCATCAATTAGGCACAATTGACCATGGTAAGATCCATGCAACTTACGCAAACACCAGTAGGATTCTGACCATGGAAAGAGATAAACGTCACTCTCACTATCCATAGAGACATGTCCAACTGCTATTGTAAGAAGAATATATAATAGAGATGGGGACAAATCAGAAAAATGGTGATTCATTTTTATTCATACATAATTTGTCAAGGTCAATGAATCAAAAAGCAACAACAAATGTACATATTTTTTCTGGTGAATTATTGAATCAATTCATAAATTCTTCTTTTTTTTACTTTAAAACCCTATAAATGGCCTCCAATGAACCTACAAGCATGAAATGTGCAGGAAAGCTTACATTTTTCTACAATCCCTCCAATTTGGGTGAAGATTGGGTTCTGGATGTCTGTGATATGCACCTCAACACCCCGCCCCCATTAAAGTGTTCCCAGATACCTAGAGATATCATTTCATAAAAGCCTCCCATGACTCTCTACAATCCTTCTATATTTGATAAAGATTGGGTTTCAGATAGCTGAGTTATACACCCACAAAGTACCCCCCAAACTGAACTTTAGCAACTGGCTTGGGGAACCCCAATATTCCCCGAACATGGAGGAATTGTAGAGAAGAGATGGCGGAAGTTTGCCTGCAAGTTTGGTGTCTCTAGGTGCTTGGGGGGGGGGGCGGACATTGAAAGGGGGTGCTGTTTGTGGGTAAATAACTAGAACACCATAAATCCAATTTCCTCCAAACTTGCATGGAATGTAGAGAAAAGTCTGGGGAATGTAGGGAAGAGTCTGGGGAAGCTGTCCTCCAGATTCGGTGTCTCTAACTACCTTGGGAGTCATTTTATAGGCCAGCAAATCAAGGAATCAAAAATCACTTCAAATTCTTGAATTGTATTCGTTGGGGGGGGTTATCGATTTGTGCAAATATGGATTGTGTCACCTGGCAGGCATACATATGCCCAGTTCAGGATTGCAAAGGAATGGAGTGGACAATAGAACCTCTTCATTTGACCCACATCCATAATAACTGAGCCAGAAGGAAAGCAAGTAATGACATAGTGGCTTCCGTTACGTGCATAGAACTAATTTATTTATTCATTTATTCATTTTGAATATTTTTGCCCAACCTTTCTCCTTGGAAAAGGACCCAAGGTGGTTTACAATAATGAGAGACAATACTGTATACAGTCCAGAACATTTAAGACATATTCAAGTTAAAAACAGGGGATTTTAAGAGGCATCTTAGAACATTAAAAGGTAACATTAGAGCTATAAAGAGAACACAAGAAAAAAAAGAAAAATACATCAAGATGGGTGAAAAACAACATGGAAAACACTAGTGTTCTTATGAAATCAGTCATTGCAATCGTGAAAGGTAATCCATATAAAGTCATTATAGATTTCTTCAAAATGAGATCTGCATTCATACTATTGGTGTGTGTGTGTGTGCGTGTGTGTGTGTGCGCGTGCGTGTGTGTGTTACCCTTCTCCAGTAGTAATGGAGCTCATATCTATGATGTCAGCTTCTCTATTTTAAAAAACAAACAAACTAGATTTTCCTGGTTTGGTGTAGTTTATCTGTTAATTCCTGCAATGGCTGGATGCTTGACTCAATGGCCTCTGGGTCCCTTCAAACTCTGTAATTCCATGATTCAGACCTTCTGTGGAAGGGGTGGGAGGACTAATAGACACCATCAGAAAGAGCTTCTACTTTGTCACACAGGTTTTGCGCACACCCAAAGATGTCCCAGAATGAGAGGGAATTCTGGCACAATAAAAAAAAGAATTACCCATTACAGCTATATGAAAAAGCCCTGTTGCCATTGCTACCAAAAGTAGTAGCGAAAATATTGCTTAAAATGAATGAGAGTAATGAAATGAATGTAAGTGAAATAAATAATATATGAAATGAATGTGATTCTAATGAATATATTATAAGACGGAAACAAAGTTTCATAATGAAAATAAATGAGTAATGAAACACAGAGGCAGATAAATCACATACAATCATTGCTGGATCCATAGCTTCTGTTTTCAGTATTCATTAAACCACAAATGGCTTTTGTTACAGAAATGCTTGATTCATTATTTCTTTTTTAGTTTCCCCATAACATTGCTGGACACCAGAGACCCAACCCAACAAAACTGTGTTATAATTAAATTTCACAGAAGCAACAGAATGAGCTTAATTGTAACAAACTTAAACCACATTTATTTCAGTTAAGCCAACTGATGATGAACATTTCCTGAGTATGCAGTATATATTTAAAAATATACATGTTAAATCATGATGCTTAAGTTACATTGCTTTGACTGAATCATATGCAGTGTCCATCATCAGGTAGCAGATGCTGGTCCAAGATGTTGGAGGAGAGAATTGTCTATTATTCCACGTAGAATGCATCATCTAAGCCAGTGGTGCCCCAATCTTGAGTAACCCAGATGTTCTTGGATGGCAATTCACACAACCCTTCACCATGAGCTGTGCTGGCCAGGCTCTGTGGGAGTTGCCGTCCAAGAACACCAGGGTTACCCAAGGCTGTTCTACATTCCCAACTTTGGGACCCCAGATGTTCTTGGACTGCAACTCCCAGAAACCCTGGTCAGCACAGCTAGTGGTGAAGGCTTGTGGGAGAGAACATCTGGACAACCAAGATTGGGAACCACTGCATTCTACGCAATGAAAGATGTGGCTGAAGAAATATTCAGCTTGTTAGTTTTTGGCATCAATGGCAGAGTGGCCTGAGGGCAACTAACGTTTCCTAGCAAAATATCAACGAACTTTTTGGGGGAATCCTGAACTTTTGCCCCTCCAGATATTTTAGATATTAACTCCTGGTCAGAATGGCTAATTATCAGTATTTCTGACAGCTGTAGTGTATAACATCTGGAGAACTAAAGATTGAGAACCATTGTATTATAGCAATGGATTTCACCAAACTAATAGGCAACATCCACTACTTCCCTAGTAATGGTGACCAGCCCAAAAAACGTTGTAGTAGAAAATAAAATTCTTCAGTGAAGATGGTAGATCAAGCAACTCTAGCTAACAAGAAAACTTCCAGTATACACAGTAGTCATGCACTACCAACTACTCTTGGTGACCAAAAATGGACTGAGCTGATTTTCCTGTACTTAAGCACTCATTGGCTGGTGGATGAAATGGCCCTGCGTAGCACTGCATGTTGCTTTTTAATAAGAAGCTTTTTATACTAATGGTGCCACTGAAGCTTAATTGTGAATAATGGTGCCATTACAGTACCTGGTGGAGATTTGGGCCACTGGTTGATGCATGAGCACATTCACTCATTTTGCACATGCAGCGCTGCATGGATTTTAGAAGTCCAGCTGTTTGGGATACTTTAAGATAAGTAGGTCAAATGCTAAATTTGTGCATGGATCTGTCTCTAGCACCTGGCAGAACTAGTGGATGAAATGAAATGTTTCTTTTGAATATGGTGTTGGAAGTCCAGCTTTTCAATGCAATGGTATGTTTTCCTTTGAGAGGCCAGCTCCCCCTAATTGTTCTGATGCTTCTCCTGCAAACATGTTCCTTTCTGTAGAATTATCCCTTTTTCTTCTCCCTTCAGCTGTTGCATTTGGTATTGTAAATAAAGTCCTGTGATCATTTCAGTTGAACATGTTGTGGCACTGGGAGGTAGGTTAAATGAAAATATAGTATGCTCCCTTCCTTTCTAATGTGTGATTTCCTGCAATATCTTGAGATATTTTGTTATGAAAACGGTTTAATGGTATGTCATTTTCTATTTCATGTTTTCAGGAGAGTTTGAATGTTTGATCTACAGCATGAATTATGATAGGAGCCTCTAGCACTCTTCAGTTTAAATTATTTTCTTTCTTTTTTTAATTTTATGCTTTACTTCCTGGGATATCGTATGCCTCTTGCACCAAGTCTTTCGTTAGAGTTAGAAAAGTCAGAGAGGGAAAGACACTAATTTTTTATGATTTCTCAATAAATACTGGTGTCATAAAATCCACGTTTATTATGTTCTTCTGGTGTGCTACTCTTAATTAAAAATTTTAAAGCATCTTGGTCTTCATAGAGTGGCATCTCATCTCAAGTGCTTTTACCCATTTCAGCAGAAAGAGATGGGAAAAAAAATAGAATATGATGAGGCTGTTGCTGAAAACAAAAAGTCCTGAGTTGACTCCTTCCCCCCTCATTAAGTAGCTGTGCGTTAAATATACTGATACCTCAGTTCCTAGAGACATTACAGTGAATACATACCTGTAGAAGTGGAACACTGGTGTGATATCTGAATCTACAAGGAAAATCCTGTACAGTATTTGAAAGATCTTTGGCTCTTTTCACACGACCCCTAAGATCTGCTGGCCACTTAAATTTGGATCAGAGATCTTGGGGGTTCGTTCCTCTTCCTGCGTCCCCACCCCTCCGCACTTCCTTGATCCTGTCTGTGTGAGGGGAGGGAGAAAAAAGGGGACAGAAGAATGCAGGCTCACCTCCGTTTGCCGGTCCAAGCCCCCCCAAGCCCCGTCATCATCCTTCCTTCTCTTAAAGGGGCAGGAGGCAAAAAACAACAACAAACAGAAGCGAGGAGAGCCGGGCACTCACTCCTTTACAAGCGGATCTGGGATTTTTCACCCTCCAACAGCAGGTACCTGAAAAGTGTGCTGGGACACGCTTAGGTGGGCGTGGCTGCACTTAATTTTCTGTAAACTCCGGAGCTGGTGGGGAAACAATTTTAAGCTCCGGAGCTGGGAGCCATTTGCGGCGGAGTTTAGGGGTCGTGTACAAATACCCTTTATCTGAAGGCATCATTTGTTTCTTGGCAGGAAAGAACCCTATTATCTACCCAGTGTGGTAGAGTGACAAACTAGGATTCAGGTTCAAATGAGGGTCCAAAAACTAGTTTTTGTTTTTAGCTCCTGAAACAAGCCGTGGCTGTGGCCATCAATGCTTGCTTCAGGAGCTAAAAACAAGTTTAAAACCCCCATGCCATTCCTTCCAATGTGCTCAAAAAACAGTAAAAAAAACACAGAAAACACATAAACAAACAGTTAAACACATAAAACACATAAAACACATAAAAAACACAAAATGAAAAATGACACGAAATGAAAAATGAAATGATTTTTTTTGTAAAAAAAAATGGTTCCTGAAGCAAGCAGTGATATCCGCAGCTGCTGCTTGCTTCAGTGCCTCAAAGAAAGCTAAAAAAAAAAAACCCCACACTTTCCCCTCAAAGCGCCTAATTGGTGGGGGGGAGCTCATTTTGGTTTCCATTTTATTTTTATTTTATTTTTAA
>JAHTLZ010001494.1:4462-18531 GCA_023846285.1 Phrynocephalus versicolor | reverse complement strand
ACATCGTTCCGTCGGAGATTCGTTGCTGCGGTCTGCCCCGGAAAAAACCATATTTGTTTGTTGTTAAAGCAAGTTTTTGATTGTACCCCGGTTCCAAATACATCATTTTCCTGTTCTAAAAACAAACGCCAGGTGTCTCTGTTTTCCCCTGCCAGCCCAATCTGTTTTTGTGTTTACTGCTCCTTTATCCATGGGGTGGCGTTCTGAAAAGCCGTTCAAGGCTGTTTATACTCCTTTTAGTACTCGTTGGCACTGACGGCTTCGTTTCCGGGACGTCGCGTTTGGAAAGAAACCGCCGATAATTTTTTAACTTTTCTCCCATACACCGCTGCCGTTAACCCGCTCCAGATCCCCCCAAAAACTTCTGCAAAGGGTGCAGCACATATCTGGATAACTCACTCAGAACCCCCCCCCCAATAATATAAAATTGATACAGCGGAAACAATAAATAGCGTCTGTGCATGTGTAGAGTTCCTTGTAAAAAAATTCCTCTGCTAGGCTTGGTCTTTTTTAACTACTGCTGGATCTTCCCCCGCTCCTCTCACCCCGAATAACCCCCCCCCAGAACGGCAATTAAGACTGCAGGCGAAGAAATTATTGCTGTTGACTTTTCTCCGCTTGAAGCCTCGAAACCCCTTTTTTAATGCTTGGAACACGGGCAGCGCGGATATGGGTTCACTGCAAAAAATACAAACTGCCCCTTCCTCCCTTTTAGCCCGCTTAGCCTTGCTGATAGCCAGTGCCTCTGGCCATGTGCAGAGTTCTTTTAAAATAAACATTCTCCGCCTGCCGCTTTCAAGCGCTGGTGGATCTTCCCCCGCTCCTCTCACCCCGAATAACCCCCCCCCAGAACGGCAATTAAGACTGCAGGCGAAGAAATTATTGCTGTTGACTTTTCTCCGCTTGAAGCCTCGAAACCCCTTTTTTAATGCTTGGAACACGGGCAGCGCGGATATGGGTTCACTGCCAAAAATACAAACTGCCCCATCCTCCCTGCAGACGAAGAATTAATAGCATTGGCCATAGGAAAAACATTGCTGGATCTCCCCCCACTCCTCTCACCCCGAATAACCCCCCCACCGGAATGGCAGTTAAGGCTTCAGCCGAAGAATTTATTGCTGTTGAGATTCTTGGTGGCAAAATAATATTTTTAAACACTATTGTAGGACTCAAAGGTTATACCAATGTCCTTGTTCGGTACAGCTAATCATTTTTTATGCGGACATTTTGAAAGTGCTGTATCGAAAAGCTGATATGAGTATGCTTCCCTTTCAGCAGATCAGGAATATTCCATAGTGCTGATTATAACAGCAGCTACTGATAAAACTTTTCCAACAAACAGTCCATGTGTTTATCAATTCCTGAATGTTGTAACTTTATTGTGATAACCATTTAATGCAATAATACAAATTATAACAGTAACACCGAACTATAACAACAAATAAACATCCCCAATAGTGATCAACATTAGAAGTGGTACATTCCAAGATTGTTCGTGATGGTCAGTCCTGAGCCATGAACTTTTCACCTTTCTCTGGCCATCAGGCTCCAAACAAAAGAGTCTCGCTATCTGCAGGCAGGTGCTGGCCTTCTTGGAGCCTTCCAATTACAAACTCCACCCATTTTCCTCCAGGAACAATGGCCAACTCTTAGCACTAGCTAGAAAATGTTTCCATTCCTGACCTTCAACCAACGTTGCTGGGTTGAACTGATCAATTTGTAGGTGTTTTGCATGAGCTCTGCAAAATAGCACAGTTAACTGTTCCTGCTAAATAAAAGTATTCTTAAACAAATGCATTGTAAAATCTATTAATATTCCTTGCAATAGGACAAATGCATCTTTTTAAAACACAACCCCAGGTACATTATTGCAGTAATTTAAGTTACCAATGTAAAGGGCCAGATAAACATACTGCTAGGCACCTGGCAAGTGAACTCTACGTTGACCCTTAATCCTATTGGTTACAATTAGTTTCATTTTCCAGAGAAATGTGCAGGATCCCTAGGCCAAACCTTATAAAAACCCCTCAAGTTTACCCAGCCACCCGTGGAGAGTTAGGAGTTACTTAGAGAGCAGTTGTGCAGTGAAAAAATTATTGTTCTTGTCAGAAGATAACAAGGCCTTTGCTGTGGAGATGGAGGGAGGGAGGGGCCGGTTCTGGACGGAGGCAGAGGTGTCCAGTCTGCTGGATTTTTTTATTGAGAATGAAATGGGCCCAGTTCTGTTTCATCTCCACCCCAGAGGAAACCAGCAGGCTTTCAGACAGGCTGCAAGAGAGCTAGCAAGGCTAAACTATGCCCGGAATGCCACGCAAATTAGATCGAAATTTAAGATTTTAAGACAAAATTTTAATAGGGCATTGTTTCATTTTGGAGAGAATGCTCAAGAGGAACAACAAACAGCTTTTTGGCCTCAATTGTTGGAACTGTGGATTCAAGCTGGAAGGCCTGACCCTCAGCATCTTTTTCCTTTGGGTAAGTAATAAAATCTTTCTTTTAAAAAACAGTACTACTTTTGACTAAAGTATGACATGTTATAATACCTAAAACTCTAATCTGAGAAGTACTAAGGGCAAATATAATTTGGTTTACAGTCAAATTTTGATGTAATTATGCTGAAACTCTAGATCTGCATAGAACAAAGCTAGCTAAAGTATTAAAAGATGGTCTGATCACAATAAATACCTGAAGTGCCATTTAAAACCATTTCCTTTAAAACTGGTATCCGCTAGTAACTGTCCTGCATAAAAAAAAATGTACACCAAAGCTTTAGAAAAGATATATAGAAATAAAACTTCTGACAGGGACATCTTAGACTTGCAGTGAACAATAGAAATATAAAACTATTTCCCACTTATGTCTCAATAGGAGCTGGACCAGGAAGGAGGCATGGCAACAGGGGTGGTGCTGTAAGGCCTCCAAGGCAGCCAAACAGAAGGGAAGAATTGGAGCAGCAGGCCAATGACACAGATGAGGAAGAGGAACAGGCAATGGCTCATGATTTCCAACCTCCAGTGGTGCAAGAGGGTCAAGGGCAAGCAAATCAAGGTGCAGGTCACGAAGAACAGGGATTGGAGAATGTTCCAGGCAACGTTCAGGAACAGCAGGTTGAGGATGAAGGTGTGTAACAGTCATTTGTGGACTGCACAAAGGTGTGTACACATACTAGACCGGTAATTTACAAAAAATAAATATCATTTTCTTCTTTTCAGAACTACAAGAGGATCAACCGCTGGACATTATGCAGCAACCAGTGACCCGCGCAGAACATCAGAACTGGGTTGCTGCTCTTCAAGAGGCAATAGAGAGAATAGCCGCTCTCGAAGAAATCGTGCTTGCAGGAAACAGAGGAGCAGCTCCAGCCAGGAGAAGACGCCGAAGGCGATGAAGCCTTTTTTTGTTGTTATTGGACAATTTAGGGGATGTACACTGGTTCTCCTATGCCAAAATATTCCATTGACTCACGTGTTAAAGGACTGATGTGGTACCCTGCAACGTGCCCTTGGGTTATCCTTTTCTGCCTAAATGTTACTGTGTTACCAATATTTACAAGTTTTATTTATAAATAATCTCCTAAGAAAATATTAGGGATGAATACTTTTAGTTTTCTGTTGTTCTACTTTGTGCACTTTGAGCAATTTTAATACACAATACGTTAGTAATTGAAGCAATTAAAATGCTGTTCTGGTTATATTTTTTAAAAAAGGTTTCTGTAGGTATGAGGCAGAAGAATATGAAGCCTCACACGTAAATCCTTTAACGTGGAAACAGAAAACCACTGAAAATCCTAGTCTCTTATGGTATAGTTTGCATGTATATTGGCATCTGTTGAGCAATCTCATTAGCAATGCACATTATTTCTGCTAATAGCCACTACACAAAAAGTACTTTATAGCTTTTCTGTGCTATTAAAGTACTAGTCTTGTTGTCTTGTAAAAGACCACAGTCCAGTGTTACCTACACAGGAGAACAGCATTCATTGGTACAAGTGGTAGAGGGCAGGTCCTTCTCTCATAAATGTAACTTTACAGTACTCTAAATAACAGAACAGTGAACATACCTATACTTTGCCTATTCAGTGGATAGAAATAAAAAAGTTTCTTAAAGAATCGTCTATGTTTCTGTTTCTTATGCAGTCTGGGTTATTTTTGTATGGGTGAGTTGAGGGGGAGAATACCCAGTGAATTAAAATTTCCTTGAAAATCATTCCTTACTGAGGTAGATTAGTGTTTCACTGCAGTTATTGCTTTTAAATGTAACTGAGTTTGCTTAAAATGTGAAGCAGTTCATCAGTTTTCCCTTTAAAATTCATGATCTGTGTATTCTGTCCCTACTCCCAACCTTGGCATGTTCATATATTTACTCAAAATAGAATAAGTAATCAACTAGGGTGAAAATATTTTCTTCTTGATACGTCTTCTTTTTGGTGTGGTTAATTTTCTGGGCACAATGCTTTCAGTACCACTTTCCTGCTTTAGAATCAAATACGGTGACACAGGGAATTGTGGTTCAACTGCTCCCTGTTTCTGAGTACTAGTCATTGGTCTTTTTTTGTGGCCCTGCAGCATTTTTTCCCCTGGTTTGCTTCCCTGAGCTGTTGCTCCACTTTTTGGTTTACCAAAAGAAACAAGGGAAGCTGAAGACCTAGAGGGCAGGAGTGATACTGAGCATTCAGTATCACTCTCCTGTTCAGAGGCAGATCCTGAGCCACTGGTCCCCGTTGTATCACCATCAGAATCACTGTCCTCTACATTATCAGTGTTTGGGGAACCATTAGAGAGCAGGATTTCAGTCTGGTTCTTAGTGTGTTGATCATTAAGGAATGATTCTACTTCCATGTTAACCTTTTTTTTTGTCCCTTGAGTTGTTAAAAATTGGGTTAGTTTAGCAAGAGAATCTGAAGCCACCCTTAGATTGTCAATAACCTGTTTCTGGAACATCATATCCTGGTGGTTCCAAGAATTTAGTGTAGATTCCTTTCTATCATCCGAAGCCTTAACCCAGTCCACAAAACCAGTAAGTGTGTTGTCCAGGCGTGCTGCTGCTGTAGATCTCTGCTTCCTTTTCCTTAGTAATGCAAGCCTTGTTGCTGGATCAAGCGTGGCTTCATAGTTTGTTGTTTCCACTGAGTCTGTATTTAATAAGGACAATTTTAAATTAATTATTAAGCAGTGTACAAAATTATCCATTAACAAATTGATTTAATGATAATAAAAAAAAAACCTATTTTAAATTAGAGATGTTAATAATTCCAGCATTTAAAGTCTTTGAATGTAATAGTAGTATTTACAGAGTAAACCCCACGGCTGCTTGCTCCAGTATTAAAATTAATTTAGTTTAAAAAGCTCAGTGTTTTATTACTTACCAAATCGTTTTGGTGTGCAAAATCACTCAGTGATAGTAATCAGGTTAATAAAGGTAATTATTTCTAGTTAGGCTTTAATTCTCTAAATCAGAAATGAACATACCTTTTTTACCAAGCCGTTCAGGTAATATTGTTTGGGGACTCTGGGAAGAAGAACAGCCAGATGTGGATGGTTCACAACCGTCTGTTGATTGGTATTCTGAAATTAAAATAATTTATTTAAAAGGCAGTTTCTGTTTAAATTACATTTATATGGTCTGTAAGGATATGATTTACATGTTATTCCTGATAATCCGACTAGTAGACGTTTTGAAAACATGGCCTGGCCTGCTAGCATAACTTTTAAAGTGTTCCTCACCCATTGCTGAGGCTTCCGAAGCCACGTAGCTTTGGTTCATGCCTTCACTCTCATCGAAGAGGGACTGTGATCCGCCATTATCGCTAACTCCAGGCATTGCCTCCGTGGTTGCTGCATGTGAGAAGAGGACCATAAGTTGCTGTACTTCCCTCGCGTTGCTACACACCATAATGCAAAGTACAGGAAGCAGTCTTTTAGTTTCCGGAGCACATAATTGTTAAGGTTACATGATTGGGTACTTCTGAGGCATGTCCCGCCCCTCCTTATTTTTTGCCCGATTCAAGGAAAGTTTAGAACCGGTACAATTCAAAATGGATTCATAATCTTACAGCACAGCAAACTGCATTTATAATAAAGAGAAACATGTCTATTTTACTTCCTGCTTTTATCTCGGCCGTTTTTCGATGCATCGAATATCTCTGGGAAGCGGAGATACAATATATCATAAGTAAATTACAAATCGGATACTTTTAATTACATATGTAATCTTCGTAATAATAAAGAAATACCGAAACATCGATGCAGCGTTTCAATGTTTGTTAATCAAAATTCGAAATCAATATATAAGAGGGAAATTAAACGCATCCGTCCATAAATCTGAAAGATTTACAAGTCATCCCGTTCACTCGTTGCTTCGGTTTATCGAAGGACACAACGAGTTCTGAAAACAAATGTCTGTACCTAGGTATATTATTACAATTCGGATACTTTTAATTACATATGTAATCTCCGTTATAATAAAGAAATACCGGTACATCGATGCAGTGTTTCAGTGTTTATTTATCCAAAAAAGAAATCAATATATGAGAGGGAAAATAAACTCATCCCTCCATATATTTGAAAGATTTACAAGTCAACCCGTTCCCTCGGTGTTTCGGTTTATCGAAGCACACAACGTGTTCTGAAACCAAATTACTGTACTTGGGTATATTAATAGAGTTACAATTAATAACATAATATTTCTCTGTGAAATACAGTGAACGTGACGTATTTTACGGTATATATTAAATGGTACATAGTCAATGCTTACCAATGCTCCCGCTGGACTCGCTCTCGGTTGTCCGCAATGGGTGAATTGAGGTGTCTGTCCGAAAAATGTTTGCCATTTCTTCGTACCAAATAAATTTTGCACGCCCAGCTCCAGAAGTACTGTTTTGAACTACAGCCTGTTTGTACAGTTTTCGAAGCGATTTGCATTTAGTTCTACATTCCGTTCCAGATCTAAAAAATCCAATCTTTCGTAATTCTTTTGAAATCACCTCATAGATTTCAATATTCCTTTTGAGGGAAGACAAAGCATATTTTATCTCGGCCTCACCCCAAACCTTGATTAAGGCTGCAGTCTCCTCGTTTCCCCAAATAACCCCTCTCTTAATTTTGGATTGAACAGAACTGGCTGTGCAATTCTCTGAATTGTCCTCAGAATCCATCCCTATAGCTGCCTTGTTAAATTATTTTTCTAGTAAAAGCCTTCTGTTTGAAAGGACACCAGCAACTGCACTCAGTTGCCTGAGTGCTAACTTTCTTCCCTTGCACCTTTTGGCTCCCTTTATTAGCATTTCAACAGAAAGGTGATCTCAATTTGGTAAGGGGGATGGGTGATTGATTACAAAGGGGCCCCCTGTCCTGTGTCTCAGCTGGCTAGGATGTGTTGCCGAAATGTTTCATTAACTTTCTTTTTGCCTTGCCTATGCAAAGTACTGCTGACTTAATGGAAGCAAGTTTGTTACTTGCTGGTTTATTTGCCATAGCACAGCAAGTTAATTTTCAAAACTTTTCCGTCTTGGTATCATGGTGGTCTAGGAATGAGTACCGAACTAATATATTAAAGCAAAGTATGCGAATGACACTGTGTTCTGTTAACCCAAAGCAATTAGTAGTATTGTGCGTTAAGTATAAAGAATAATACACTTTAAAACCAAGAAATTCATTGTAATGCATTATAAACTGATTTATTCCTCTAAAAGTTAAAAGCAATGGATAAAAAATATGCGATTAGTTTCCTTAGGTGGCTAAAGGCAACACAAACAGTTTATTTTTGGCTTTCCTTCAGAGCCATTAGGCCATAAAATGCTTGCAGTGGGAACTGTAATTTGATACTTCCTTCTTAAGTTTTCTCTGGCAGCAGTACTCTGCATATGAAGAGGGAGGTGTTACAAGAATACAACATCGGAATGTTTTCTTATAAGGGGGGCCTCTCTGAAAGGCATGTTTTCTAAAGTGACATACAACAGGGCAGATGAACCCTTAGTCAAGGCATTATTTGTTTTTCGGTGGTATGCGTTCAGAAACTGCTATCAATTTAGTACAGTGACTTGGTTTTTTGCAAGGTTTATTACTGCTTATTGTATAATCTTGAAGCAAATACCCCTGTCAGGCATTCTTTTGCATAGCCGGTGTAGTAGTTTGCCAAACCTACTGGTGTTTCGCACTTAAGTTAAAGGAAAGTACTGCAAATCAAATAGAAACATTTATTAACAGAAGGAATTTTACAGGAGTAACCAATACTGTAAAGCCTCACAATTCTACTGCAAATGAAAGTGTAACATAAAATAGTGAGGTAGAGTACATGAACTTATTATTTTGCGCCCATGTCACTTCACATGGGTAAACAGGTACTCCGCAATAGCATTACGAACCGCCTCAGCCTCTGCACGTGCAGTTCCAGATCTGTGGTAGTCATTTATTTCACACTCCTCCTGTGGTTCAGGTGGGGGTATGGAATGTTGTTCATCATCAAGTATGTCATGGTTTTCTCGTTCACATATATTGTGTAGAATCACAGCAGAGGCAATAATTGAATTAACGTTCTCTATGTGAGCCTCTATCCTAACAGACAGACGTCTGAATCTGGCCTTCAAGCGCCCAAATGCTCTCTCCACGACACATCTTGAGCGATTAAAAACCTTATTGAAGTGGCGCTCCCTGTCATTTCTAGTAACAGCAAAGGGCTTCATTAGCCACTTACACAATGGATAGGCACCATCACCTAATATAATGGGAGGTATTGACACCCCTGCATAGTGGAACATAGGACTGCCAGGTATTAGGGTTCCTTCCTCCATCCGACTAAAAAGCATAGATGATCTGAACACATGGGCATCATGATTAACACCTGAATGACCAGTCAACATAGAGAAAAAAATTCCCTCTCCGTCGCAAGCAGCCTGAAGCAATACAGAATGAAATGATTTCCTGTTAAAGTAAGCAGGCCCCTGCAATTTCGGGGGGCTTATCGGAATGTGCGTTCCGTCGATACAACCTATAGCATGTGGGAACCCGAAGATTTTCATAGATGATGTCATCTGTAGAAACAGAGAAAAAAAATAAAGAATCATTAATTCCCTAAACCGTAAAGGCGCTGGTTCAGAACACAAGTGAAGACTGGGATGACCGAAAGCAGGTTACCTTATTGAAGTCAGGCAGGCGGACCTCTTCCTTAAGAAGAACGTGTTCCATTGCAAGGCAAACCTCGATTGCAATGCTTGCAACAGTTGAGCTTCCTTTCTGGAATACTAGAGCGATGGTTCTGTAGCAAGAACGGCTTGCCAAAAAATACACGCCGATTGCCACTCTCTCTTCCACTGGGACAGCTGAGCGCATAACTGTGTCCCTGCGCATCAGAAACGGACGCAGCTTGTCTGCCACCCAAAAAAGTGTTCTTCTAGTCATACGGAAGTTTTGTAACCACTGGCGATCGTCCCAAAGCTGAAGCACCGTGTCGTGAAACCACTGAGAACGTCCTGGGTAACACCAGAAAAGCTTCTCTCGAGGCGAGGTTCTCATCCAAGCCGAAGTAACCCATATCAAAGCGTTGCATGCCCTCAACGCCTCGCCAAATAGCACTCTGCGTCGGAAAACGCGTCTTCCCTTTCTCAGAAGTAACAAAGCTACAGTGCTCAACAAAGAGTTGACATTGTGCAACACAGCAATAATGTATGGAGTATACCTATGGAGTTTCTGCAGGCGGGCAGAAGAACGCGATGGAGGCATGGTACCGGGAGAATAGCAGAAAGAAGGCGGAAGAGGCTTGGTGTCTACTCTAGGGACTAAGGAGGGGGTTACTCCAGTGTCCTGGAGGACCTTTGAACGAAGAAGTACAATCGTTGTGCGATAGCCCACCTAGTGACCATGATGGGGAACAGCAGTTGTAGGAGCCCCCCCAATGGAAATTATAATATAAGTAATAATTATGAAGCAAAGAGTCACACATTTACAGCGCTTCGCCGTAACTGACAGCCAAGCATCGATGCATCGATACACCGTTTCCTTTTTTTTTTAAAAAAGCGGAGATCGCGGGAAACGGGCAAAGAACATGAGTGTTTGGATGCGAATGGAGCTCGTGAGGTCATTCCAGATTCGAACAGAAGAGCTGCCCGCGTGAGTACATAGGAAAGGGGGTGGGGGCGAAGGGAAACCACGTGATCGCCTTCGAATTCAGATCGAAGGCAATGACGCTCCGAAGCGAGGAGCCTCGTGAAGTAACGGCCATAGTGTGATCATGGTTTCCATGGACATGGGGTTGGGAAGTAAAAGAATTAATTACTTAAAGCATGCCTAATGGTTTTTTTTTAAATCTCAACAAGAAGTGCCCTCCCCAATTCGATGTTCCATTACAATCATTTTCGAAATGTCTTCTTTGAGATCTATCCAAAATAGTCCAAATGTGTGCATTTTCTGCAATGAAAAGTGTGCAGTCACTGGCGGTTGCCAAGGCAATCACACAGATCACAGAATCATAGAGTTGGAAGACACCTCAAGGGCCATCTAGTCCAACACCCTGCCATGCAGGAACCCCTATCACAGTATTTCCAACAGGTGGCCATCCACCCTCTGCTCAAAAACCTCCAAGGAAGGAGACTCCACCACCCTCCTTTGTGGCAGCATCTTCCACTGCCGAACAGCTCTAACTGTCATGATGTTCTTCCTAATGTTCAAATGGAATCTCTTTTCCTGTAGTTTGAAACCATTGCCTCGAGTCCTAGTCTCTGAAGCCATGGAAAACAAACCTGTTCCCTCTTCAATATGACATCCTTTCAAATATTTAAACATAGCTATCATATTCCCTCTCAGCCTTCTTTTTGAAAGGCTAAACATTCCCAGTTCCCTAAGCCGTTCCTCTTCAGATCCAAGACAGTGTCCGCTCATTGTGACCATGTTACTGTTTTCTTAACAGTTGGTGGTAGATTCAGTCACAGATGATTTTTTTGAAAGGGCCAACAGAGAACTTAAAGTCAAGTGTAACTTTCTGCTGATGGTGATTTTGACGTGCTTTTGCTCCTATTGTGCTTCCTAGATAACTAGCCGTCTCTAAGTATTTTTCTATGCAAAACCCCTTACCCCTACCCAGCTACCAGCTGTTTTCAAAGGGAGAACACACTGCAAAGCAGAAATCTACCAGCAAAAGAAGGAGAATGTTCTCTGATTACTGATGAGGTGTAACACATTTTACGACAGGATGACACCATTCCAACCTGATGGAGAGGACAGATTTTCTAACCAGAATAAGCTGGAGACTTGAGCAAAGCTCCTTGCTCTCTGGGAATGTGATCAAGGCTGGGCAATCTGGATTGATGTGTGATGGTATTTGTCTTGTCTGAGCTCAGCTAGAGTAATGGCAAAGTCTGGCAAGGGTAACCCTGTAGCTCTCCAGTTCAGTCTTAACTAGCAAAAACTTAACCCTGTCAAGACTGAAACATCTCACTGCTGACAAAATAAGAAGGGTATTTAAGAGTCCATCCCATAGAGGCAGGTGCGACCCCATGCTTGTATGTCTGCCAGTCTATCTTTCTTATTTTACTCCTTAGGCTGAGCTTTGCCACAGGAGAAGTTTGTTGGGAGTGCTTTTGTATTTGTCTATTTGTGGAGAGTGAATCACGCACTAAGAGCAGGATAAAGAAGGCTAGTATCTATGCAGCCCTTTTAAAACAAACAGTCTGATTCGTAATGAAAGTAATTCATAATGAAAGAAAGGCCAAAAGTGGGAGATTGTATGGTAGGGCTCTGGTGGGTGACATTGGCCATAAATTTTCTCCTTTTAAGCAGTTTGGGATACTCACAGTGGTGTAGCAGGTAAAGGGAAGGATTAGAAACCTAGAGAACAGGACTTGGATCCCCCACTTGGTCATGGAGACTCACAGTAGAAGGAGTAGAACACCTCTTTAAATGCCTCACTTATTTTGAAAGCCCAGTTAGAGTTGCTAGAAGTCAGTTCCGGCCTGATAGCACAAAACAGCAACAACTGCTGGATAGTTCCATGGTTTAGGTCTCTGGGCTGCACCTGGGAGGTCAATTCTCCACTGTGCCTCCTTGAAAGGAATTTGACTCAAGGAGCAATAGAATCCCTTACAGCTTTGCAGTTCAAACATTACAACAAACGAACAAACGAACAAACGAACAAATGAACAAACAAACAAACAAACAAACAAACAAACAAACAAACAAACAACAGAAACAGCAGTAGCAGCGGCAACAACAAGCAGTTCCCTGGATCCTGCTGAGGGCTGAGATATATTAGTAAATCAATGCACATCCTAGTTTATACTACAAGGAACAGGTTGTATTTCTCTTTTCCTCTCTCATTGTGGGTCTGTGCAAATCACATCCCTCCAGAGCACAGAACACGTGAGGCTTTTGCTTAGCCTTTTGTGAAGCAGGACTTTGGCTGAGCCTTCTCTTCAATACGCTCAGTTTCTGCACATCGGTGTTTTCCTCCAGTGGTGTGGGAGCCAGCAAACATTGATAATCCGGGTTAGTAAATGACTTTCTGTTGTTATGAGTGAACTGGGAATAGTCAAAGGGAATTGCCCAGTAACTCAAAGTTTTTCCACTCATGCCTGCCAATCATCCTGCTTTCGGCTAAGCAACGAACAAAACCTAATCCAGTAACGCAGCAAAGCATGAAGCTGAATTGGGATAGGTGCTAGTTATATATCCAGGCTTCTGAGCTGAAGCAGCAGCTCGGAGTGATTATATTCGTGATTTCGTTCTCATATGTTTCAAATGACTGCATTGCCATGATATCATACTCAAAGCCAGAGTCTCCATTCTGTTGACCTGTCTGCAGGTCTGTCCGCAGGCCTGTCCATCTACCTGCCAGTCTCTTCCCCTGCCACTCCTCATGCTTCTCCTCTCAACAGAGAATAACACACTGGAGCTTCTTTGAACACCGAAACAACAGTGCTTTCCTTCAAGAAACCAAATGCTTTGTTAGTGCAGAAACCAGGGGCATATCGGGGGGGGGGGGGCGCAGACAGGTACATCTGCCCTGAGTGCAGCAATCTGGGGGCACCTGGGGGGAACAGGAGGAGGAAGCCATGCTGGCGATGGCACCCCCCCTCCTCCTCCTCCACTGCTGCTCGCGCGATGAAGAAGACAGGCATGCAGGAGCATGGCGGCCATGGCGCCCCCTCCTCCTCTTCCTCGCCTTCGTGGGAGGTGTAAGGCATGCATGCGTGCACACATACACACATGCCCATCCACCCGCCTGCCCATCCACTCGTGCACACCCGCAAGGTTCGGCCCCCTGTTGCTGGGGGGGGTGCAATGTGGGGGAGTTTCAGGAAGGGCACAAAAATGAAGTTTGTCCCCAGGCACTATAAATCCTGGCTACACCTCTGGCAGAAACTCCTGGCTACTTAGAAAAAAATCCTAGAATCACCTCGGCACCATGCACATTTTTTTTCTACCATCCCATCTTCTACTTACTCTTTCTTTGTGTTAGGTATTGTGTTTGGAAGCTGTGAATGGATATTAAATATTTCAACAACAAAAAATCCTTGCAGAAGTCAACATGTTTTCCTATCCTGTAGCTAGTAGCAGATGCACCCGTTTACTATGATCTTTGTTATAATCAAGGTTGCACTTACTATGGCCATTACCTCACATCCACTTTGTTGCTCTGGAACGTGCTCTGAGATGCGGATCTTAAAATTTTTTCCCCACATCCATTGCGCTTTAAGCAAAATAAAGTGTGACCACTCCCTCAAAGTGCAACTCAGCGCATCTTCCTTGTACATGGCCTTGGGGTGGTAGAATCCTTGTTGCTGTTCCATTGTGGTTTTTAAACTGGTACACGCACCCATGGGGTACTGTTTAATCTGCACCAAAACTGTTCCGTTGCCATAGGGCCACCTAGTGCCATTACTTGGAGCAGCCGCATGACAGTAAAGTCTTTTTTGTTTAATAATAATAATTTATTGCCATTGTGTGTATATACACAGTATACACATATAATGAAGTTCAGACACCCAGAGAGCAGATTCAACACACACACACACACACACACACACACACACACACACACACACACACACACACACACACACACACACACACACACACACA
>JAHTLZ010001492.1:0-17063 GCA_023846285.1 Phrynocephalus versicolor | reverse complement strand
ACACACACACACACACACACACACACACACACACACACACACACACAAAAGGGCAGGAGGAGCCGGAGAGAGGCACAGAGAAAATACAGTAGCCTTCTTCTCATGGCTGCGTCCAGAATGAGAGGTTCAATACAAGCTTGCTTCCCTGCCACGATGGAGGAGTAAGAGGAACGCCACATGCTCTCTAAAGAATGACAGATAGACGCAAAGAAACAGGGACAAAAAGAGATGCCGAGCCTCGTTACTTTACCTTTATGCCAACGCAGTGATTTCCTCCTCTGTCTGATCTATCCCTCCATCTTCTCATCCACTCTCCTTGCTGCTGTTGCTGCTGCTGTTGCCGCCACTGCTGCTGCTGCCGCTGTTGCTGCCGAAGGAAGAGAAGCGGCTGCCGTCTCAATAATGTCTATTTTAAGCCCTGCCTGGCAGGTCCAGGGGCAGATTTCTTTCCTATCAGATGGCGAATGGGCAAGAGAGGGGAGGGCAGAGCAGGAATGAGAGAGAGAGAGAGAGGCAGCCCGTCTGGCAGAGGCACGTGTAAACACACGCCACCCGGATACATAACACACACCGTGCACGCTCCGTTCAGCGTGCATGGGATGCAGATGCATAAGGTGGCCACCTGTGTTCTGGGCGGCGAGGGTGGGGGGGGGGGGGAAGCTGTTTGTACTAACGACAACGCTTTCCTTTTAATAGATGTGTGTATGCTAATTTATGCAGATAGAGGCATACTCCGGAGCAAAGGCAGTGAATACTTAGTTATGGACCCTGAGTGGAAAATTCAGCCTGGTAAGTCAGGGCTTCACAAGATCTTAGCAGCTAGAACCACCAGCACGTTTGAGGATTTTGCTCCAGATGGAAGAAACAAGAGATGTTATTATGGTAGGTTCGCCTGCTTTCAGTATTCCTGAAATTCCTGAGGGATTGGTTCTCTGGCCATTTCACCTTGATACTCCCCTGTCTTAACTTCCGGCTACCCCTTGCTTGGACTGACAAACACATTTATAATCAATTTAATTTTGACTTCTTTTGCTTGTGCCTTTGCATCTCCTGGATTTTACCTCCTGCAATGAAATAGCAGGCGCTTGGACTTTTTTTTTTCAAACCACTTTCTCATGTGTTTCTTGCTTTGTTGGACACTACAGGACAGAAGAAATCTCTGAATGACACTGAAGAAGGAAAAAGCTTACCTATATTTATTTAAAGCGTCAACATTAATTTCCATCCATTCACAGTTGGAACCATTGCTCATCATGGGCTTAGCATGAAGCATGTGTTAGTCGCTTGAGCAACACTGACACACAAAAAGGGGCCAGAGAAAAGTACAGTGGAGCCTCGTATAACAAATGGTTTGTATAACATAAAATCAGTACAACATAAAAAAATTCCAAAGATAGGGGAAATTTGTTTATCAGAATAATCTAAGGGGTGAATCCATACAACATAAAAATGGCTGCGATTAGAGATTATTTTGTTTTCAATGCATTCCTATGAGAAATTTGTATAAAGGAAAATTTGCTTAAAATAATTTCGCTTGGAATGAATTAATTCCCTTATACAAGGTACCACTGTACGTTGGAAAAAGAGCCCTTGGATTCATGAATTTGCTGTCAATTAAGAACTAGGTATGGCAGTGGTCCCCATACTGTGCACTGTGGCTCTGTGGAGTACTGGGATGATAACCCAGTGATACCAGGGAATCTTCTAATCCTCCCCGCCCCATCCCTCACTTACGTGCAGCAGTTTCTCAGGTGTCTGTGTACTCTACTGGCCCAGTGCTGTCAAAGGAATGGTCTCCCTGCCCCTTCTGGGCTAAAAATGCAGCTTTTCTATTAACTCTGACTTCACTCTGAGAAGTCACGTCACCAGGATACCCATAAATAGCATAAGCTCTGCTTCTATCTACTGGCAAGTCCTGGTAATACACCTTGGGTCATGCATTCATAATACATTGGTTACTTCCAAGACAAGGAAATATTTCTTCTAAATTTTGCATTGATCAACATTCAACAAGCAATATCTTGATATACAAGCCCTGGTGAGGTCACATGATCACAAGTGAGCCAATGATGGCTCTCTTTTCCTCCCTTCCCCTTGCTGGATTGCAGGTGATTGTCTGAAATGTTTTGTCTCGGCAGCCTCCAAAGCAGAAGGAGGAGAGAAGAATAGAGGTCTCCCTTGAACAAGCCAGAATATTTTCAAAGGGTAGTGCAAGTTAGGGCTTTATTTTTCTTTATATTTATATTTTTATTTAATTTGTTTTCAACATTCTTATTTTTTCCAAACCATTTTTAGTTATGGAGCAGTTGGTCAAGTGTGTATAGGGGTACAAATTGCACTTTATTATTGTCACATTAAAAAAACAGAGTAAAATCCAGTTATTAGTCCCAAGCAGAGCAGATTTCGCTGCCAGATACCTAAACCATGTTGTGGATGTGGACTTCTAGTCTGCGCCTCATCTGTCTAGCTTTCACTTTCTCCACATGGCCACATTGGAACGCTCTGGGTGATAGCCTTCGGGCTTTCTTTGTTCTTTATTCCTTAAATTAATTGTCTGTCTGGTGTCCCTCTTGCCTGGCTTTGAAGTTTGTTTTGTTTTATTGGTATTTAACGGAGGAGGGCAAGGGGGTGGTGATCATCTGGGGTGGGTCGGCACTTTGAACGTAACATCCAACCCAGTACCTGGAACACAGTTTTCTGAGATAAACGAATGTTTCGTTGCGTGACAGTTGTTACCTCACGGTGTCTTGTCTCGGAACAGAAACCAGGAACAAACCGTGACAAGGAAATTCCCTACCCCAGAGCCAGGTACAGATTTATCTTGCTTAGCACCCGTTCCAGGAGCATGGTCGAGACAAATTTCAGCTGTTGCGCGATGGACGTGAAGTAAGATTTTTTTTGTACCGCTCCAAAGTGCAACACTTAGAGACAAAACGGACATGAAGTAACCGCCATACAGTCTCTAAAATCTATCAAAAGTCTATCTTGAACTGAGCAGGTCTGAATATTTTGAGAACAGTGTAACATGGCTCACCTTCTCAAGATAAGAATGTTGGAGAAGGGACTGGAGATCTCAGTATGCACTTGTAAGTATAGCTCAGCTAGATTTAGTTTTTCTTATTTTTTGTGGGAAATCCTTACAATACCTTGAGCTCTGTACACTGTGTGTATGCTACCTGATGACATTTTTTCTAATCACTGCTGAATCTTTTGTCAAGGCGTTTGCTTTTCTACTTCTGCTTTTTAATAAACTTAATTTTTTAAAAAACTTAAGCTGCGGTTCATTCAGACAGCTGTGAGGGGTTCAAGGTACTAGACCCAGTGCCTGAGGATGCTCAGAAATGAAGAGGCATTTTGGGTTGTTTTGAGTTTTAGGTAGTCTTTGTGTGCAACCAGAAGTGTCAGTGTGCTTGCAACCCTGAGAACCTAGGAGTGAGTGATTCAAGAGTGTCCTAGGGAAGAACAGGTCACATTTCTGAACCATCAGTGCACCAACCCTTAACCCATCTAGGCAGAAGACTGGCAGTGTGTCTGAGTGGTGAGAGGACCCTTCCGTGTAACCTGGGTAAGAAACTCTCACTGTGTGATTTTGTTTTATTTCTACAGTGCTGAAAACACAAGTAAGGTTTATGTACAGTACTGTATAATTAGAGCAACCTCTAGTGGCCAGAGGTTGCAAAGTTTCATTGCAACAAAGGCCGTTACTTCACGAGGCGCTTCGCTTCGCAGCGTGATTGCCTTTGCTTTGAATGCGATGGCGATCACGTGGTCTCCCTTCGCTCCCATCCCTGTTTCTCTGTACTCACGCGGACCATTTTTCGGTCCGAATCGAGCATGACCTCACGAGCTCCATTCGCATTGAAAACCTGATTTTTTGCGCCCATTTCCCGCTTCCTTTGATTTTTTTTTTTAAAAAAGGGACCGTAGTATCGATGCATCGATACTTGGCTGTCAGTTACGACGGCGCGTGGTATATGTATGAGCCTTCGTTTTCCACTTATAATTTATATTATTACGTCCATTGGCGACCTCCTAAAATTGCTGTTCTCCGTCATGGTCACTAGGTGGACCATCGCACTACGTTCGTACTTCAGGTTCAAACGGTCCTCCAAGGACATTTGAGTGACCCCCTTCTAAATCCCTAGAGCATAGACCAAGCTACTTCCGCCTCCTCTCTACCATTAGGAAGGTATCATGCCTCCATCGCGTTCTTCATGCCACCTACAGAAATTCCATAGGTATCGCCCGTATTTTGTTGCTGTGTTGCATAGCGTTTATACTTTGATGAACAGTGTAGCTTTGTTATGTTTTGGAAACGGAAGACGAGTCTTCCGACGCAGAGTTCTGTTTAAGGAGGCATTGAGGGCTTGCAACACTTTGATATGGGTAACTTCAGGTTGGATAAAAACCTCGCCTCGAGAGAAACTATTCTGGTGTTACCCTGGACGTTCTCAGTGGTTTCACGACACGGTTCTTCAGATTTGGGACGATAGGCAATGGTTGGAAAACTTCCGTATGACTAGAAGAACACTTTTTGGGGTCGCCGATAAGCTGCGTCCATTTCTGATGCGCAGGGACACAGTTATGTGCTCTGCTGTCCCAGTGGAAGAGCGAGTTGCAATTGGCGTGTACTTCTTGGCCAGCCGTTCTTGCTACAGAACCATCGCTCTGGTCTTCCAGAAAGGAAGTTCTACTGTTGCAAGCATTGTCATCGAGGTTTGCCTAGCAATGGAACACGTCCTTCTGAAGGAAGAGGTTAGCCTTCCAGAGTTCAATAAGGTAAGCTGGTTTTTCTCAGCAGATTTCCTCCGTAACTTTCGTAGCAGTATCCTTCCGTTTTAAAAAATTATGATGGTTAATATACCACTTTTTCTCCGTGTATACAGATGACATCATCCATGAAAAACTTCGGATTTCCACATGCTATTGGTTGTATTGATGGAACGCACATCCCCATCAGCCCGCCGAAATTGCAGGGAGCGGCTTATTTTAACAGGAAATCATTCCATTCTGTACTACTTCAGGCTGCTTGCGACGGTGAGGGTATTTTTTTTTCAGTGTTGACTGGACATTCAGGTGTTAATCATGATGCCCATGTGTTCAGATCATCTATGCTTTTCAGTCGG
Source organism: Phrynocephalus versicolor (assembly GCA_023846285.1). Lineage (NCBI taxonomy): Eukaryota > Metazoa > Chordata > Lepidosauria > Squamata > Agamidae > Phrynocephalus > Phrynocephalus versicolor. The sequence continues at coordinate 11,937 of JAHTLZ010001492.1, read as the reverse complement.
ATGGAGGAAGGCACCCTAATACCTGGCAGCCCTATGTTCCACTATGCAGGGGTGTCAATTCCGCCCATTATATTAGGAGATGGTGCCTATCCATTGTGTAAGTGGCTGATGAAGCCCTTTGCAGTTCCTAGAAATGACAGGGAGCGCCACTACAATAAGATTTTTAATCGCTCACGATGCGTCGTGGAGAGAGCATTTGGGCGTTTGAAGGCCAGATTTAGACGTTTGTCTGTTAGGATTGAGGCGCACATCGAGAACGTGAATTCAATTATTGCCTCTGCTGTGATTCTCCATAATATTTGTGAACGTGAAAACCATGACATACCAGATGAGGAACAGCATCCACGACCTCCAGCTGATCTACAGGATGACAGCGACATACCTGACTACAATAGATCTGGAACTGCCCGTGCAGATGCTGAGGCCGTTCGAAATGCTATTTCTGAATACCTATATACCCATGTAAAGTGACATGTACAATAATCACTTGTGCATCTGTTCTTAGGTATCTTTTTCCTACATACTTAAATTTGGACTAGAAATGATTGCCTCTACAGTTGGAGTGCTTTTTCGTGTACTATTTCCTGTTAAAGGCTTCAATGTTTGGTTCATTATGTTTCATCTAACTCAAACAAAAACTCCAAAAGGTTTAGCATCAAAATACACTACCTATGCTGAACATGCCTGACAGAGGCATTTATTTCAAGTTTATACAATGGGCAATACTACCTCTTACTAACAACCAGGATACTCCATTAAACTCACAGCAGGTAATGTATCCAAACACCAAATAAGTCCTGTGCTTGTTTGTGAGTTTCTTTGCCCTGTTCACTGACAGATAAATTAGTTTACAACACAAGATTTCAAGAGGGGGCCCCCTTGTTACAGAACTGCATTCCTCCCTTGTGTTTACAACAGCTTTCTCTTGATATGCAGATTAAGGCAGGCAGAGGTGCGGGGACAGGAAGTATCAACTTTCAGTAATCTTAGCTAGCATTTTTTATGGCCACCTGGTTTTGAAGGAAAGGCAAAAAACACTTTTCCGTGTTGTCTTTGGCCAAATAAGCAGTTTCAGAACATAAATAGTTTTCATAGCGGTAATATTTTTAAGCATAAGTCAGAAACTAAGACATTTCATGCCATTTTTATGTGTTACAGTTATTTATGCTTAAGACTAACTCCAAGACATTACAAATCCTTGGGGTTACACAGGCTTTTACAGTGTGGGGTGGAAAAAGCTTTCCTTTACGTTAAACGTTTAAATCACCGGCCTACCCACTGGCCTTATCCTTCTAAAGACTCACTCTTGAGGAGGGGTCAGCTGCTGAATATGTTCATTTCTCTGGTGCTCACATGCCCTATTGCATAAAATGCCCATTTAGGAAGTAATTTTCTTGCAGGGCCTCTTCTGATATTTATAGACACAGTAAACCAGAAACATTTGTTTCTGTGGAAACAAAAGCAATACTTTGTTAAGTTAAGACTATTCCAATAACACCATCAAATGGAATCTTCTGAATTTGATTACTAAAAGGGGCCCAGTAAGAAGGAAAATAACATTGACCACATGTGCACCATCCTCCCTTATCTCTATCTGCTGAATAAGGCAGGTACAGCTGTGACTTGCTCTGCTGTTCTGAGGCATAACTTACAACACATAACAGTGTGAATGATATACATTGGATTATTAAATGCAGTTTGTTGCCATTTACAGAACATGATGATTGAAGCAGGCAGATATTTGGAAGATGCTCACTTATGCTCTGGCTTAACTACCTGCCACTACAAAACTTTTTTGAAAAACAGGCTGCAGTACTGGGTAGAGGCTAAAGGTTTCCTTTAAGTGAAACATTTCTGCAACTTTACTTTGCCCACTGGGATACAAGAGAGGGGCCCCCTTGTAAACAATCAGCTATCCTCCTCTTAAATTGATAGCACCTTTCTCTTGAAATGCTGATTAAGGCAGGCAGAGGTGAAAGAAAAGGAAGTCACCTTTCTGACCAGCACTATTATTTGCTGCTATCCATTCAAACAGCACACTGCTCTTTAAAACAATTTCAAGCGGGAGCTGGAGCAATGGATTCGGAAGACAACTCTGAAACTTGCACAGGCAGTACTGTTCATTCTAAAATTAAGAGAGGAATTATTTGGGGAAATGAGGAAACCTCAGCATTAATAAAGGTTTGGGGAGAGGCAGAGATAAAATATGTGTTGTCTTCCCTCAAAAGGAACATTGAAATTTTTGAGGTGATTTCAAAGGAACTTAGGAAAATTGGTTTCCATCGTTCTGCTACAGAATGTAGAACTAAATGTAAATCTCTTAGGAAACTGTACAAGCAGGCTGTTATCCAAAACAGCACTTCTGGTGCAGGGCGTTCTAAATTTCTTTGGTACGAAGAAATGGCAAATATTTTCCGGACGGACACATCCATTCACCCCTTGTGCACAACTGAGAGCGAGTCCTGCGGAAGCTCGGGTAAGTCAGGTATAGTTACTTGAAAGCTTCATACAAAACTTAATTTCGTTGTTGTTTCTGCATGAACGAAATTGAATGTAACTACATATACTTAACTTCCAATAAAGAGTACGAGGGTTCATCGGCGTAACACGTTGGCTGTTTCGACATACCGTCACACCAATGAACCGGAATGTGCTGTTAACAACTATGATTTACAGCCGGATGCGTTTACTTACCCTCCAAATTTATGATATACTTTTCCCATTAATGAAAAATATAGCACAACATCGATATACCGATGGTTCCTTATTAATAGTGATACATTTTATAAAATTCAATGTTTCCGTTATGTATCATCTCCCACTTTAAATGTATCACCGTTCTTTTGAAATATTTGATGCATCGATTTACCGCGCACAAAAAAAATGGAACCACTAAATTATATTGATACAGAAATATGTATTTTGAACTCTTGCCTTATAAAAACAGTTTTCAAACCAAAAACGGTATGCTGTACTTCGTTTCCACAGTAATATCTACACAATAAGCTGTTTCTTTAACAGCGGTAAAGGGTTAATTGGGAAAATGATTAGGTTTTTTTTTTTTAAATCTGATGTAATTTGGTTTCGTCTAACTACAGTAAAACCTTAACACGTGCTGGGTTACCGATTGGAAGACTAATTTCTTAAAAAAAAAAAAATCAAAAGCATTTTTCTGATTCGGCAGAAGATAGTGGTGGGGAGGGACATCCCGCGCCAACGTCCAATCATGCATCTGTAGATAAGTCTGTTCCGGTAACACAAGGTTGCTTCCTGTTCTGTGCCTTGCCTTGCCATCAGAGCTTGGAGCTAATAGTTCAAAGAAACAAAAAATGGAGTACTGATAAGTCTTTGTTCCCATTCAGCAGCGACGGAGGCAATGCAGGGAGGAAGCGAAAATGTCGGCTCACTGACCCTATTCGAAGAAAGTGAATGCGTGAACAACAGCTATGGGACGTCGGAAACATCAGCAATGGGTAAGTTTACCTAAAAATTATCTGCAGAAAGGGGAATTAATTCTATGGGGCATTCTTTTGATTAGGGTTTATAACCCCCAAATGTTGACCTGATAGCGAATAATAATCAACCTAGCATGCGTAATATACAGTACTGTCTTCAAAAATTATCTCTATTAATAGACTCTCAGTCAAATGATGGTTGTGATCCGTCCACATCTGGCTGCTCTTCATCCCAGAGCCCACAAGCAACATTAGCTGCACAATGTGGTACTCGTAGTAAGTACATATGCAAATTAATATTGTATACCTTACAAATCTGAACCATCAGAAATATGCCCTCATTGAAAAATATTTACTTTCCAGGAAGTAACAGTTCTGTGGGTAAATGAACAGGTATTGAGCTACAAGCTCATTTAAATAACTAGAACTGAACACCATTAATTAAACTAGAAGCTTTTGGCTTTTCGAAAATGCTCTTTATGAGGGCCCTTGAGATATCTTTATTTGTGGTTAAATGCCAGGTACTGTTTGTCCTCCTTTGAGTGCAATTTTAAATAAGAAACCTTCATTGATGCACTACTAAAACAGCTGTTGGAGATACTCATGGCATTTATTCCTTTTTAATTAATAGTTTATTTTTTTCCTGTTTACCTGTAGACTCAGCGGAAACCACAAACTATGAAGCAACTCTTGATCCAGCAACCAGACTTGCATTAATTAGGAAACGGAAACAGAGATCTACCGCTGCAGCAAGGCTTGATAACACTCTTTCTGGTTTTGTGGACTGGGTAAGGGCCTCAGATGAAAGAAAAGAGTCAACAATGAATGCTTGGAACCACCAGGATATGATGTTCCAGAAGGAGGTTATTGAGAACCTAAGGGTGGCATCAACATCTCTTCTAAGGCTAACCCAATTCCTAACTGATACAGGCAGACAGAGCGAGGCTGGAATGGAAACAGAGCCCTCAAAAAATGATGAGAGCAGTACCCACTGCTCTGATTCTTTAATGTCCACAGGTTCATCAAAAACTTTTAAGGGAGAAAACAGTGATTCAGAACCAGATTCAACTGCAACAACAGGTTCAGGCAGAGTTTCTGAGGCAGACAGTGATGATGATGGGTCTGTATCTCTGCTGTGCTCAAGGAGTACTTCAGTGCATTTAAATCCCAAAAAGCCCCTGCAGGGATCATCTAGTAATGTTAATAACCCTGCAAAGAAAGGGGTAATGTTGCCCAACAGAACCCCAAGAACCAGTACTCAGAAACAGGGAAATGTTGAACCTAACTTCTCAGTGTCTCCATACTTGATTGTAAAACAGGAAAACACTAAAGAGGACAGCCAGACCTCTATGCGAACACCACAAAAAAGGAGACGTTTAAAGAAAAAAATATTCTCCCCCTAGGTACTTTCCTGTGTACAAACCATTTAAAGTCCAGCTTTTATTATACAAGGGTAGTAATAATTTTTAATAAAGTACAAACTTGTTCTAAGTAAGTGATTTAATTATTATGTTATCAAAGAAAAAAAAGGAACCATTTAGATTTATAAACAAAACCTTTTATTTTTGTAAAAAAAAATAGAAAAAGGAGTACTTTGTGCAGTTTATTAAGAATACAAGTTTTTAAAATAAAAAAATAAACCAATAAAGTGAGGCTTGCAAAGGCTTTTAGCAAGGCACATATTCAAGTTATACATTTAAAACCATGTTATTAACAATATATTAATATTGTTGGAATGATTGCATTTTAAAACAGTAACAGTAAGTTTTACAATCTGTTGAGGTATTTGATGGACATTGTTGGATAACTCAACAAGTCCTTTTAAAGTGCTATAAAACGTCTTCTTCATATCTGCATCATTAAAGTACATCAGAAACCAACAAAACTTTAGAAAGTGCACAATAAAAAACAAGAACCTCTAAGAAATTTACAATTATAAGTAGCATAACAGTGGCCTAATTACTTCTTAGAACCACTTTTAGCCCATGGAGTCCACTGCTTGTGAAGGGCATTCAGTGCAAAGAAATATTTACAAAATAACATAAGTCTTTTCCAGAACAGGAAGCAGGAGACATTAAAACTAAACAACTGAAGAGCATTACACTTGACTGAAGCTCATCTCCGCCTACGTCTCCTCCTTGGTGCTGGCCCCCCTCTGTTTCCTGGCAGTACAATATTTTCAAGTGCTGCTAATCTCTCCACAGCATCTTGCAACACAGCCACCCAGTTTTGATGCCCCGCACGAGTCACTGGTTGCTGCATGATGTCTAATGGTTGCTCTGGCAAAATCTCTGGAATTAAGAGAAATATTTGTATTTTAGTGTAAAGTACGTGCAGTTTTGCTCCTACCCCTTAGAGAACAAAAAAAAGGAGTGTCACACACCTTCCTGCTGGTCTTGTCCTTCTTGCTGCTCTCCTGGAACGTCCTGGACTTCTGCTTCTTGTCCTGCTGGAGCTTGGATTTCCTCCTCCATGGCCTGCTCATCATCAGAATCAACTGGGCCTTGGTCCACTGCTACCCTCCTATCTTGCTGCCTGACTGGCTGCCGTGCTCCTCTTCTGTTGCCAAGTTGCCTTCCGGGGCCAGCTCCTATAGATAAAGAAAGGGAGTAGTGTTTAGTTGTGGAAACTGATTTTATGTTAAACAACTGTATTACCATGTATTAGTACAACTTGCATGCATCTGTACAACTAATTATTGAACCTGCTATACCTATAAGACTTTGATTTTATGGATAATGGTGGGAACAGCAGTGGTTTCATTTCCAGATCTGCTATTCAAAGGCAATTAATTTTAAAGCAAGCAATTTTAATTCAGTATTTATTGTAAGCTGTACTTATGGTCTCTGTACTGGTTTTAACAGTGGAACTCGGAGATACAGCTCACGTTGCAACTGTTATAGTACTGTTAACATTTATTGAAACATTTTTAATAATTATAAGTAGTAGAATTATAGCTGTTTTAACTGAAATAATTATTTTTACACTTTTTTAAATTGGCAGTAATTTAATCTAAACATGGTCAGAAATTATGATAACAGTAACTAAAGATGTTTCATGTGAGCTTACTTACCCGCAGGAAAAAGATGCGCTGGGTTGGGCCTATCAGCTTGATTCCATAACTGGAGAAGCTGGTCCCAATAAGCAGACTGGTGTCCCTCATCTGCTCCTTCTCCAAAATAATAGAGAGACCTATTAAAATTCTGACGGAGAGTTTTAAATTTTGAGCGAATCTGCCTTGGGTTTCTGGCATAATTCAGCCTTGCTAGCTGTCTTGAAGCCAGCCTGAAGGCTTTTTCGTTTCTCCTAGGCTGAAGATGGAAAAGTACAGGGCCAAGCCTATGTTCAATGAAGATGTCCAGTAGGGAAGTCACCTCCGCCTCAGTCCAGAATCGACCCCTACCTCCTTCCATCATTCCCACAATGTTTTTAATTCTTTTAGAAAAAAAACCTCTATTTTTAACTGCAGAACAGCACTCTGAAACCCCTATCTCTCCACGGGTCCCTGAAGAAATATGCAGGGTTTTTATAAGGTTTGGCCTATGGATCCTGAACATTTCTCTGGAAAATGAAACTAATTTTAACCAATAGGAGGTGGGGTCAACGATTAGTTCAATTGCCAGGTGCCTAGGAGTCTGTTTACCATGCCTTTATAAATGCTAAGTTAAACTACTGCAAGAATAAAGCTGTTTATGTGTTTTTAACCAATGCATATGAATTATTGCAAGGAATAAGAATAAAATTTTAAATGCACTGCTTAGTTTCATACTTTAATTTAGTATTAAGAGTTATCTGTGCCCTGAGATAAAATCATGCAAAGTTCCTGCAAAGTTATCAGTACTACCCAGCAACTTAGGCTCAAGGATAGGATTGGAAACATATTCGGGCTTGTGCAATGAGTGGCCCATTGTTCGTGGAGGCAAAGGGGTGGAGATTCTAATTGGGAGGCTCCAAAGTGGCCAGCACCTGCCGGCAGAAAGGGATGAACTGTTGTTTGCAGCCTGATGGCCAGCAAGAGGTCAAAAGTTCATTACACGGGACTGACCATTACGAGCAAAGAAGGAATGTACCACTGCAACTTGTAGGGTCAGAAACATATTGATATTTCTTTTCCTCTCTTCAGGGTACCATTTTTAATTTCTATCATTGCACTAAGTTATTTGCAAACTTTAGGGAGACAAAGCAAGAAACATTATTTTGGGTATGGACAGTAATGCACAAGCATTGCTAAGATCAGCAGTAATTTGGAACATTCCGATTCTGCTGAAATGAAAGCACGGTCATTTTGGATTTTCGAAGCAGCGGTATTAAAATGTCATAACGACGATTTAAATCACTTAGCCTAAGTTTCAAATAACAGAACAAACGGAGTGATTAATAAAGCTCTGGCTACCTTTGGATGGTTTGTCAAAGTTCCTTTTTTTGTAGTCTTATTATGCTCAGAGGCACTGTTTGCAGAGATCAAAAAACGGGTGATTAGTGGGGGAGGTGGAAGCATATATCATTAACAGGACTACACGTTCTGCGCTGCTTAGGACAACAACATAAAAGGCTTCGACACATCGGAACGCATCTGTTATATGCTGTTTATTACTTCCGTGGTTTTTTTTATTGGCGTTCTGGGGGGTCGTTTGGAGGGAGTAAAGGGGGGGTCTCTCCACATTATGGATCAAAGCCGCAAACGGTGTGAATAATAAAGCTCTGGCTATCTTTGGATGGTTTGTCAAAGTTTCTTTTTTTGTACTCTTTTTATGCTCAGAGGCACTGGAAGCAGAGATCATAAAACAGATGATTAATGCGAGAGGCGGATATGGGAATAAGGTTTTTTTAAAAGCCAACTAGACATCGTAATCCAGATGTCATCGGCAGTTTATAAGTACTGGTTTCTCTTAAATGGTGGATGGTTTCGGTCAAGGTGGGGGGGGGAACAGGCTAAATTATATCAGAGGTTTCATTTCTATCGCTACATACAGGAAGCTAGGCAAACAATGCCAACGAGTATCAAACGGAATGCAAACAGTCGTGACGGGTTGTACAGAACGCCACCTCATGGTTATAGGATCCATTAACACATTTAAAGATTTGGCAGGCAGGGGAAAACAGAGACACCTGGCGTTTGTTTTGTGAACAGAAAAAGGATCAAGATTACACCGGGGTACAGTGGAAAAGTTGCATTATTAAACACAAATATCTGAATATTGCCGCAACAGACGGCAACCTCAAAGCACCGACTGAATGAAATATCGATGCATCGATATTTCGGAGGGAAAAGAACACCAAAAAAAAAGGGGGGGGGGAACCCCAGTCCACACGTGGCGCTGGGTGCGAAGCGAGATGCGAATCGAAAAGATTCCCGTCCTCTGCCAGGGGTATCACTCGCCCCGGTTGGAGCACGCTAAAGGGGGCGTGGTCGGGGTGACGTCGCAGCCAAAAAGGAGGAGCGTGCGGACTGAAGCGATCGGTTCGCACAGAAATGATGGCTTGCCGCGAAGCGAGCGGCTAGTGAAGTAACGGCCTTGGTGTGGCTTTCAGGAACTAAGCAAAACAAAATTACAAAATTACATATTAAATTAAGGGAAGGAAATCTATCTCTACCAATTCCCAAATCCCTGGGTCAAGAGGTCATAGACGTGTGGGATCACTTATGCACAGTGGCCCACATGGCCAATGGAGGCCTGGGTAGGTTTTCTCTGGCCCAGAAGCATGGCTCTGACACCAAATAGAAACCTCAAGGTTAGAGTTAGGGATTAGGGTTACCCCACCCTCCACCTCAACAAAGCTGTTCGTGCAGTGACAAAGAGCAAACCAGATGGCAGCCTTCAGTTTTAGCATCAACCCCTGGCCTGTTTGTAATGATGCCTTTTGTCCTCCATAGCACAGCTGCATCCTTCCAACAACTTATGGACTGGATGCTCATTGAACCAAAAGAGTTTCAGATGGAAAAGAGAGTTGTGTGTCATCCACATGGTGAACACCAAAACTCAGGACAACCTGTCCCAATGGTTCTATGTAAATGTTAAACAGTCTTGGGGACAAGCAGAGCCCTGAAGGACACCACAGGCCAGTCGCCAGGGTGATGAACAGGAATCTCCCTTGAAGTCTCCCTTTCAGGAAGGACTAGAGCCACCATAAAACAGTGCCTCCATGTCCTGATACAAGTGTCAAGACATGGGGAAAGCAAGCAGGAGCTGAGTGACATCCGGTTCAGAACACCTCATTCCCGTGGAACGAGGTTGGAGAAGGTAGAGAACCACAAAGAGATGACATAGTAGGTATTAGCACGGGAAGAATAATGGGATGTGGTAGTTTGTCTACTGGAATTAAAAGCTTGGGGGGGGGGACAAAGAAGCAGTTGTTGTTGGGGGACCCATTGTACAGGTGCTTCTAGGCAAATGCTCGAAGCCTCTGAGCAAAAATGGGAGAACTTGAACATTTGGCAGCCAGGGATAACACTGATATAATAGCCATAACAGAAATCTGGTGGAATGTGGAGAAACCGTGGGATACAGCAATCCCAGGCTATAAACTATAGAAGGGGTAGAGGGGGCAGGTTGGAGGTGGAGTGGCCATCTATGTCAAAGAAGGGGTAAAATCCAGCAGAAGAGATTGACGGTGGGTTTGACTCCACCATAGAGTCACTGTGGGTTAAACTACCAGGTCCAAGGAGTAATGTGATAGTGTGTGGGGGGTGCTATCATCCACCAGATCAAAAACTTGAGAGGATCTTGAAATGTGGAGACAAATCATGGAGGTGTCTAAGAGGGACAGACAGTAATCATAGAGGACTTCAATTATCCCCACATTGACTGGGCCAGTGCGAGCTCGGGGCAAGAAAGAGAAACCGGGTTTCTCAACATGCTGAATGACTCTGCCTTATAGCATCTTGTCATGGAGCCAACCCGAGAACAGGCAACTCTGGATTTAACGCTGTGTGATACTCAGGACCTGGTTACGGATGTGAATGTCACTGAGCCTCTGGGGAACAGTGACCATGCTGCAATCTCCTTTGCCATGCATGTCAGGGGAAGAGTGGCAAGCAAATCAAACACAAAAACCCTTGATTTCCAAAGGGCGGACTTCCCTCCGATGAGGAAACTAGATAGAAAGACATTGAAAGGGAAGGTAAGAAGAATCCAATCTCTTCAGAGTGCATGGAGCCTGTTTAAAACAATGGTAATAGAGGCCCAGCACAACTGCATACCACAAAGAAAGAAGAGTTCATCTAAGTCAAAGAGGGCGCTGGTATGTTTAACGAGTGGAGAGGCTCTAAGGCGCAAGCAGAGGTCTTTCCTTAAATGGAAATCCTCCCCAAATGAGGAAAATAAAAAGGAACACAAACTCTGGCCAAATAAATGTAAGAAGATGATAAGAGAGGCGATGAAAGACTTTGGGGAACGTATGGCTAGCAATATTAAGTGAAATAATAAAAGCTTTTAAAAATATGTTAGAACTAGAAAACCTGCCAGAGAACCGGTTGGCCCTCTGGATTGTGAGGGAGGAAAAGGGGAGGTAAACGAGGACTTGGAAATTGCAGAGAAATTGAGTTTTTTGCATTTTACTGCCTGAACAGTCCCTATTGACTAAATAATTAATTCAAATACAGGTTAAAAGAGAGGATGTTTTAGGTTTAATTGGTAAATTGAAGATCAATAAGTCACCAGGCCCAGATGGCATCCACCCAAAGGTTATTAAGGACCTGAGAAATGAAATTGCAGATCTCTTAGAATCATAGAATCATAGAATCATAGAGTTGGAAGAGACCCCAAGGGCCATCTAGTCCAATCCCCTACCATGCAGGAACCCCTTAACGGTAATATGCAACTTGTCTCTTAAAATGGCCAGGACTGGAGGAAAGCGGATGTCACACCAATTTTTTAAAAAGGAAGGAGGGGGGACCCAGGAAACTGCAAGCTGGTTAGCCTTACGTCTGTCCCAGGGAAGATGGTGGAAAGCCTCATCCAAGAGAAAATCTTAAAACACATAGGACAAACCTTGCTGAAGGAAAATTACCATGGTTTTTGTAAGGATAAGTCTTGTCTGACAAATCTTTTAGAAAATTTTGAAAAGGTCAACAGGCAAGTGGATTTGGGTGAAACAGTGGATATTGTCTATCTTGGTTTTCAGAAGGCTTTTGACACAGTCCCTGACCAAAGGCTGCTGAGAAAACTGCAGTCAGGGGATAAGAGGGCAGGTAAGAAAGGAGGAGGTGTAGCTTTATATATTAAGGACATTTATACTGCTGAAGAAATACAAGATAAACAGCAGGGGAAGCGTGTTGAGAGTATTTGGGTGAAAATCAGGGGTGATAAAACTAGGACGGATGACACTGCGGGGGTATATTATAGAGCCCCCAAGCCAGCCGGAGGAGTGGGATGATGCCTTCTTTGAGCAGATGGCCACACAGACAAAAGGGAGAGATGTAGTACTAATGGGAGATTTTAACTATCCTGATATATGTTGGCAGTTCAACTCAGCTAACAAT
>JAHTLZ010001491.1:0-17593 GCA_023846285.1 Phrynocephalus versicolor | reverse complement strand
AAGCTATTTTTGAGCTTTAAGTAACTTATGGGTTGCTCAAGGCTCACAGCCCACATTTTCTGGCTCACTGCAAACAGCAACTCTAACATTGATTGGGGATGGGGCTTGAAAGTGTCAAGGGAACAGTCCAGCTCTGCCTCCTGAAGCTGACCTGCCCCAATGTCATTCTATAAGCACAGAAAACAAGCACTCAACTGTGAGGTTTGAGAAGACAAATAATGACTTGAAGGCAGTAAACTTTTTTTTTGCCATTAAGTTACCTTGAACTTAGTTTGTGTGTGTGTGTGTGTGTGTGTGTGTGTGTGTGTGTGTGTGTGTGTGTGTGTGTGTGTGTGTGATTGATTAATTGAATTCATTTAATAGTGCAATTTATTAGTGATTTATCTGTTACAATTTATCCCTTGTTCCTTTCCTTGTCAGCTAACACCAGAGTTTAGGTTTCTTTTAATGGCTAATAGTGAAAAACAAATAGATTTTATTTGGATTAAGCCAGGCATGTCCAAAGTCAGGCCTGGGGTTCAAATCCAGCCCATTTTCAAATTCTGAGTGGCCTGCAGCTTCTTCTACCCATTGGCTCAGCCTGTCAGGCATCCCCACCAGCTGGCCCTTCCCATATGGGATGGAGGTGTTAGCTTGCAGTTTTATGGTTTGTCTACCCTCCCTGCCTCTGTCTATCCCCCCCAGCCACCTGCCCAGCATACCCACCCCCAGCTCTGTTGCTGCAGCATCTTCCCCGCCTCTTTGCATGTTATAGAGACTTGTCCAAAGTCCAGCCTGGGGGCCAAATGCGGCTGAATGATCACCCCCCACACATGTTCACCTCACCAAATCTGGCCCTCCTTGCAAAAAGTTTTGACACCCTGGATTAAGCATCCTTATATATATCTTGGATTGGAATGGAATCCAACTTAACCATGTTTAGAATACCAACTGAAATCTTAAGTGAGTCAGAGTAAATTGTGTCATTAATTTCAATGGATTTGACTGAAGTCTGCCTATATCTCGATCTAACTCAATATACACAGACACAGGAAGTTTAGGGGAGGAACAGTGAAGCAGTTCCACCTGCTTATTCTTCCAAATGACACTTCTTCATTCACCAGCAACTTTAACTGTGTCTCACCCCAGCTTAATTTTAATCCCTAGTGTTTGTCAAAGTCTATGTAAAGGTCAAATTGCTAAATTACTTCCTACTGTTCTCAGCAGAGAAAAGAACAAGTAAATAATCTCAGCTGTGTCAAGATGGATGGCATAGAAAAAATGCAGCAAGATTATCTGTATTTGGAGACAGCATCTGTAACAAATGAAAGCAGTTCCACTCATATAGCTTGGAAAAAGTGAGGGGAAAGAAAACATATCCCCAACACCTAGAACGGAGGTGGGCAACCCTTGACCCCCTGCTCTTAATTGGATTGCCCAAGTAATAAAGAAGCTGCCTTCCTACCATTGCTCGATAGATATATTTGAGTGGAAGATCTGCAACATCCTATCTGCCTGTTCAGCCGGGCATGGTTAGCAATGACAAATAAACAAATGAACACCTCTATGGGGAGGAAACAGTCAGAGAGATCTGGAGTCTGGAAACACTCTGAAGAAAAAGAGCACGCCAACTATGTTCCTTAACATTTCTACTACTCTGCAGGGACTCAAATACCATACCAGCCTTCCTTAAGACAAAAAGGACCTTGGTCTCCCCACAAGCTACCCGTATCTATGACTGCCTGGAGCATACCCTCCTACAGGAAACAATTCATACAAACTGCAAAAAACTGGACACCACAGACAAAGAACTATTCCCACACATTACTATCAGTCAAAAATGAGAAGCCAAGATTGGGACGAAATTGATACTCTCTCCTACAGGAAAATGGAAAAAGAAATGGAAGCCCATACAGCCAGACAAAAACAGAAATTTGACAAACGCCATACAACGGAGGACTTGTAACTAGCTTTCCTCAGACTGATGAAGCTGTGTGGATAAGTAGCAAAATGTTTCAATCTCTCATGAAAAGAAGTCCAGTTTCCAGATAGGCTGGAGAAAGTTTCAGTCAGACATTATATGGCTCCTTCGTTGTTCCACTCCTTCCCGCCATTGTTTTTGGGCCTTCTGCAAGTTCGCACAATATGTCTGCTTGTAGGTTGCATTTCTACCAGCAGCAATTCCTACCTCCCTTTGGTCAGCATGTCATTGATTTTGGAACTGCATTACCAGTGTAGCATTAAAATCCTTCTTATGATTACATTTTTCCTACTTCGACACAGGGGAAAGGGCAAATTTGCAGAGCTAGATAAAAATCTATTTAATATTCTTTTCCACTTCAACTTTGGAATCTTTTTACACTGCACATAGAAATACAGTGGTACCTTGTATAAAGGAATTAATTCATTCCAAATGAAATTATGTTAAGCAAATTTTTCTTTATACAAATTTCCCATAGGAATGCATTGAAAATAGAGTGATCCCATTTTTATGTTGTACAGATTTGCCCCATAGGCTATTCTGTTAAGCAAATTTCTCCTATCTCCAGAATGTTTATGTTATATAAATTTTATGTTATAAAACTGTTTGTTATACAAGGGTCCACTGTAGATGTAAGACTCTTGGACAATCATGTTGGAAATGAATTTTTAAAAGCAGACTTTTAAACATGTAATCATAATTTCTTGATCACAAGTTCTGTGGCACAGTGAACTTTGTGTACAGTCCCAAAGAAAGGTTAGTAAGTGACTGGATTTAATTCCTTTAATTAGGCAGCTTAGAAGTGATCAGTGATACTATCTTATCTATACTTTTTGTTGCACTCCTGAACCATGTGGTGCATGCATTGGTTTTACTTTAAATCTCATTATGAAGGGATAAGGAAGATCTTTGCTATTCTTCCATGTTATTTAGGGGGCTAGATCAATACCGTCTATTTAAACATCCAAGGCCGTTACTTCACGAGGTGCCTCGCTTCGAATCGACCTTGCCTTCGATTTGAATTCCGAGGCGGTCACGTGGTGGTCACGTGGTCTCCCTTCGCTCCCACCCCCGTTTCTCTGTACTCACGTGGGGCATTTTTGGGACCGAATCGATTACTACCTCACGTGCTCCCTTCGCATTAGAAAGCTGATTTGCAACGTCCGGTTCCACTCTCCTTTTATTTTTTAAAAAAAATTTACTCGGCGTATCGATGCATCAATGCTTGGCTGTCATTCACGACAGAGCGTGGTTACTGTACGATCCGGTGTTTTCTGCTCCTAATTTATATTGTTTTGTCCATTGTTTCCTGGCATCATTGGCAGCCCCCCCGCCGCCGCCGCTACTGGGGGGAGCCCCGCATGGCACAGCCGCCCGCCCTCCGCCGCTTGCACGCTGCCTGCCCTGGGTGCCCTGCTCTGGCCAGGCGAGGCGGCAGCAGCTCCTCCTGCTCCTGCCGCCGCCGTCACCGCCACTACCCAACCGAGGAAGTAACAGCGCAAAGCGATGAAACGATATAGCGATGCATCGATATCCCTGTTTGAATATTTTTTAAAAAAACTTGAAATAAAAGCCAAAAACCGAGACCACACGTGACGTTGGGAGCGAAGCGAGATGCGAAGCGAAAAGATTCCCAGCCCTTAGCAGGGGAATCACTCACCCCGGTTGGAGCACGGTAAAGGGGGCGTGGTCGGGGTGACGTCACAGCCAAAAAGGAGGAGCGTGCGGACTGAAGCGATCGGTTCGCACAGAAATGACGGCTTGCCGCGAAGCGAGCGGCTCGTGAAGTAACGGCCCAACTTGATGTTTCATCTGGAGTCAGTCCATTGGCCAAAACCACTTGCTCAGAGTAATAAAATGCTCTAGAATAGGCCTGTTGATATTTGGTGAGTCAAGTTCTCAGTAAGTTCTACTGATTCAAATGGGCCTACTGTGACTTTGTCTTGCACAGTAAGTCACAGTTAGTGTAGACCATTTAAATCAACACAACAGGATTTGCCCCACTGAATCAATGGGATTTATATTCATGTTAACTTGCTGTCAAAGGAGAAATCAGCTCCAGATCTGGTGGAATTGAAACTTTTGACTCTATCAGTAAGGTCCCAGTTAAGCTGACTCTAGGGAGGGGTCTTTCTAACTCTTTACTGTCTCAACAGGCATTACAAAGAAATTTTGTGAATTGTAAAAACATTTTAAAAGATGTTCAAAAGTTTAGATTGCCCCAGGGAACCTGGTTTCATAAATCTTTACTGGAAATAATCAGGGCTGGGACAAACACAATTGCTCAGTGCTTTTTAAAATGCAGAAATAGTTTGCCTTGCAAAATTGTATGCTAATTCCCTAGAAATACATGGCAAAATGTCTCTTTGACTGTCACTCCATTTTTTTCTTTAAAGCAAGTCTTTTTTTTTTTACTCATTAAATAAAACCTGTTGTTTGACTCTATCTCTGTAACCTTTCATTGCCCTGCCTTTCTGGCATAAATCTGGAACAATGTATCTACAGTGCCACTTTGTATAAAGGAATTAATTTGTTCCAAATGAAATTGTGTTAAGCAAATTTTCCTTTATACAAATTTCCCATAGGAATGCATTGAAACAGAGTAATCCCTAATTGTGACCATTTTTATGTTGTACGGATTCGCCCCATAGGCAATTCTGTTAAGCAAATCTCCCCTATCTCCAGAATTTTTTGTTGTACAGATTTTATGTTATACAAGCCCTTTGTTATAAGAAGGTCCACTGTATTTTGGATGCTCTTAATGCTAAGCCTGTGTAACAAAGTCACTGTTTTGTATTTCCTTTTTGAAACTTTTTTTTTTGAGGATAAGTGCCTGCAACCTAGATCCATTCCAAATTAAAAAAAAAAAACTGGATGGATCCCATGTGATGTACACCAGATTGATGACTCTGCCTTCTTTAATATTGTTATGATTTAATCACTATTTCCCCCAATCAAGGTGTCCCCACTATTACACCATTATGCTGCCACCACCTGTTTCCTGGTAAAGGTTACTTGTTTTTAAAAAGAGAGTCTGACACCAAGTTATATATTTTCACAATAAAAATTAAACATTTATTGGGTTACAATCGTATCTTGAATGTTATTGGTACAGCAATGAGTAATTCACTTATATGCTTTGATAACGCTTAGTTCACAAAATCTTATCTATGCACACAGTTATTTCTTTGTATATTTCTATAAATCATATAAGTGGTAGGTGATTAAATGAAATAAACAAATTAATTGTATTTTACAAAAAAAAAAAAAAACAGCAAAATGTGCAGCAGATACAGTTTACCATTCCATAGTACTTAGACCACTCTCTGGGCGGTCTACAATTTAATTATGCAAGCCCCCTGCACCAGCAGCCTGGATATTCATTTTACTGACCATGGAAGGATAGAAGTCTGAGTGAATCTTGAGTCAGCTACCTGGGATTGAACCCTGAGTTATAAGCCCCATTTTGGTTGCGGAACAGCAGTTTAACCAATGCAGCAGAAAGCACAAACTCCACAATACTGTTTGGATAGTACATGTTTTGTGCTTTTCACCTTGGGAATAAAAAAACACTGGTAAGAGGTCTTGCTTGATCTGTAAAATTCTTAAAATACGGAGGCCAGGCACCTGAATCCAGCATTAAACCATGGGCCACCTCTGAGCTCCAATGTCTAATATACTAGCTTCTCCAAACATGGTGTAAACATGTGAAGTATAATGCACTTGAATAACCGCTTTTCCAATTACTTTGCCAGGATTATATTTCATGATGGGAGGAAGCCATACTAGTGAAACAACAGGAACAAGATAAATGAGAAACAACAGTAAAAACTCAGCAATAACAGTGGCACAATTAGGCAGTTTATTGAAGCAATTTTTAAACAGGAAAGTAGTACATTGAAAAATGTATAAATATAGAGGGCAGCCACAGAGGGTAGTGGAGTCTCCTTCTTTGGAGGTTCTTAAGCAGAGGCTGGATGGCGATTTGTTAAGAGTCCTGTGATGGGGGTTCCTGCATGTCAGGGGGTTGGACTGGATGGCCCTTGAGGTCTCTTCCAACTCTATGATTCTATTCTATTCTACTCCATATTCTTCAGGTTGTTTTGCCATTATGTTAAAATACTAAGTAAATCTCTCCATATAGATCATTTTAAGCACATGGAAACTGCAAAAATGAATTAAATGGTTCAATGCAACCCTATGTTAATTCTAAACAAGCCAGGAAGCAGGATGGTGCCATTATCAGGCATTATTTTGTCACAGAGTAATACAATAGTGTTAAGTAGTACAGTCATTTGCTGCCATTTTGTGGTTCATATACTGTGGCTCTGGTATATTGCAGGGCCATAGTATATGAAGGCAAGGGCCCCTGCGGCAAGCTGCACTTACCCCAGGCCTGGTGCTGCCCTGAATGGGCCTCCAATAGGCTTCCCAGGCTCGTCAGAGGCCCCGGAAGTGGTTTCCAGTGAACTGGAAGTGCCCTCAGGATTGCCAGCAGAAGTACAACACATTACAATAGGGATGTAGATGGTCTGGGGTTGACGCTCTTGGACCTCACTTCCCATTATCCTTCCCTGCTGGCTATGCTAGCTAGAGCTAATGAGAGTTGCTGTCTAGTAGCATCTGGAAGTACACATATTCGTCGCTTCTACATTATAAAATAAATATCACAAAGCCAACTCAGACAGAGGATAATCTTCAGAGAGGGACAGCTAGATGGAAAGAACCACATAGCTATCTGAACAAGTCCACAATAAAAGCTGCTCGGTATATCTCAACTGGCCACTCTTCAGCAACTTGAATGCAGCACTGTGAGGAAGCACAGAGGTTCTAGCTATGGGTGTTACTAGGTCAGAAATGGTTTATTGTATAGCCCTCTGTCAACAGGATGTGTGACACAGCTTACTTTTCAGATTCTCATTGGGCCACAGAGACCAACACACGTCTTGGTGACCAAATTAATTCCAGGATCAAGTGATGGGGGTTACTTACTCCCCCTCCATCAGCAATTCCTTATCAGAGCAACACTGTACTTCATTCCATACACCTTCCTAAGTAAACTTGAGTTGTTTTGCACTCTCAGATTAATGAGATAAAGCCAAAACACTGTGGCGAATTACTGTATAATGGTTCAGCCTTGAGCATTCCAGTGCCAGAGCTAGGACTCATTTGAGGAACATCTGCCGTACTTGGCATGATGACACTACTATTTCTGGCCCTCTCTGGAAAATGTTACAAACTTGTCAGTGAATGGAGCAAAGGAGAAAAGGAAAGAAACCATTTTGAAATTCCACTGGGTCTGATGTGGAATTAGAACAATGCAGATTTTGATTAATAATAATAGTGTGCTGTCAAGTCTGTTCTAACCCTTTTGCACTCTAGGTAGAGTGCACTCTGAAGCGATTTACTATTTCCATCTTCTGGGAACGTTCTGGGAATGTGCAGCTTGCCCTGGGCCACACACAGGCTGGCTCTTTCCCCTGGAAACACAGCAGGGGATTGAACTCCCAGCCTGTGGCTCCGCAGCCAGATGCCTACTTTACTGAGCTAGCCAGCCAGGTAGATTTTGATTCTCCTGCATTGCCCCATATTAAATTAATTTGAGATTGTTTAATGTTACCCTTGACAATGTGATGGAAGAAACTTACTGAAAATAGCTGTTGAGCCACCGAATGGGTAAACTATACAGTCTAGTCCAGTACATTGGTATGCATGGATTGTAACTGTCAGACTCTAGAATCAAAATAAAAAAGTGATACAAGAAAAGTGTGCTCCTTAATTGAGTTCCAAGAAGGGACTCTATTAAGTCTACACTGCCCGCAAATAACTTATGTGGTTCACCAGGCAGTTCATGAACTACTGTATCTTGCATTTCCCCCCTTTCCTTTATATACTATTTTAATCCATTAATTATTCCATAACCATTAATGACCTCTCATCTGTTAAACATAGTCCTACTTGTTGTGATCCATTTACACTTAAATTATCATACCATTACGATGTCAGCCCCTTTTGCTTATCAGGTCATTCATTACCTTAAACAATGGGAAGTACTGTTGCAAGCCACCTCAACGATTCTGTGAAAAAATACATAGCAAGTGTCTTCCTATTTGCATGGATGAAATGAGTTGCATTCTGATTCCTTTGCTTGGCTTTGCTGACCATGGCTTGCAATAGAATATAAATCAGGAGTTGGAATTTTAACTTGGGAAGCAAAGCCTTTGCAGATCATTTCAGCCCTGAGGATAGTTTATATTTTTCTAGCATTGCTTTCAAGTCTTTGATGATTAATGTTTCAGTTTATTGATAGACCGTCTGCAACATCAACAAAGGCCTAAAAAGATACCTGGGCAGCTACCAGAGACAAGGGCTGGGGAAAGTGTTCTAGTCCATGAGAAAAGATAAAATAAAATTTACAGCTGTGTAATACATTGCATAGCTGCATAGATACCCTAAGCACATCCGATCTTGCTTGATTTTGGAAGCTAAGCAGGGTCGGCCCTGGTTAGTACTTGGATGGGCGACCACCAGGGAATACCAGGTGCTGTAGTAGGAACTGGCAAGCCACTCCAGTACTCCTGCCAAGAAAACTCCCTGGACATGGAGTCACGTAGAGTCGGTCACAACTGTAATGACACAGCACACACACACACACACACACACACACACAATACATTGCTAGAGATGGGCACGACTTAGCGGTATTTTCGTTTTCATTTTCGTTTTTTCATTTTCGTTACGTAACGAAACGAAAACGAAAAACGGTTCAAAAATGGACCAAAAACGGAAACGAAACGACTAATTTTGAGCCAATTTTCATTTTTCGTTACTGGAAAAACACATAATGGAGCTAAATGGGGAGAAACAAAAAAATTTTCGTTTTCGTTTTCGTTTTTTTCGTTTTCGTTACATAACGAAACGAAAACGAAAAATTTTGAAATTAGCTCACGAAAACGGAAACGAAACGAAACAGACCCTAGCCAAAAACGAAAACGAAAACGAAAATTTTTTTCTGAGTCATGCCCATCTCTATACATTGCATAAGAATATGGGTGATTTGTCCAGACTTGAGGGCGCCTGAATCCAGCATTGTTGAAGGGAGAATTGTATGAATATGTAAGAGTGTGGTGTTGGAGCCAGAGTTTGGAACTTTGAATCCCCACTGTGCCTCCTGTGAGTAGGCCTGTGTCACCTTGGGAAAATTACACAGTCCCAGAATGTCTCCAGAAGAAAAGAATGGTACTGTAACCCACTTCAGAGTACTCTCTTCCTGGAAAACTCTGAAAGAGTTGCCATTAGTTGGAATTAACTTGATGATGCATGATTATTATTATGTTGTGATTAGCCATCTTTCAATATCTGAAGGGCTGTCACCTGGAGGGAGAACAAGCTTGTTTTCTGTATCTCCTGAAGGTAGCTTTCAAAATCCAAGGATTCTAGTTACAAGCAAGAACAAGTAAATGTTAAGAAGGACTTCGTGACAGCAAGAGCTTCTCAGCAAGGTGGTGGACTTTACTTCATTGAAGGTTTTGGAAAAAAGTTCTGATAACCATGTGACAGATGTGGATTTCATGCTTTGGTAGGATGTTGGCTCCAATGACCCTTGAGATCTCAGGTTTATGATGTGGTGGATATCTGTGCTTAAGTTTGAATAAATGTATAACAATTCTAGATGCAACTTACACAGTGAAACTGATACTGGGGTGTATTCTTTGTTCAGATATTCACATGAAGACAAACTGTAGTTAGGCACATCAGTGATCCCCCGCCTATTGCTGGGGTTAGGGACCTGACCTGACCCGCGGTAACTGAAAATCCGCGATATGCGGATGCAGGTCAGGTCGGGTGTGGGGGCCCTAACTGGGGGCTCTTGTACTTATCCCCAGCCTGGCGCTGCCCCGAAAGCGACTGTGAAGGCCTTCCCAGGCCTTCTGGGGGCCCCTGAGAAGGCCCCCCCAGGCCCATTCGGGGCAGCGCCAGTCCTGGGGTAAGTGTGGGAGGCCACAAACAGCATTTGCCCCTTACCCAAGGGGGGCTTTTTCATATAATATGGTCCCGCAATATAGCGGGACCGCAGTATATGACCCACGATAGGGCGGGGGACCACTGTATCACCACTATTTCTCAAGATAATTGATCCCATTTGGATATCCGGAGTTCTTCAATTAAGAATGCATAGGCAGGTCTGACAACAAGGAAGAAGAAAATAAATGAAAAATTTGAATCCTTCACAAATTTAAAGTGTGTGTGTGCTGGGGAGAAATACATGTATTAGAAATACATACATAATTCACTTTTTCATGCTCAGGTTTCAATTGTGGTAAATATTTCTGAATCCTTTATGTCTGATATAAAATCAATCGGAATGAATCAAAGACTTCCTGTACTGAATGGAAAATTCTGAGGGAATGGAATTACGGTGCATTTTTAAAATAATCCACATCGTTGACTTTTGCAATCCTGTTACCTTTTAAAATGGGCTGCCCCATTTATCTCTTAAATAGCCATGCATGTATATGTACAGTATATATTAACTTGTCTTGGAAGTATTGCTCCCTTTGTACCTGTGCCATGGCGGCAGGCAGCCCTTCCAGAGGGTTTTGGATTGTATCTCCTATTATTGCTTGCCACTGACAATGCTGATGAGATTTATAAGTCAAATATTCCATGAGGCTCACAGGCGTATATGCCTTAGTAGGTTAAAGCATTATAGGGCTGGGAAGTGGAGGGGAGACCCATGGTTATATAAAACTGTTGTTTGCTTCCTCTTTGTCTGGTAAACTTTAACTGCTCAAGGGAAGCCAGAGGGTACAAATCCAATATTTATTCCTTCTCATTAAAACAAAACAAAACTAAATCCCACAAGAATTTTACAGGAACTTTAAAGACTGATATGTTTTATTTAGCAACTGGGTTGCAGAGCACTTCATCAGTTGTAGAAGATTTTGCATCCTGTCAAGTGTGATGGTAAGTAACAAATTAAAGAATAAATTTACTTTCTGTAACAATGGCCCAAAGGAATTGCATTGTAAGACCAATGTAATGACATTAACTTTTTTGGCATAAAGAGTAACATATTCTAGGTATTTTTGAGCTTTTAAAAAACCGAATATTGTTAGAGGCATTGGAGCACTTATTTGTCCAGTCATATGCCATTCCCTCTTAAACAATCCTTTGGGGAGATGGATGATGCAAATCACCCCAGTTTCATCCTGCACAGAGGCTGCTAGTTTGTTGTTTTGATCCAAATAATATTGTCGGAATTACATTTTTAAAATACTCCACTTGTTGTTGGACAGCCCTCTTAAACAAAATTTGAGTTCTTCAGGAATTGGTCACTAGGAACCTGGTAACTATTTGGGATGGCAGAGTAAGGCTCTAAGCTAGCATCTAACCAGGTCTATACTCTCAGTCAAAGTTGCTTATACTGTGTTTCCTAAAGAAGTGTACCTAGAATGACTGTTTATAGAGCAATGGTTCCCAATCTTGGCGCTCCTGATAACCTTAGACTACAAGTCCCAAAAGCTTTGAGCAAATCTTAGGTCACTAAGGGATAGCACATGAAAATGCTGCTAAGCTGACTCTTCACCTTCTCATTTCCCAGGGAACCAATGTCCTCCTCTTTTTTCTGCCTATAATATCACAAGGTAATGAAGGACTGCCAGTAGAGATATAGGTTGTCTCAAAAGTGTTTATATGTTAACACTGCAGGAATCCATAGTTCCTAAGCTCATTATCTCACAGGCTGTTGTTCAACATGAAAACATAACGTATTCTCGAAGGCTTTCACGGCCAGGATCTGATAGTTGTTGTGAGTTTTTCAGGCTGTTTGGCTGTGATTTGGAACACAGCCAAACAGCGTGAAGAACTCAAGAACATAGTCAAGTTTATTTATGATTTGTAATAGCAACATTAACTGTGGAGCTGGGTTGTCAGTTGTAACTTGCTAAATAGCTATGCCTGCATTTAGACCCACACTTCTGTCACAGACACCATACCCTAACTACACCCTAACCTAACTACGGACAATCCTGAAACTGCAAGTCATTTGAGCAACCAACGACATGCATCTATATTTCGATGTGTTGTGGGGGCTTTGATCTATTATCAGTCTCTCATGATTTTGCACAGAAAATGTGTAAGCACTTCATAGTCCGTACTTCTTTTCAGCATTGGAATGGACAGTGTCCTGATCCACAGCTCTGCCTGCACAACACGATTGATGCCTGTGGGCAGTGTAGATTATTTATTTATTTATTCATTCATTCATTCATTTATTTATTTATTATATTTATATACCGCCCATCTTCTGAGACGGAACTCGGGGCGGTGTACACTAAAAAAAGAATAAAACAACAGAAAACGAACATAAAAATCAGAGGCACCACTAAAAATAGGAGGGTACAATACCCTCCGCTGAGAATGGCATGGGCTGCACAGGGAAAAGGGGGGGGGCGAGGAAAATTAAACAAAAATTAAACAAAAAGGTCACCATATTCCTCCTTGAAGAGATGGGTTTTCAAGGCTTTTTAAAAGGCGGGCAGGGACGCTGCAAGGCACAGCTCACTAGGTAGCTGATTCCACAGAGTAGGGCCCACCACAGAGAAGGCGCGGTTATGCGTGAGCGACTTCCGCGCCTCTCTGGGTGTGGCCACCCTAAGTGAGTGTGCCTGCACCATTCTCGTGGGTCTGGTCCCAGTTGACCTCTGAGAGATACGCTCTGACAGGTCCCAAGCCGTGGAGGGCTTTGAAAGTCAAAACCAGGACCTTGAACCTTATCCAGTGGACAACGGGTAGCCAATGCAGGCGAGCCAGAACTGGAGTGATGTGCTCGAATCTACAAGCACCCACAACTAGTCTGGCCGCCACATTCTGCACCCGTTGGAGCCTCCGGACAAGGGTCAAGGGCAATCCCACGTAGAGGGCACTGCAGTAGTCGATCCTCGCTATCACGAGGGCCTGCACGACTGTCCTCAGGGAGGACTCATCAAGGTACTGTTAATCAAAGTGTTCCTTCTTCATTTTCAGGATGCACCTGGTTTTGTATTATTTTGCACAAGCCAGTTACACCAAGAAAAGATAACATTAATTAACTCATAGGCGATCTGTCGTGGTCCGTGATGTTACTCCCATTGTGCATGTGGCACTATGCAATAGGACAAAGCAAAAGGAACTGGTACATCCACAGAAGTCAATATATGGATGGGAATCATAGAATCATAGAGCTGGAAGAGAGCTCAAGGGCCATCTAGTCCAACCCTCTGCCATGCAGGAACCCCCATCACGGTACTCCCGACATATGGTCATCCAGCCTCTGCTTAAAAACCTCCAAAGAATATGTCTGTGAAGATTCTCAGTCATCCAGGTGAGTTTATCTGGAAGTTGAGTCATGGCTACTGGACTTCTTTTTTGAGAGATAGAAACGTTTCGCTGTTCATCCAAACAGCTTCATCGGTCTGAATACAGCTGGTGCAAATCCTGACTCTTATAGGCAGCTTTGATCTCTAGTCACCCTGGCCTTAATTAGGCTCATCAGATGAAAAATGGCCTAAATAGGCTCATTAGGGAGACAATGGTATCCTTAGCCTTAATATCCTTGGGTGTAATTCATCTGGCCCAGGAGACTTAAATTCATTTAATGCTTCCAGGTATTCTTTACTACCTCTCTACCTATTCTATGTTGCAATTCCTGTCCTACCCAGGGCCGCGTGTCTATTAAGGTGAACTAGGCAGTTGCCTAGGGTGCCAAAATGGAGAGGGGGTGCTGGCCAGCCTGCTGCCCCCCCTGCCGCTGTCCACCACCGTCTGTCCCCCCACAGCCCGTCACTGCCTGCCCCGCCCCCATCACTGCCCACCCCCGTGCCCATCACGTCTGCCCCCCACGCCTGTTGCCGTCCCCCATCATCCACCGCCCCCTGCTGCCCTGCCCCCACCCCGCCCCCGAATTAATTAGTTCCAAATGAAGTTATGTTAAGCAAATTTTCCTTTATACAAATTCCCATAGGAATGCATTGAAAACGGAGTAATCCCATTTTTATGTTGTAGGAATTGTCTCCATAGGCGATTATGTTAAGCAAATTTCCCCTATCTCCGGAATTTTTTGTTTTATGTTATACAAAATGTTTGTTATACAAGGGTCCACTGTACATAGCAAGCAATTCAGGGGACGAAACAGCCGAGAAGGCTCCCTCGATGTGTGATAGATAGTAAAGGGGTGATGGAAAAAGTGGACTGGGACGCCTCCGCCTCCGCCTCCGCCTCCGCCTCCGCGCTGAAAAGGAATGAAGCCCCAGGAAATCGCCCAGGTCCCCGCGCGTGCGCAGTGTTCCTTGGAAGGCGGGGCGGGGGCGGGGCAACGGGACAGGAAGTGGCGTCGCCGGTGCACGTGCGCGCGCGTGTGGCGGTGTTTTTGTGTGCGGCTCGGTGGGTAGGGGGCGGGGACGGACCGCGTGCGGGCGAGATGGAGGCGACCCCGGAGCCCGCAGTGGAAGAGGAGGAGGATTCCGGCCTGGTGGGCCTGAGGGTGGCGGAGCACCTCCAGGCCCTCACCGTCGCTTGCGAGGGCGCGTGTGGGAAAGAGGCGGAGGAAGGCTCCTCGTGGGGGCTCGAGGGTCGCCCCGTCGCGGTCTCCCCCTCGGAGGGGCTGCCCGGGTTACCGGAGCCGGCCCTTCTCCGCAGGGGCGACGCGGGCGGCGGGGACGCGGCGTTGGAAGAGGAGCCTCCCGCTGTGGGCGACGGCGGCTTCTCCTCTTCGCCCCGGGGTGGGACGCCGCCGAATTTAAACTCCGGAGCGGGAGGAGAGGCGGTTCCTGGGGATGCTGAAGGGTCGCCCGCCAAACCCTCCCCCGGCGGGGGATCCCCTGAGGAGCTGCCACCGGCTCCGGACTTCCAGGGCGGCTCCTCTCCCCTTATGGGCTTGGACGGGGGTCCTACTCAGGGAGATCCGGCCGGCGAGCCCGCTTCACCGGCTAAGGAAAGCCCAAGTGGGGTCCCGGCGGCCGAGACGGTCGAGGGAAGCAGCGGCGGCGGCGGCAGCGCCTCTTCATCCGAATCCGAGAGGTGGGTAGCCTTCGGTCGCAGGAGCGCCCTTTCCGTTTTTCTGCAGGAAAAGCCCGTCTTTGTCCCGCTTGCTCCTCTCCTTTCTCTAAAGTTCGCTTGCATTTTATACAGCGTGCTGGACGCTTTAATTAACGGGCCAAATATGGAAACCTCAGAAGTACTGTGTAAAAGCCTTGGAGTTTATAAGTCTTATAATCGCCTTTGAACGGCAGAGCTGGAAGGTACCTTATGGACCGAGTGCAGCCCCTGTCGAGGCTCACTGGGGAATCGAACCCCTAAATTCTGGATCTACAGCCAGATGCCCGAACTACTGATCTATCCAGCGGCCTTTCAGGAAGCATATTAGTATGGTGACTGCTTTATAATTATACAGAAATAATTGAGCAAAATACTGGGTTATTCAAGATGTCAGGAAAAGAAAGTTTTTGTTACTTTGTTTTTCCCAGGTACTGGGAATTATATACTTAATGAACGAATAAATAAATTTTATGTTCTGGAGTTTATTTGGCTTAACTTTCAAAGCAATAAGAGTGCCTAAGTTTAGCATTTTTTGGACTAGAACTCCCAGAGTTGGAGTCCGTTTTCTGAAAGTCTAACAAAGGTAGCTTTTCTAAGCTGTCTTGGACACAAGTTTTGTTGTTAAAGGGGAAGCAGTGAACTCCACAGAAACTCTTTGTGTGATGCTTGCAGGGTTAACGGCAAATGGTACAGGTCACTTTCAATTAATTTTATGTTCATATAGGTCCTATCACAGTTTTTTTTTGCTTGTTACCAGGCATATGTAGAGCTTAAAACTTTTCTTATAATTAAGAACTTCATTCTCAGTTACCATGCATATGGTGTTGAATTATTTTAATAAATCCTGAGAAAAAGACTGCATGCAGATTTGAGGTTATACATATCTGCTTATTTTGAAGATGTAGTATGCTTGGATTGGTTTATCAATGCTATCTGTGCACTTGTGTGTGTTTTAATTTGAAAGATGAGGAAAATGAAATCCTTATGTTGGATATCCATAATCATATGAGATTTACTAACATCTGTATATCTTGCTTTAGCATAAATTTGCAAGCAATGTGCTGAAGTAAAGAACATTGATATTCTAGCACTTTTGTGTTGGGAATCTTAATCACACTGATGTGGAAGACTGTAGGATTTCAAAGCAGTAGTGTTAGTCTTTTTTAAAAATGATAAAGTGCAGAACTGTATCCATGTTGTGTAATTTGTTTTATGTCGTTAGTAGTTTGAGATTAACACACAACAAGCTACACAACTCAGATACAGAGATGGAAAGAAAATCCTGCTACAAATCTAGATGCCAACTATGTCCCCA
Organism: Phrynocephalus versicolor; assembly: GCA_023846285.1. Classification (NCBI taxonomy): domain Eukaryota; kingdom Metazoa; phylum Chordata; class Lepidosauria; order Squamata; family Agamidae; genus Phrynocephalus; species Phrynocephalus versicolor. The sequence continues at coordinate 1,241 of JAHTLZ010001491.1, read as the reverse complement.
GATCCACTTTGCCAGTGCAGTTAAAGGCCCCAACAGCATCCTAACACATCATAGATTCATTTACTTGTTCATTGCCAGCTTGATTTGTGCTGTCCTTTGGGAAGTGTCCTTCTGTATGCTACATAGGACAGATAAGACAATCTGTACAAGAGGATCAGTGGATGCAACTCTGACATTACAAATGGCAGCAGATAAAAACCTATTTCAGAACATTTCAGTCTACCAGGGTACTCTGTAAATGACCTGATGGTTACTCCCATTGGGGTGGGGGGATGGGGAGAAAACAAAATGTTACAAAGAAAAAGTGGAAATATCTGTGATGCTGGCCAATCAGGAGCTGTGCACGGACAGGCATCATCCCGCCTCCCTCTCTGATTGGCCAGCAGCATGAAGCAGGAAAGATGACATATGACATTGTAGCATGCTTCCTTGTTGGATTTTAACCCTGCACGAGACAGGGTTCTGAGGACCACCTGGGCCTGCGTGATTCATTTCGTAACCTACTGGTTCCGAAATGAAATACTCATCCCTAGCATGGACTGATGGGTTTTGTCCACCCATCCCAGGAATAAAGAGTCAAGACACGTTTGTGGGATTGAATTGGGCCACAATTTATTGTCTTAAATTCAGGATGTCACTGGTGCTCTTTTCTCCCACAAGGGGGCCTGAAAATGCAAGTGGCTAGTGGTGTCCACCTAGTTATTGTTGGGAGGGCCCTGGTGGCTCCCCGAACTTGAACTTAAACTTGAACTTAAACGATCCGGGCAGCCCTCATCAACCACTTTGGTGTGTTATTAATCACCCTGGTGTATCATATCTACTATCCTAATTGTTTTGCTCCAATGTATTCCTAATTATTGTTGAGGGCTTCCGATTTGATAGGTCTCAAAGAGGCTGTTTGCCTGGCGTTGAGTTCTTAAATACTCTTGGCCTTTTCAAACCCCGTGACCTACTATCCAGGGTTGTGTTGGTCCATTCTGGACCACGTGATGACTGGTCAAACCTGTCTCCCCCAGGTCAGGTGGACAAAGCTGCCCCTCCCAGCACAGGGCTGAATCAGAGCATCCCTAGTACCAAGGTTCCAATTTCAGTGACCACATACAAAGTATGATTTTGTGTTTTTTAAGAATAGGAAAAAAGGTAAAAATGATTAAAAGTTCCATAAAAGGAAAAACACGCCATAAATCCTGTATCACAAAGAGGTTCAAGGAAAAGCAGAGAACCACCGCTGTAACAACAGC
>JAHTLZ010001490.1:7049-26969 GCA_023846285.1 Phrynocephalus versicolor | reverse complement strand
AATATCTGAAAGGATGTCACATTGAAGAAGGGACTGGTTTGTTTTCCGTGGTTTCAGAGACTAGGACGTGGGCCAATGGGCTCAAACTACAGGAAAAGAGATTCAATTTAAACATTAGGAATAGACATGGGCACGGAACGCCAACATTTCCGTTTCCGTTTCCATTTTTTCAGTTCCGTTAGGTAACAGAAACGGTAACAGTAATTAAGCCGGCCCCGCTCAAACCCGAACCGACAAAAGAAAAATGTGTTCGGGTTTTTCATTTCCATTTCTGGCATTGCGCGATGCGAAGCCCAGGAAAAACGTTTTTAAAAAAGCTTTTAAAAAAAAGATTCCCAGCCGAAAAAGCAGGCGAAAATATGCCTGCCTGAGGCTTTGCCACCTACCAGAGGGGTGGTTTCTGGGGGGGGGGTTTCCCGGCCTTCCCCCCCTCTCCTGTCCTGGGCTGCTTGCACCAGGCGGGGGGGTCATCCTCATCGCCGCAATGCCATGCGGTGGGGGGCGATCCAAAAGGGCGACCACAATTTTTTCTTTTAAATCATGGTCCAAAAAACACCAAAGCACAAGACAAACATGTTGAAATTTATTTATTCTAATGCCTGAATTTTAACAGTAGCAGGCAGTGGGTTTTTTTATTGCAATAAAACGTTGCATTGATTTTATTTTTTTTTATTTTTTTTTTATTTTTTTTAGACCTGCCCATTTTTTAGACCATGCAAATTTTTTGCTCCATTCCACCATTCTGGATGTTCCAGAGGGTATAAAAACCCGAGGCAACTTCCAGCAATCACAGTCGTGTGGTGGTTGAGGGAGGAGGGCTGTGGCTTGGCTGCTGGTGCGATCCGATCGAGACTATTTGAATATTGGAGGAGGGAGGCCTGGGTGGCTGTAGGCTTTCAGTTAGGCAGGCAGGGAGGGAATTGAATTTAGAAAAGTATTGTTTTGATTCCCTGCAGCTTTGTCTGCCAAAGGGAAGCAGTTATTCTTTTTTTCCCCTTTGTTCTCTTCTCTGGCTGTTTGTGGGGAGAGGAAGATTTTTCTGCTATTGGATAAAGGGGGAGGGTCGACGGAGTGGGGTGTGTGGATTTATTTTAAAATATACCATTTATTTCCTACTTTTTTCCAAGTTCAATTTGCTTGCACACCCACACACAATTTGGGGTGCAAGAACAGAACAGTCAACAAGAAGTTCTCTGCTTTTCTGATAAATATATTAGATATTGGATTAAAAGGGACTTCTGCATTTAGCTTCATAGTATCATTTGTTTTTTTCAACGTTTTCCTACCTGAGAGAAAATAAGAGAGAGACTTTCACATTCATTTAGCTGCTGCACTACACAGTTGATGTACAACTGAATCATATTTTATTTACCCAATACAATATCTTTTTTGGAGTCATACTAGTACCCCTACTAGGCTACTACTCTCTATTCAGGGTTACTTTTGGGGAGTGGCTGGCAAGCCACCCTGCCAGAACAGGAGACCCATTGCAGCTGGTGCTGCTGCCAGCCCAGGCAATTACATTTAATTATTTAATTTATTACATCAGCCTAATCTGTGGGGGGGGGCATTTACCCTACCTCTAACAAATCACAAGTTCATTTACTGGGGGCTGATTAATAAGGCAACCTGATTAATATATTATATATTGGATTAAAAGGGACTTCTTCTGCATTTAGTTTCATAGTACCATTTGTTTTTTTCAATGTTTTCCTACCTGAGAGAAAATAAGAGAGAGACTTTCAAATTCATTTAGCTGCACTACACAGTTGATGTACAACTGAACCATATTTTATTTGCCAAATACAATATCTTTTTTGGAGGCATCTACTTTTGTGTTGTGTTGTTGTGTACACTGAACACAGCCACACTCCAATTCAGTGGATCAATTTGATTTTAGAATTCAGAAAATTATATCAAGGGCCAGCAGGGCAACACTGAAAGCTTGTCAAAAAGAACACAGTGTGAGAGTAATCTTGCGGGCCAAAAGGATAAGTTTATTTGTTTACTTAACACAAATATAAGAAAATATATTTCATAAGAAAATATATCTCTACTTTTCTACATCTTTGAGAAATAAAAAAAAAATGAGGAGGGCTGGCAGAGCCAGAGGGAAGGGAAAGGGGACCCCCCACTAAAATAAATAGGGCCACGTTTCTGAAGGAAGGCGCAGGAAGCAGTGCAGATAGTGATATTGCTGTTACCACTCCCTCTACAAGCAGCAGCTGCACAACCACCACCGGACCATCTTCTGTCACTGAGGGAAGCATGGATGACTGCAAGCAAAACCCATCGCCACCATGCTTTGACATGGAAAAAAAACCCTTGTGTCAGGAGGAAGATGAGTACTCGGAATCAGAAACAGGCTCTTTGCATCTGAATATGCCGGATTCTGAGGACCTTTTGGCAGGAACAGATGAAAGGCAGGCTTCAGGCAGTGATGGAAGGAGCAGCCCTCCTTCCACCCAGGACCAGAGTACCACCAGTGACAGCAGCAGTCAATTGTCCCAGCAGAGTACAAGCCACACCACCACCAGCAGGCAGTACCAGAGGGGGCAGTACTTTCCATAAGCCTCGAGGCTCTCTCTGGGAGCATGAGTGAACCAGGCTCCTCAGTCGTCGCGCTGGGGCCAAGAATCTGAGGCAAAGGACAAACCTGCCCAGGCAAAGGCTGGGCAGGGAGCTCGGCTGGGCCACACTGGTATGGCATTTCCAGGGTGTTCCCACCAGGCGCTCCCTCTGCTCTGTCCTGAATTTGATCCTTGGAGATTCTGCCAGTGAGCTCCTTGGGATACTCTAGCTGGCGATGATTCCCCAAGAGGTTGAGTGGCACTCATCCGGATGAGTGGGGGGGAGCATCTGAATCTCTGACCGCTAGTTGACCAGGGTGGCATTTGCTTGGCTTTACAAGGAGTGTCAATGGAGATGATTAGGGACATTGAGAGGAGAAGACCCTCATCCAGATTTGGGGGAGGAACGGAATACTGTGTCTCCTGCTGCCTCTGAGAGGTGGAGGGGAAATGGGATGGATAAAGGCTTCAAAACAAAACAAAAGAAAAAGTATAACAGGCAGCCAGACCAAGTAGGGTGGCCGGTTCAGTCAGCGTTGACCAAGAGAAAAAAAGAATATTGAATTTTGCCCACTTTGTTTGCATTATTGCATAGGATGCAGTCTCTGGGAAGTCAAATTACGCTAAATCACGGTAGAAACGACAAACGACGAACGAAACGTTGAACTGAAAAAATTCCGAAAAATTTCACAACAAACGGAAACGGAACGAAACGGACCCGTTCCGACAAACGAAAAATCGAAACGTCATTTTTTCTGGTTGTGCCCATCTCTAATTAGGAAGAACATCATGACAGAGCTGTTCGGCAGTGGAATATGCTGCCATGGAGGGTGGTGGAGTGAGTCTCCTTCTTTGGATGTTTTTAAGCAGAGGCTGGATGTCCATGTGTCGGGAGCACTGTGATGGGGGTTCCTGAATGGCAGGGGGTTGGACTACTAGATGGCCCTTGAGATCTCTTCTAACTCTATGATTCTATGTGAGGACAGCTTGGGCTGCAGTACAACAGTTTAACCACCATGTGATAAGGGTCCTCAAGGATCAATCTGGGGCTCAGGCCTGAACCAAATTAAATTATATCTGGACCTTTGTGAACTGAATAGGATTTGGTCCAAAACACTGAGTGAACAAAAATGGGGGACTCAGCACAGCCCTACTTATTTCAGTGCTATATTCTACTAGTAAACAATTCCTACACGATTCTCACACTGCTGTAACACAATTTGTGGAAGTCTTGGTGGAAAGTTTCCAGAACTTAGCATAGGCATGCACTGTTGTGAGCTAAACTGTGTAACGAGGCATATTACAAATGGCTATGTCAACTTCTTAACTTGCAGCAGTTGCTTCTGAGGGTTACCTCTAAACTGATATGCTAGCCAGTGTAGCTAATAGGATTTGCCTCGATTTGCTCAGTTTCTGAATCTGTGTGGGGAATTTACTAATATGATTATTATGAAGCATTTATGAATTATAGTTTTGAAAAATAAGGATTCAGAAAAGCCTTACTACAGATTTTGCAGAATAATGGTTATCGAGGGAGAATTTCTATAGAGAGGCTTACCTGCAGCTTCACGGTTTTCTATTTTTATGGTTCCTGTAACTGGTTACTATGGTGCTTGTGTTTCTCTCCATGGATTTTTTACCGAGCCAATCTTCTAACACCTGGTTAGACTCATACTGTTCCAGCAAAAGAATAAAAGGATAAGAGACCTCCTCCTGATAAAGTCTCTAAGGGTAGAACTATTCATTTCACTACTTCAGAATGGATCAATCTGAGCTTATAATTTGGTCCAGTGGAAACAAATAAAATTATGGAACATACAGATCTTGTATTATGTTTCCATGTGGAATTCCATTGTTTAAAATTAAGTTAGAATGAGATTCATGGACTGAAGTTTTAGAACTAGAAGTAACATCTTGTCATTTCATTAAAGACACCAATGTATGGAATTCAAAGCCAGAAGTTACCACAACAATGTCTGTGAAGATTCTCAGTCATCCAGGTGAGTTTATCTGGAAGTTGAGTCATGGCTACTGGACTTCTTTTTGAGAGATAGAAACATTTTGCTGTTCATCCAAACAGCTTCATCGGTCTGAATACAGGTAGTGCAAGTCCTCCATCTTATAGTCAGTGTTGACCTCTTACCCTGGTCTAAATTAGGCTCATAAGATGAACAATGGCCTGAATAAGCTCGTTAGGGAGACCTTTGGGTAGTGGGTGACATATAAGCTGTAAAAATAAAATAAATAAATAAATAAAATAGCATCCATAGCCTTAAGGTGAACAATGGCCTAAGGTGCTGAAACCTATCAAGAATGGGTCATTAGCTATGGCCTTGGTGGTGAAGGCTTTTTTATTTGTCTGGGTACTTTGGAAAGCACAGCCTGATAAGTAGCAGATAGACTATGCCTGAGCCCACCACCTCTGTTGAGGGAGGGGTTTTTAATGCTCACATGAATGGCTTCCCTTAATCCTCTCTCAAACCACCTCTCTTCTTTTTCTAATATGTGTACATCCTCATCTTTGAAAGAGTGCCCTTTGTCCTTCAAATGGAGGTGTACTGCTGATTCTGGTCCGGAGCTGTTGCCCCTCCTATGTTGGGCCATCCTTCTGTTTAATGGCTGTTTAGTTTCTCCAGTGTAGAGGTCTGAATACTCCTCACTTCATTGGACCGCATATACTATATTGCTCCTTTTATGGTTTGGTATCGGATCCTTTGGGTAGACAAACACACTAAGGCAGAGACTGTTTGGATGAACAGCAAAACGTTTCTATCTCTCAAAAAAGAAGTCCAGTAGCCATGACTCAACTTCCAGACAAGAAGAAGAATGTTTTGTATAACATGTTTTGTCTAAAAAATAGGCATAGAGTATTTTGCGCAAAAATATTTTTGATTTAAAATATGAGGAGTTCTGTTGCTGCTGCTGTTGTTGTTGACACTTCTGCTGATAGAGAAAGGTGCTGCTGCTGATAGAACAGTGGAAAGTGTCACAGTGATCCAGAGGTCTTTTTGAAGAAGTAAGAGAACAATGGCAGATATTGCTTACATTCATGCCATTGCCGCAGTTTCTTTCAGGATGTCTTGGATAAAAAGTATTCCACGGTAACTGATTTCCCATGGTCTTTGGGGAATAGCTCTGTTTCCACTACCACCACTGACAAAAGCCAGGACTGGACATCAACATTTCTTTCCTGAGATGCATCCTTCTGTCTCATACACAAAATGGACCTGGCTGGTATTTGAATCTGTTCTCTGCTTTATCATGGGGATAGGATACCCAGTGCACCTGAAGAAAGCAAGTGGACTTGTGGGATGCAGAGCAGGCCAAAGAGTACCCAGTTCTCTCCTCTCATCATCTGGTGCTGATTAGAGATGGACACAAAACAAAACAAAACGTGACACGCTGTTTCATCATGTCTTAAGGTTACAAAATGTTTCATAACGTAGTAAAACTGCAGACAGCGGTTCATTACAAAATGATTTTTTTTTTACTGTTGAAATAAAACCATTCATTCTCACTTGCTGCCCCTGCCTCCCAGGTATATTTTTTGACAGGTGGGGTTGTGGAAAGGGGGGAAGCCCCCCTCCCTACAGCCTGACCTGTCAAAAAAAAAAAAAAAAACCCAAACAAACAAAAGACAAAAACAAAAAAACAGCTGCGTGGAAACACCTTCTGAATTGCTTTGTTGCTCATTTTGTTTCATTACAGAAATCCTGTTAAAATTGGTTAGTAATAAAACAAAATGAAATGCAATCAGTAACAAAACAAAGCAAAATAAAACACTATTTTCCCCCGTTTCGCACCCATCTCTAGTGCTGATGTATTACAAAAGGGGACATCTATCTCTTTTTAATCTATTTAGATTTAGCAAATACTGATACATTCTTATTTGAAACAAACTGAAATGCAATTCTGTTATTGGAGGAGCCCCATGGCACAGTGGTTAAATGCCTGAACTGCACCTAAAACTGCTCACGACCTAGGGTTCAATCCCAGGTTGCAGGCTCATGGTTGACTCAGCCTTCCATCCTTCCAAGGTCGGTAAAATGAGTATCCAGTAGACATGGGCATGACTTGGCGGAATTCCCGTTTCCGTTTCCGTTCCTCGTTTCCATTACGGAACGGAAACGGTAATGGGAATTACTCCGCCAGAACTCGAACTCGAACTGACTAAAGAATAATTGGGTCTGATTTGTCGTGGTCGTTCCTAGCATTGCGGCAATCCCGCGATGCCAAGCGGCACAGAAAAAAAGTTTTTAAAAGTTAAAAAAAAAACCGATTCCCGGCCAAAAAGCAGGCAAAAATATGCCTGCCTGAGTGAGGGCTCAGGGCTCCTACCAAAGGGGTGGTTCCTGGAGGGGGGTCCCCGGCCTCCCCCCTCTCCTCCTGTCCTGTCCTGGGCTGCTCTGGTGGTGGTGGGACTCGCCGCAGGCTCGCAGCAACAACCTGGAGTTTCGTCGGCGGCCGCCGCAATTCAAGCGGAAGCGGCACAGAAAAAAAGTTTTAAACTCCCCCCCCATTCCCGGCCAAAAAGCAGGCGAAAATATGCCTGCCTGAGTGAGGGCTCAGGGCACCTACCAGAGGGGTGGTTTCTGGAGGGGGGTCCCCGGCCTCTCCCCCCTCTCCTCCTGTCCTGTCCTGGGCTGCTCTGGTGGTGGTGGGACTCGCCGCAGGCTCACAGCAACAACCCGGAGTCTCGCCGCCGGCCGCCGCAATTCAAGCGGAAGCGGCACAGAAAAAAAGTTTTAAACTCCCCCCCCCCATTCCCGGGCCAAAAAGCAGGCGGAAAAATGCCTGCAGTGCAGAGTGCACCAACCAGAGGAGTGGTTTCTTGCGGGGGGCGCCCTCCCCCCCTCTCCTGTCCTGGGCAGCCGGACTCGAGTCGCCATGCCATGCGGTGCGGGCGGGGGATCCAAAATGGGGTGGCGACCGCAATATTTTTTTTGAAATCATGGTCCAAAAACACACAAGCACTACAGAAACATGCGAAAATTGCTAATGCTATTGCTAAAACTGCCAGAATTTTTACAGTAGCAGTGGGTTTTTCTTGCAACAAAATGTCTCCTCCCCTGTCCTCTCTCCATTGATTTTATTTTATTTTACACCTGCGCAATGATGGGCTGGCCAAGTGGCCATGTGGGAGTGGACCATGCAAATTTTTGGAGCTATCCCACCAATCGCATGGCCACTTGGCCACTGAGACTTCTGGGATGTGCCAAAAAGCCCACTAAACCCTGCCCTAGCCCCCTAACCCTAACCCTAATCCTTGATTCATTACCCATATGCCACAGTACACTGTCCTCTTAGTGGGTCAGAGAGGCACCCAGAGGTGCACCCCACTACCCCACCCTAACCTCACCAGTAACTAGCCTAACCCTAGCCCTTGCGCTAAGCTGCTGTCCCCTAAGCCAGATCTACTTGCATTGCACTACGCAAGTACGATTCCCTTCTTAGTGAGACACAGCGGGTGCAGCAGAGAGCCTTGGTGGAGAGAAGGCATCACCCTATGGCTTCTGCCAGTCCACTGCTGCAAAGTCTCACTATAGTCTGCAACTGGTATACATATCCATATGGCTATGCATGCCTTTTTGCAGCAGCAGGTGAGGAGAGGAGACCCCCATGCAATGAGGGGTCTCCAGGAGCCTGCTTTCCCTTCCTAGTGGGTGAGGATAGGAGGCACCCCCCCAAAAAAAGAGGTGCCTCCAGGAGCCCGCTTTCCCTTCATAGTGGGCCAGAGGAGGCACCCACCCCACAGAGGTGCCTCCAGGAGCCCGCTACCCCCCCTAAACCAGTATAACGACAGACGGAAAAACGAAAAACGAAACGACTATTTTTTGCGAAGTTTCGTGAAAAACGGAAACGAGCCGACACGCGCCGCCTCCGACACACGACAACTCGAAAACGTCATTTTCCCTAGTCGTGCCCATCTCTAGTATCCAGCTTGCTGGGGGAGGGGTAATGTGTGATTAAACTGTAAACTGTCCAGAGACTACTTGACATGGTATGGGGCAGTATATGAGCAGAACACTTTATTGGTAAGTCTAGCTGGCCCTGAAAACAACAGTTCCCTGTCAGTGTTTGAAATGCTAAAGGAAAAGGGGGAGGGGTTCAATAGAGAACCAGCTGTGCCTGCCACCACAGGATTGTATTTTTATTTTTATTTTCTTTATATACCTCCTTTATTTCAGTGAGCTCAGTGCAATGTACCTGGGTCTCCTCCTGTTTTATCCTCAGAGCAAACCCATGAGTTAGGTAAGGGGGAAAGTGGGTGTCTGGTTCTTCTTCAGAAAGCACTCTTGGGAATTCAAAATTATTACCCCACTGGTAATTAAAGAAATGAATTGCCTTGTTTACAATGTGTAAATGTGGATCTTCAGTTTGAGTAGCTATTTCAGTTTAACCCTGCCTCAGGTGTGCACTCATGTGGGCTAATGCAGTCAATGAACAAGGCAATCACTAGTAAGATCACTGGCCATTTCTGTAATCAAGGCTGTTATTTCCTCCTGCTCTCCTAATAATGGTAATTACTGCTATTATAGCTATGATATTCCAATTTACACATTACCCCTGTATATATAAGTGCTGTAAGGAGATAGAAGTAAGTGCAAATTATATGTTACTGCTGTGCAGAGGGCTTCCCAGACTTATTTCATTTAAACAATTGCATGTAGTATTCCTGCAAAGTAGCGTTCAAAACAGCTTGATATAAAACACTAAAACATACTAATGCTTCTAAGTCCAAATTCATGCACATAAATAATCAGTCAGCCACACAAGTAATCAGTCATGGGATTCTCCAGTTATTTGTCTCGATACCTAATTATGACCAGTTTCCTTAAACTAATGTAGAATAAGTGGCCTGCTAACCTTTTCCCAAATGTTTCATTTCCAAGCTTCCTGCTGGAACCAATTTCAGGAGTAGTTTCTGCTCCCTAAAGATAAGCCACCGCAGGGTGGAAACATGCACGGTCTTAAACATGAGAAATCACACAGTGAATACAGTAAGTGATACGAAAACTACAAAGTGAGCCATTGAGCTAGCCTTGGTGTAGTTGACAGTTCAGTTTTCAGCCGTAAGAAACAGGGCTGTTAAAGCAAGTGTCTGGCCCTGGCTTCAGAGGCAATCCCCTTGTACCCTTTGCCTCTTCATCCTGGCCTTGAGGTAGAACCAAAAACTTCAGGTAAGCAGGCAGATGACCTTACTGCAAAATGTCCGGGTTTCCTTCCCACTATCAGGTTGTTACCTGGTTTTGATGAGAATAAAGAAAACGTCACTTCTCATGGCTAGTCTGTCGGCCTTTCTTGAAGACGATTAAGTTATAAAAACAAAAGCAGAAAGTTGTGTGTGTGTGTGTGTGTGTGTGTGTGTGTGTGTTAGTAAATATTAATGCTCAGCTTCCCTCACCCTCTGCTTGTTCAGAGCTATTTTTTGTGGAACTGGGAACTGAAGCTGTTTGGAAACATTGGAAGGTCTTCCCTCCCTCCCTCTTTCTTTCTTTCTTTCTTTCTTTCTTTCTTTCTTTCTTTCTTTCTTTCTTTCTTTCTTTCAAAACCCAAATTTCTAAAGCCTTTTATTTTCCATTCAGAGAATTCCTATTTTGATATCCCATTAATGTCTATTCCCTTTTTCTTGCAGGCGTAACCAACCGGCTAATCTGTAAATCCACCCTGAATAAACACCCCCTCATAATTATATGTTGAGGAGATTACTTCACTAATTGCACTTGGCTTCATTTGTTAGTCTGGCAATCATGCCTTGGCAATGGCATGTCATTTACTCATAAAGAAAGTGCCGGTTGCATTGTTAAACAATTGAATGACTATGTTCTAAAAGGTTTCCACCATAGGTGCCAGGCACAGAAGCAATGAAGATCCTCTTCCTAATCACTGATAGATTCACATTTAACGGCTGTCAGCCTCCTGTCCATTTCATTTTCATTGCTTATTTCTGAGAGGCCCTAGTCCCAGCGGGGTGGGAATTCTTTCTTCATGCCTTTATAAGCAGTCCACTAAGAAAGCTGAAAAGGGAAGTGTTTAACTATAGACATGTCTCAAATGTGTATGTCCTGTCCCATCCAAACATTTTCTCTTTGTTACTCTCTGCCCCCAATATTCTGTCACAATCCAGCAATTTGTTGTTTTCTGGGGGGAAGAATATTGGTTTAAATCTATTATTCTGTTTATAGTAGTTACAACAATATTGGTTCATGACAAAAGGATCCCCATTTTGGTCCTTGAGTCGTTCCCGCATGCATAATAGTTCATTGATCCTTCCCAAAGGATCTATCTATGATTACTGTTGATTCTTTTATGAAGTTTCAATGAGACATCCTAGAAGAATCCTCAAGTAAGGAAGATTCAAGGAGGGAGGGATTCAAGGAGTTAAGGATTCAAGTTATTTTCCCTAGTGGCCTTTACAGTACCTGTCACAGAGTCCTCAAGTCCAATCTGACCAAAGGTATCTCCCCCCCCCCCCAAATCATAGGCTTCTATGCCCTCGCCAGAACATGTGTCAATCTGAGATGTTTTAGTTATAAATTAGCAATTACAGTTTGGGACTTCTCTATCTAATTAGCAATACATTTTTGCAGAATATTTTGTGCTTTGTGGTTCCAGACCGTTGCAGCAGTTTCTTAATAGTCTCCTGCTCTCAAAAGCATAAACTTTGTATGTGAAGTCAAATTCTGTATTCCATGTGCCAGTTATTAATTTCTTGATTAATATGGTTAATAAAATATTTTCTAGCACTGCCACCCATTATGGCAGCTATTTTGATAGACAGATATAAAAAGTTCCCACTTCTGAATTATGTTCAGGTAGTTCTGCCTCCCCTGGGAAAAATATGAAATAAGTGTAGAACTGGAGAGCAAATCTACAGAGATATACACCCTAATGATTCCTTTTCCTCCTTTCATTCATATTTGTTCAGTACTGATGTGAGCTGGAATAGTGAGGGGTGGAGGGAGTGAAAGGTGACGGCATTGACCAGAGAAGCCACTAATAAAGTACCGGTAACTTCTCCCTCTGTCACAAATTCTGAATAATGAATAAAAAGAGTTTGATATTGCTAGTTCATTCACTGCCAGGGTGGGCAACATCTACAGGACTAAGGCTTTTTTTTAAATCTTAGCAGCTTTAGGGCTGTACTCACAAAGGCAGGGGCTAAAGGGATAGGCGCATGTAACCCAAACGGGTAATTTCTGTGTTGTTTTAAAAAAAAATTTCATTGAAAAAAATGGGTTTAGCTTTTTGAAATTGGTTTTCTTAAATGTGCCCTCTTGTGCTCAAAACTTTTAATTAAAATAAAAATATGGAAAAAATTGGGACTGTGGTGGTTTTTAACTAAAGACAAAATTATCTCTAGCAAATTCAAGCGGGTTTCCCTTTTGCCACAGGCCCCTGCTCTTTTTGTGAAATGTTGAATCCCAACAAGTGCTGGGAAGGGACAAAATGGGCTTTGGGTCACTTTTCTTACTCCTGATTAGAGATGGGCACGAACAGGACATGTGGCAACTTGTTGCCATTTGTAATTTGTCAGTGTTGAGGAATCAAAAAGCACAACTGTATGATATTTTGAAAATGGCTTCCCTGCAATCCGGAAATGACTTGTGGTTTGCAGAAAATCATTTCTGAGGACTCTGAGGGCCTTTCTAGGCCTGCCGGAGGCCTCAGGAATGATTTTTGGCAATCTGGAAGTGACTTCCGGTTTAATGGAAATGATTTCCGCTTCGCAGAGAGGCCCTTTTGGTAAGTAAGGACAATTTGCTTGAGCTGGGTGAGGAAAAGCTTAGGTTTTAGGAAAAGCTTACACTACTTGTACCAAATTATCTAGACCCCTTTCAATCAAGTTTCAGGCCCAGATATAGGACAGAAACTGCATTGGTCACACTTATGGATGATCTCTGGTGGGAGTGGGACGGTGGAAATGCATCCATGTTTTCTCTTCTTGACCTTTTGGTGGATTTTGATACCATTGACCATGGTATCCTTTTGGGACAGCTGAGGGAGTTGGGACTGGGTGGTGTAGTTCTGTGCTGTTTCACTTCTTTCCACCAGGATCAAGACCAGTCACCACTGATATAAATGGTAAGCTTGCGCCACAATTAGGTTATTATAAAACATTTCTTCTTTTGTCAAGGAGAAATCCTGATTTGCTTTAGCATAGCTGTTACTTTCATAATTATTATCATATATTAAGATATGTATCTCTTGATCCATTTATCAATAATTATAATAACAGAAGTGTAGAATTGGAATGGATCCCAGGGGTCATCTAGCCCCCCTGCCAATTCAGAAAAAAAAATTGTATCTAATACATCAGTGTCAGATGGCCCTCAAATAGTTGCTTTAAAAAAAAATCTGTCACTTTATAAAATAAGTTGTTTCATTACCAGACAGTATTTGGCATCAAGGTATTCTTGATAATGTTTACTGAAAAATGCTTTTTCTAGTCATTTTAATTCATTACTTAGGGCTTACCATTACTTTGGGCTTACCATTGGGGGGATGTTGGGGGCAGGGAGAGACCAAAGAGTCCATCAAGTAGTTTTTTCCTCCAGGCTAAATGCATACAGTTTCCCCCTGTTTCCCACAGAGTTAGGATTTCAGCGCTTTGAATGAATCTTTATTTACGGTTATTAACCAAGTCAAGAAATACCAAAATATCAATTTGCCATAATAAAACGATTTGCCAGAATAAAATATTGAATTTGCCATAATATAACATTTTAAAAACATTTTTAAAACATTGTAAAACTTTTGATAAAAGCCACTAAATACAAACAGGACTGTTATAAAAATAGTCACTATCAGAAGGGTAGATAATATAATATATCGAAGATCAAGCCAACATCAAACCCCAAAGTGGAGACCACACTCCATATGGTGATCAAGAGCTAGAATTACTGGCAGTCATAAGCCTACTGCAGCAGTGCAAAATCTGGCGACACAATTTGAAATCGGCAGGGACCTGTCAGAGAGAAGTAACTTTGCATAGAATTTGGCAGGTCTCCCAGGAAATTTGTCGATAACAGGTTGAATAAGTTCCTTACGTAAGTCACGGTAGAAGGAACAATAAAGGACATGGGTGACTGTTTCTACTTGGTTCATTTCGCATGGGCACAAACAATTTGAGAGGGGAATATTTTGAAATTTCCCATCCAAAAGCTTGGAAGGGAACGCATTCAATCTGGCTAAAGTAAAAGCTCTTGTAATATTTGGAGGCATTAAACCAGTCAGGTATGGGGATATAGTAAATTTTTTGTAAGAGACTAGACTGTGATTACCCAGAAGGCTCATATGATCTTGGAATTCTATATCCCAAATCCTTTGTCTAACTGCAGCTTTGGCATTAGCATAGCCCATCACTTTTAAGATGCAGTTAGAGAAGCCAATTTGCTGTATTTCTTTGGCTACAAACTGTTTCCATTTGGACTGGAAAGAATCAATTAGAACCAAGGGGGGCAACCCTTCTGTAAAGAATGTGAGTTTTAGCCAATAGTTAATCATAAGGGCTTTGACCCGTGCTCTTATGGACACTAGACTGGCCTCCAAATGAAGGGCTACATTTGATGTACATGGAGGTACAGCCAGAATTGATCTCAGAAATTTAGTCTGTACTACTTCCAAGGAATGTAAGTTTGTACCTGCAAAAATTTGGGAACCATACAACATTTGGGAAATAACCTTGCCCTTGAAAACCTGGATAGCAGAAGATACTTGTCGCCCTCCTTTAGAATAGAAGAATCTGGTTATTGCTGCAGCACTCTTCTGGGCATTCAATGATGCATGTTTTAGTTGAGCGACCCAGGAGCCTTTCAGCGCTTTGGGCACATTATAGTTTGTTGATATCTATTTTAAATTGTGGTCTACTCCAGGGTAGATTTGACCAAAGTGGAATAGAGTGGTATTATGACTTCCCCTGACCCTCTTATTATGTTGATGTGGTTTAGAACTGTGTTGGTGTTTTTGTTGGTTTTGTTGTTGTTCTCATCCACCTCATTACATCATTTACTCACAGACAGTGACTAAAACTTTTCTCCTTTCTAAACGTAGAACCTTACATTTGTGGGAATAGGGTTTGTTTGTCCTGGATGTCTTGAGTTCTGGTTCTTTTTTCTTTTTTCTTGTCAAATATGAACTTCCCATCTCACTTTGGTGTTGTGTCCAGATTTGATTGGCATTCCATCTATGCCTTCATCTGAATTATTTATAAAGATATTGACCAACAATGGGCATAAGTTAGAAGCGAGTGGCATCTCGTCTGGGTACAATGACCCCCTCCCTATGCTGGGGGGTGTTTCCCTCCAGCCTACAGATAGGGTCAGGAATCTGGGTGTGGTCCTGGATTCTGCCCTCTCCCTGGAAGCCCAGGTGATGGCCGTCTCCAGGGCCACTTTTCTCCATCTCTGCAGGATCGCCCAGATCTGCCAGTACCTTGATGAGTCCTCCTTGAGGACAGTTGTGCAGGCCCTGGTGATCTCAAGGATCGACTATTGCAATGCTCTCTACGTGGGGTTACCCTTGACCCTGGTCCGGAGGTTACAGAGGGTGCAAAATGTGGCGGCTAGGCTGGTGGTGGGTGCCCGTAGATACGAGCACATCACCCCAGTCCTGGCTCGCCTGCATTGGCTCCCCGTTGTCTTCCGGATCAGGTTCAAGGTCTTGGTTTTGATTTTCAAAGCCCTCCACGGCTTGGGACCAGAGTACTTGGCGGAGCGTATCTCCCAAAAGACAACTGGGTCCAGACCCATGAGACTGGTGCAGGCGCGCTCACTGAGGGTGGCCACACCCAGAGAGGCGCGGAAATTGTGTACGCGAGACTGCACCTTCTCTGTGGTGGGCCCCTCACTCTGGAATCATCTCCCCAGTGAGCTGCGCCTGTTGGAGTCCCTGCCTGCCTTCAAGAAGGCCTTTAAGAACTTCTTTTTTAGAGAGGCCTTTGGCGACCTTGTTAGCTAGTTGTTTTTGGTTGTTTTTTTTTCCCCCTTCCTCGCCCGGGCCTGCCGCCATCTTGCTTCTCTGTTGTCCGGTGCTTTACTTTTGTTTTTACTGTTGTTAGCCGCCCAGAGTTCCCTCTGGGAAGATGGGCGGGATACAAGCTTAATAAATAAATAAATAAATAAATAAATAAATAAATAAATAAATAAATAAATAAATCCCACTGGTCAGTCCTTTGCAGGGTAATGAGGCAAAAATTGTGAATACTCTTTCAGTATGTTTCCTGAAACAGCAAAAATCCAAGTAGTAGCATTTAGAGACGGGCACAAAATGAACAATTTCATTATGCAACGAAACGACAAATGAATTTTGTCTCCAAAATGAAATGAAACGAACAGAAACACTGGAAATTTTGTCGTGCATTTCGTTTTCGTTACGGCAATACAGTTGAATTGCTTTAAAAATCACAAAAATCACAAAAAAATGAAATAAATGGTAATGAAATGGTAACAAAATGAACGAAAACGAAAATGAATTTTTGCAAAAATTCACGAAAAACAGAAATGAACCGAAACGGACCCCCTAAACGACAAACGACAAACGAAACACCATTTTTTTTATTTGTGCCCATCTCTAGTAGCATTATCTAGCCTATAATTTAGCACTACAGCGTGGACACAAGAATATAATGGGGTACCTTGCTGGAACCTTTCCAACCTATAGACACATTGCATCTACAATTTTTTGTCATGTTTACCCTGCTGGGATATATAAGCAACCACTAAGGAGTACTGTACCTTTTCCCCTCAACCTAGCAATCTCTAGATCAGTGGATAGATAGAATAAAGTGACTGAAAGGTTTATAAGTAGCTCTTCTAAGCCTCTATTTATTGTTTAGTGAAAGAATTATGGACTGTGTGTTGAGCAGATCTTTCAGCTGTCATCCTTTCTGTGTACTTTATTTCCATCCTGTCCTGCTTGTGCATTATCTTGCCAGTGATTAGATGATTTAACTCATGCACATCGTCTACTCTCTCTGACTCCAAATCTGTGTCTGTTTCTATTAGGTCCTGCTTCTTTCGACTCACTTTCTTGACAATTTCCCCGTAACCAGTGACCTCCTAGAACACTAATTCCATTGAAACCTTAATAAGAAGCTATCATGGGTTACAACAGCCCATTAGGCTGACTTCAAAGTCACAATTCATGTTTTATTCATGGTCCATCTTTTTTGCCATCCTTTCAGAAAGTCAGGTTTAGTAGTTAAAGTTGTGTATATTTTTCTCCTGCTCCTGATTTGTGTTCACATTTGTTGGCTGTAATGTGTGCAGCTGTTTCAAATTAAGCCATGACCTGGAATCAGCTTTGCAAATACAGCCAGAAAAAAATTGTCCAAAATGAACGGCTGATGCTTCTGTGTGTCTTATACCTCACAGGGGTTAGCTGAATGCAGACATAAGATCAAAAGTTCAAATGTATTATTAATAGTCAATATGTGTTGTGATGTGTGAAGCATTGTACAATTATAGCTCGATATATATTTTACACTCGTAGCTCCACCAACTGAGTATCTTTTAAAGTAGAACCTTCCACCTCTTATGTCAGTGTTGGTGAGCCTATGGCATGGGTGCCAAAGGTGGCACTTGGAGCTCTTTCTGTGGGCACCTGACATCGCCGCTTCACAGCCACCTATATTCAGGTTAAATTGCTATATTGGCACTTTGCAAAAAAATTAATAATAGTGAGTTATGAATTGCAGTTTAGGCACTCAATCTCTAAAAGGTTCGCCATCACTGTCTAATGCTGATATGTGTGTGTTGGTTTAGTTTTCTCAAGGATGATCTAGTAGCTGGCCAGGGCCATTTAATCTTCCGAAGGCCAATTGGAAGAGCCAGTGTCATATAGAAGATGGAATGTTGGTCTAGGAGTCAGGAAACATTGATTGAATTTCCCATTGAGTCATGGAAACTCATTGGGTAAGGTAGTGATATTAAATCATTCCTTGAGCATTCCTTATACCTCAGAAACTTACTGAGTTGCTGTAAGTTAGAAGCAACTTGATGCACCTAACAAGAATCATAGAAGAGTGAAGTGGTTGGGGGGGATATAAAGCTATCAAGTTTGAGTTCTCAGCCTAGCAGGTGCTAACAGTCACTGCAGTGTCTCTCAGAGCTTGTGAACATGAGTTTATGAAGAAGAAGAAAAAGAGAGATTTAGTGGAGGAGTTTGAAGGAAGCACTAGTACTGTGCCATTGCTCATTCTGAATAAAAAGAAGCTGCTGAAATGACATGGAACATCTGTGCCACATTTGTTTTCCTGCTCCAGGATTCAGAAAGCTACAACAACTGCATCAAGTACAAGCCAGTTGCCCTCTTACATGAGAAGACAGAAGATATGAGCCCCACCAAATCAAACTTTGGGTCATTGGGAAAGATGAAACAATTTTGCATTGAGTAGTGCAGAGGCTTCTGAAAAAGCAAAAATGGCAGATGCCTCTAAGGAGATGGTGGAATGTCAGGTGCAACAGGCAAGGAATTGAAAAAAGTGACGCAGAAAAGGCAGCTTATCAAGAACTTTGTTCTGTCTTTAGAGCTGTACAATTAGTGTAAAACTCTTGCCATTTACGATGCTTTTAAGCCACTGGAAACAGGGACCCACGCTCATAGTCTTTACAGAGCATGGAGGTAGCTGTGCAGGATTCTGTGGATTGACAGAGATAAGGAAATGAGGAGATAAGATGGTCAATACATGTGGCCAATCAATCGGAGGCCAGACTCTTTGGGATGGGAAATCTTACTGCCCTATAGAAGGCACCTTCTGAAGAACTACAACTCCCAAGAAGCACCATATAAGCTTTTAAAGAATATAACTACAGAAAGCAAAGTCTAGAGCAGGCATTTCCAAACTTCGGCCCTCCTGATGTTTTGGACCACAAATCCCAAATTTCTAAACTTAGATTGCCAATGACAAAGAACTGTGGGAGTTGTGGTCCAAAACATCTAGATGGCCGAAATTTGGACATGCCTAGTCTAGAGCATCTGATGGTCATAGTGTGTCAGTAGTAGCAGTGACTATTCTAAATATGCAGGTCTGGATATTTTTATCTGTAGGTTGTAACTCTAAGAAATATGCTTGAGGGATTCAGAAAAAAAATTTAGAGGGAGGGGATTGCAATTTCAAGACACACCTCTAGTTTGGAGCAGCTAGTGTAAAAAACACAATTATGCCAACTCTAAAGTTTTACACAAACATGAAGGAATTTGTGGTGAGGAAATTAGTCGTGTGCAAAAAAACATCATGCATCGCAATGCCGGTAATCTATGTTATATAATTATTTCTCACCAGTGGGAAGATTGTTGCAGCCCCTTGTCCTCTTGCGAAGAAGAGGCATGGGATGATTTATATGGAAATATGGATGTGTGGTTTAAGTGAAACCTAGTACTATGAGGAAGATGATTAAAATGAATAATTAAGGGATAAAGCCGATTCAAAAGGCATAGACTAAATTGGAAAAGAGAAGTAGCATTGTATGTAAAGAATGTGATCTGAGGAGAGACATGACAGGGAACAAGCCCACAACTAGGATCTGTGTCACACAAGGTAAACATGGATTCTGTGCTCCCTCAGCAGAGTGGGGTGGCGGTGGTTGAATAATACGAATTATAAACTCCATTTTATCATGCCCCCCCCCCCCAGCACCTAGGGCACATGCCCTGCCTGTTACACCAGTTGATGTCCTTACAGGAACATGAGAGGTGGTTTAAGAACATATGAATAAAAGATAAGAGAGGGGTAAATGTGACAGTCTTTTAGAGAATCTTCTGTAAACCTACAGTCTATACTGAAGATTTGGATTATGCCTTTCTTTACAAGACTGCCAAGCATATGAAAAGGATAGATATACTATAGTGGTAGGACTGTACAACTACTCTGATATCAAAGAATATAAGGTCTAATACTGGCTTGTCCAACGCGTCGACCGCGGTCGACCAGTCGACCGCGGCGCCATCAGAGGTCGCCCGCGAGGTCCCTGTGTTGGGGGGGATTTCCCCCCCCACGCACTGCCGAAGTGCCTGGGAGCCCAGCTGGTGCTGCACTCGCTTGCCCTCTCCAGGATCAGTGGTGGCTCCAGTGGCGGCGGTGGGCCCAGGCCGGCCTGCTGGGCTCCCAATCGCCCCCGCACTGCCATCGCTGCCGCCGCCGCCACCACCGCCATGACCCCCCACCCCGCCGCCGCCGCCGCCGCCACTGCGACCCCCCGCAATCGCTCCCACCCACCCACCCCGCCGCCGCCGCCGCCGTGACCCCCCTGCACTCGCCCCCCAACCCCCGCCGCCACCGCCGCCGCGACCCCCCCGCCATCGCCCCAGCCCACCATCGCTGCCGCCCCCGTCGCCGCTGCTGTGACCC
>JAHTLZ010001486.1:0-11202 GCA_023846285.1 Phrynocephalus versicolor | reverse complement strand
CAACAACAACAACAACAACAACAACAACAACAACAACAACAACAACAACAACAACAACAACAACAACAACAACAACAACATGGTCTGTGTGTGTGGTTTGGGAGTTGTACAGCCAGAGAAAGAACAATGCTGCCCAAGGTTGTTAAGACTGCGGAGAGAATAATTGGGTGTACTCTCCCTACTTTAGACCAAATCTTTGATTCCAGGTGTTATAAGAAAGCTGTAGAAATTGTGCAGGATCTCACACACCCTGGAAATGCTCTCTTTCAGTTTCTGCACTCTAGGAGGAGATACAGGGTCATTAAGACCAGGACTAGCCACTTGAGGAATAGTTTCTATCCAAGAATGGCTTGGGCTTTCAATGCAGCGAAATGCAGTTTCTGAGGGAACTTCTGTAATTAGTTTTTAGAGTTTAGATGGGTTTTTTTTAGTTTTTAGAGTTTTTAAGTGTATTAGTGGGTTAAATGTATGTATGGCCGTTACTTAATGAACCTCTCGCTTCGCGGCAACCCCTCCTTTCTGTGCGAATCGATCGTTTCAGTCCGCATGCCCCTCCTTTTTGGCTGCGATGCCACCCTGACCACGCCCCCTTTACCGTGCTCCAACCGGGGTGAGTGGTGACCCTGCCAGTGGCCGGGAATCTTTTCGCTTCGCATCTCGCTTCGCTCTCAACGTGACGTGTGGACTCGGTTTTTTTAAAAAATTACATTCAAGCCGGAAAATCGATGCATCGGCTTCCAACATAAAGTTTAGCAGGGGACTCTCTCGCTCGAGTAGCGGCGGCGGCGGCGGCGGCGGGAGCAGGAGGAGCAGCTGCCACCTCGCCCGGCCAGAGCAGGGCGCCCAGGGCATGTAGCGCGCAAGCGGCGGTGGGCGGGCGGCTGTGCCATGCAGGGCTCCCCCCGAGTAGCGGCGGCGGCGGCGGCGGGGCTGCCAATGATGCCAGGAAACAGTTAAAATCAGTAGAGTCACACGCCGAAATCAATACGGAAACTGTTCCGCTGCAACTGACAGTTACATATTGATGCATCGATACGCCGTCAGTAGCAAATTTTTAAAAAAGAGTATGGGAAAAACGGACGTTGAAAAGTGGCATGCAAATGCGAAGGGAGGACGTGAGATTGCAATCGATTCGCTCCAAAAATGGGTGCACGTGAGTACAGCGAAAGAGGGGTGGGATCGAATGGAAACCACGTGACCGCCACCGAATTCAAAGCGAAGGCAATGTCGCTGTGAAGCGATGCGCCTCGTGAAGTAACGGCCTATTTGGGGTGGGGGATAGATATTTTTGTATGGTTGTATTGTTAGGTCCTGTAACAACTGATGTAGATTCTTTCAATCTCGTTCTACACAGGACAATGACAATAAAGATTTATCTAATCTATCAAAAAAATGTGAAATTATTGCATTTTTATTTTCCTGTTACATTTATATCTTGTCATTTATGTAAGAAATCAGGAGATCATACATAGCACTTGATTATCATCTTTGCAACAACCCCGTGAGTTGGGTTGGGCTAAGAGATAGGCCAAGAAGCCTTATGGGGAGTTGAATCATGGGATCAGAAGTCCCTGTACCATAAAATAAGCATCTGTTGTATTGTGGGCAATCTCTCCTGATTCCTAGCAGCTAAAAACAGCCTTCCAGGTTTATCACCATCCTCTTAGAACTGAGTTGAGAGAAGTGAGCACCAGGAGGCAGGTAAAGTCAGTCTGAAACCTGGTGAAGAAAGTCTGGGGGAACAGGCATGCTTTGTTTGATGAAATGGTGGCTAAAATGCACAAGGAGAGGTGTCTTCAAAAAAACTGAACAGAGGACGCTGCACAGACGAGAGAACAAATTGGGCATTGGTTTCCTTCAAAGCCAAGCCAACAAGTCCATGCTGTAAGAAAATGTAGGCATGACGAAATTGGTGAGGAGAGTGCCTGATTTTCATTGCTGCTTAAAGTCTGGATCAGGCTGATTTGGACTGGTTGTTTCTTGAGTTTCAAACTGATGTATGGCTTTATTAAGCTGATATGAACGTCCTTCTTCACGCTGTAGCTCAGCAGCAAAATTCACGGCCACAAGGTGGAGCTACAAGGGTCCCTAAATTAATCATAATAAACCGTGTGCCCTGGAGTCAGTTGTGAGTTAGGGTTACCCTTTGCCCACCTGCCCTGGGAATAAAGAGAGAAGAGACCGGTGATGGGCTTCATTAGGGTCACACTTGATTAACTCATTAAGCTTTTAATTCTGCAGAGGGGCCAAATGTAGTGTGGATCTTTGAGGCAGGTGCCAGGTGTACCTGTTTACCCTGCCCTTGCCCCATCAGGCAAGTTCCAGGTTCATGCTGTCGTGTCATGCTTCCTGAAGAGCTGAAAGTTGGATGAACCTCATCTCACCACCAGCAGCCATCCAAATCTCGCAACTTGGGATGGACACAAAACAAAAAAATAGAGTTTCATTTCACTCTCCAACGGTTCATTTCATTTCATTTTAAATGAATTTTCTGTTTAAAAATTGTAACAAAACAAAACAATAACAAAACGGTTCGTTATTCTATAAAACGGCCCTAGACGCACCAAATTTGGTGGGTAGCATTTTACTAGGGAGCCATTTTACAGAGTAATGAAACATTTCATTTTCAAATGGAAAAAGAAGCATTTCATTTTGTAATGAAACACTGTTTCCCGTTTGTTTCGTTTCATGACGTTTTGGAACTTACAAAATGGCGAAACAGCGTGTTTCATGCTCATTTTTGTTTCATTTTGCACATTTTGAAACTTATGAAATGATGAAACAGCGTGTCGTTGTTGTTGTTGTTGTTGTTGTTGTTGTTGTTGTTGTTGTTGTTGTAAGGTGCCCATCTCTACTCGCAACTCTAGCCTGTCGGGAGGCAGGCTGGCCATCTGTGCATCATACCATCCTGACAGCAGAATGTCAGAAATTGGTAGCAGCACACAGCAGGCAGGTGGGTTTCTGTGCCTTCACCACAGGCCTGAGCAAGGGCGCTGTCACATTATAAAGGCCCTTTACCTGCCGTGCTCAGGTGAACCCAGGCAGCCAATGGTCACACCAGGCTGCTTGTCTCCCCATCCAGGGCAGGCAGCCATCAGGTGCGCCCCTGAACTAAAGCATTCCAGAGTTTTCCAGATAACGAAGACTCAGAAATATTTTCCCATTCCCTTCCTCTGGGGGGCGCCCTGGGGCTGCAGAGCTTGACCTAAGGAAACAACAGGCTGGCTCTCCTTGCAGGAGGCACAGCATGGAATTGAACTCCCAACTTGTTGGTCAACTCCAATCTCCTTTTCAATGGCATTTGATTATTGTGGGTGAGCCTCAGAGGTCTGGGAGCTGCACATGCCTGTCCGTGGGACTTCAGGGCCCACAATTGCTCTTGTAGCTCTCCCCAAATGCGTGTTATAAAAGTAGCTTACAACCAAAAACCAAACAAAGCCAATATTTCGCAAGTCCTAAAGGCCCAATATTATTTTAGAAATATTTGTCCAGGATGTTGGATCTTCAGAATTTCTTAAGTAATCGCAAGGGATAACAAAATTGTCCCTGTGCTCTTTCAGGGGCAGAAATAAACTTGGGGGGGGGGAGTTATGACCTGAAATTTGGCATAAACTACCTTTTCCAGCTTGGACAATAAGCTGCTCCAGCAGTATCTTGGAAGATGTGATTGTACAAGAAAGCCAACGCAATTCTTCGTTGCATCAACAGAAGCATCATGTCTAGATCAAGGGAAGTGATAGTACCACTTTATTCTGTTCAGGTCAGACCCCACCTGGAGTACTGTCTCCAGTTCTGTGCGCTTCAATTTAAAATGGATGTTGACAACCTGGAGTGGGTCCAGAGGAGGGTGACCAGGATGACTGAGGGTCTGGAAGGCTTAGGGAGCTGGGAATATTTAGCCTTTCAAAAAGAAGGCTGAGAGAGGATATGATAGCTATGTTTAAATATTTGAAAGGATGTCACAGTGAAGAAGGGACTGGTTTATTTTCAATGGCTTCAGAGACTAGGATGCAGGGCAATGGTGTCAAACTACAGGAAAAGAGTTTCAATTTAAACATTAGGAAGAATTTCATGATGGTTTTAGAGCTGTTCGGCAGTGGAATATGCTGCCACAGAGCGTGGTGGAGTCTCCTCCTTTGGAGGTTTTTAAGCAGAGGCTGGATGGCCATCCTTTGCCTTCTAATAAAGTAACAGGATACCCCTCAATTCGCTGTTTCTCAAACTGAATGTGTCTGAATTAAAATGGATTGTATATTGTCTCTCCGTACTGTAAGCCACCTTGGATCCTTTTCCAAGGAGAAAGGTAGGGTATAAATACTCATAAATAAATAAATAAATAAATAAATAAATAAATAAATAAATAAATAAATAGTACCAAATGTCAAACCACGATGACTTTATGGTTTTCTACTTATGTTTCAAACAGTAAAAGATCTTTAATTTTTAAAACACAGATTGATCATTTTAGTTACTTTTAACTCTCTCTCTCTCTCTCTCCCTCCCTCCCTCTCAAAAACACCCGCACCCGCACCCGCACCCACACACACCCACACACCACACACACATTCCTGGAGGAAAAATCCATCGCAGGTTACAAGCCATGATGGGGATGTGTAATCTCCAGGTTTAAAACCAGGACACTTCAAGGGCCAGATGCAGGGGAGTGGTATCAGGAGACAGAGATCTAGTCTCATGTGTTCCCAGAGGCATTTGGTGGGGCCACTGTGAGATACAGGAAGCCGGACTAGATCCGGATCAAAGTTTGCTGTGGATTTTAGTAATCGTGTGAAAGCAGCGAAATGCTGAGAGGAAAACACCACATGGATGAAAGAGTCACACTGGGAATTGAGGCCCTGCGGACAGATACCCAAACCACTATACGGCAGCCTGTTACCTGTCCCAAGAAGGAAGGACTGTCCTTAGATGAGTGCCACAGCAGGGCAGTGATGGCTTATAGCTGTCTTTGGGGAGAGATCTCTAGAGACACAAGCTTAAAATCCTTCAGCAGTAGGAAGTGCATGTGTGGTGGTGGTGGGAGTGTATTTTCTCTGAGTTTTCAGTCACTTCTGGCTCTCCAGGAATGGTTGGGCTTCTCTGGGTCTCCAGGGATTTAGTAGGTAGTGCGGGAAATCCACCTTGCCATTGACAAACTCCTGTGCACATACAGACACTGGTTATTTTGTCATTGCTACACAAAGTCCTGGCTGGTGTGTGTGTGTGTGTGTGTGTGTGTGTGTGTGTGTGTGCGTATGTCATGTTTTGGCTCTGAAACAGAAAGCATTAGAAGCTCCTGACCTTGTAACCCTATAGATACTTGGTGAGAGTGTGTGTACGTTTAGAGCCATGGACAAGGGCGTATAAGCAGTAGGTGCAGAACAGGGGTGTTTAATTATGATTCTCGGAATGTTTCCAGCCTAATCATCATGATCTTCTCACCACCACCACCACCATCATCATCCGCTTAAAACTGCACAGCTAGTGAGGGACCCTATGGTGCTCCTTGCCAAGAAGTCACAGTGGGGAATTGAGCTCCCAACCTCTGGCTCCACCGGCAGATGCCTAAACCACTGAACTGTCCAGCAGTTCATCTCATCTTCCATCTCTCCTTGCCAGCACATTCAGTGGCAAGGAACTACAGGAGCTGCAATCTAACAACGGCTGTGGAGGCCACAGGAGCCTAGCCACGGTGGAGAGTGAATGCACTAGTGTCTAGAACAGTGGTGGTGAACCTTCGGCACAGCAGATGTTTTGGAACACAACTCCCAGAATTCCAAGCCTAGATTGCCAATGACAAAGGACTGTGGGAGCTGTGGTCCAAAACATCTGGAGTGCTGAAGGTTCGCCATCACTGGTCTAGAACAAAGTTGTGATGATCTTGGCCAAGCAGAGACCTCACGGCCAATGGAAGTTGGTTGCAGTAGAAGAGCTCTGTTCTTTTGAATCCTCTTGCCAACATGCTCTCTCTACAGGTCGGCTTCATTTCTATCCAGCACCTGCCAGATGTGCAGCATGCTGACTCCCATCATCCCACACCCATCATCCCACAGTACAATTCCCACCATTGTCAACCGGCTCTGGAAACACCAGCTTTGAGAAAAATGGAACACTTGGCGTGCCAGTGCACTCTTGCCAGCCAAGTTAGGGAAGGTTTCTCCTATGGACTACAGTTCCCAGAATCCATCTTCCAACCCAACACAGACTCAGGCATTCTGGGAGAGTTTTAGCCCAAACAGTTCTGCTTTCTGCATGCCAGTGGATGCAAGTGAGACTGAGTAGGACATACTTAGGAGTGTGCAGTCCGAGTGAGGAATTCCAGAGGTGTCCATACATCCATGGATAACCAATCTAGAGTCCAGAGACTCTCATTGTACTTTCCCTAAATTTTGCTGGTCGTACTGCAGAATCGCAGCTTGATGGCCTTTGCTCCTTGCCCTGCCTTCCTTCCTTGTGTCGGAACCAGGGCAGCTGGCCAATATTTATTATTTACTGTCAGTCAAAAGTTGCAAGTGTAAGGAGCAACAGCAGGTTAATGAGATGAAATCATTCCCCAGGGAGGGCAATATCGCTGCATATTTCAATGAGAGGGGGAAGGAATTGCAGAAAGGTATGGTTGAAGGAAGTTAGCTTCAGCTCCTCAACGCAGGAAATGATATGGTTCAGATTAAGCCTTGGTGCCCTTGGCAGAACAGAGGTTTTATGCCAATGCATCTATCTATCTATCTATCTATCTATCTATCTATCTATCTATCTATCTACCTATCTATCAGAGGTTGGTGTTTCATTTTAAAAGGGTTTTGGTTTGAAAATTGAAACACGGAAGCACAGCTGCAGGTCAGAACTGGGGTCCAGGCTCTGGAACAAAATTAGCCGCTGACTTACTTTTGTTTGGGTGGCACAGGTGGAACTCCAATCAGGAAGAAGCCTCCAACATGTCATTGTTCCTTCTCCCAGGTACTGTCCAATCCGGAGCTGTGCAAGGACATGCATCATCCCGCCTCCTTGTCTAATTGGCCAGTGCCAGGGAGAAGGAAAGATGATGCATTGTAGGCTTCTTCCTGATTGGAGTTTTGCCCGCACAACCCAAACGAAGGTAAAGTCAGTGGCTGATTTTGTTCTGGAGGCTGGACCCAAGTTGTGCTGCCGTGTTTCGTTTTTGGAACTGGACACCTTCCGAAGTGAAGCACTGAGCCTTTTGAGCCACACAAAGATGTTGCTTTAGGACTTCTGTATAAGTAAAAAAAAATGGGTTGAGCCGTGTGACCAGAAAAACAAATTCAAAAGTAGGCTAGTTGATACCTTTATTGGTCACTACTAGAACAAAAAAAAGTAAGCTAAACTCTCGATAGCAACTTGCTATCTTTATCAAAGCATTGTACCAAAAATGCAATCTTGATAAAGGTTGTAGTCTATCAGGCACTGAGAATCTTTTTGGTGAGATGGAATACCCCAGATGATGGTATCAGGTGGCAGGGCTGGTGTTAAGACTGCTTCAAAGCCCCGGATATGGTATAATACCCAGCATATCAAAGAAAGCAGCATAGTCCTTGGCCACCGCCACCACCCCATTCCCTCCCTCAATTTGGCTCTATCGAGACTACAAGTCCCTTCTATACAGAACACAATGCCATAGTCTCTCGAGACTAAAGGATGCTTATGTCTATATAACAGAGAGGTCTGTAGAAACAAGAGAGAGCCTCACAAGAAAAACCCTAATATACTGTAGGGCCGTGGCCTTAACTCAGCCCTCATACTACCCACCTGGCTTCTATTGGAGTCATTGCAGCCTTACTTTCTGCCTCTATTAGGTGTGTCTGGAATGGACCTTGATAGGCTGCATTATCTATCAATCTCTCCAGGAGAAGCCAATCGTTCCCTCCAGCTTTTGAATTCAAATACAGCCCCACCTCTCTCTTTTTGAGTCTTTTTTCTTTCTCCTGGCTCTGTTGGAAGCTGTGAGTCCACTGACGCCTTTTGGCTCAACACACTCGTGTTCTTAAACTTGCTTTTACCTGTTCGCTCTAAGACAGTTACTTCACATTCATTCTCGTCCCAGGAGGAAGTTGGTTGCACATTGATGTCGGCCGCGGTCGCATGGTCTTCCGGTTCTGTCCCTGTTCCCGTGTACACACGGGCGTGATGGATGATACCGGCATGACTGTTACCGCATATCCTCGTTCCGTAATGAGATGTGAAATTCCATGCCTTTGTTCTCCGTATTTTTTTTCCGGCCCCGACCTTCCATTTTTCGATGTTTCGATTCTCCGAAGCCTTGCCTTCACTGTGTTACAGAGCTAAGTTTGAGGCATTTGTCTTTTAATCTCTCTGCACTGCATTGCTGACTCCATAGGGAATGTACTGGCAAATGGCACTTTGCACTCCTGCCACTAGATGGAGAATGGAACATTGCGTGAAGAGGCTTACCTCATGGGCACTCATCCCAGAACAAGAAGTGTGATGAGCAGATTCCCGAGGCCAGGCAGAGGGATCTCTCATCCTGCCTAAATCGCAGTTCAGGGGGCATGGTCGGGACGAACTCCCTTCGTCCCGCAATGGACTTGAAGTTAGGTTACTTCATACCGGTCCCAAGCGGGACCGCAAACAGAGATGAGATGGACGTGAAGTATCAGCCTTTGTAAAGGAGACCTGTTGGTGGTGGTCGTCCAAATAATGTCTCTGAGTGAGTTAGTGAGATTCTAAGTGCCAGTTGATGAGAGAAAGGGGGGAGCTTATATAGGGAACTTGGAGCTCTTCCTTCCTGGGAGCCACGGCACTGCTGCTGCACAGCCAGGGGGATTTTAACCAAAATTCAAAACTCTGCAACAGCTTCACCCCAAAATTCTCCTGAACAATATCTCCCACTCCCTATTTTGAAAGCTTTTTGGTCCTCCATTCCCACCCACCCTCCCTAGTTTAAGTCTCGCATATAATCTAAGGATTCTGGTCTTGTACATTGTTTTGTTTTTCTTTTCTTCTTTTTCTTTTTAAAACTAGGATCTTCCATCATGCTCAGGGGAGTGCTTATGGTAGCAGCAGTGCAAATAATCCATATTTAATGTCATGGAAATACCTAGACAGCCAACACTGCCATGGAAATACCTAGACAGCCAACACTACACATCTTAGGTAAGGCCAGTGTTTGCCACCTCGGTGCCCTTGAGCCATCCTGAAAGCAACGTCCAGTTCTTATTGCCGGTGCTTACCGACGAGCAGAGAGCATGATGTAACCCAGCAGATCTGAGAGGTGGCTGGAAAATCCAGCTCTGTGCTACGTTCTACAGAACATTTCTTGGACATTATACGGTATATAGGTAGCGGCAAAAGAAACGTCAAGCCAGCTGGATGACTTGGTGATTTATTTACAGCAGGTCTTTGGTGGCAGAACCAGAGACTTAGGGTTTGATTCCACACTGTGGCTCCCGGGAGAAAAGCCAGCCAGGGTGGCCTTGGGCAAGCTGCACCGTCCCAGGGGGACCCCAGAAGAAGGGGATGGCAGAACCATTCGGAGCAATCTGTATCTGGAAAACCCTTAAAAGGTATGACCATAAGGCAGAATTGACTTCACGGCCTTAGTTTCAGCCCCATCATGGCTTGTCGCCTGTGATGGATTTTTCCTCCAGAAATCTGTCCAATCCCCTTTTAAAGCCATCTAGTTAATGCCAAACCTAGGTAGCATCCTAAAGAGCAGAGACATCACTTTGCCAACTAAGGTCAGGATAGTCAAAGCTATGGTTTTTCCAGTAGTAATGTATGGAAGTGAGAGCTGGACTATAAAGAAGGCTGATCGCTGCAGAATTGATGCTTTTGAGCTGTGGTGCTAGAGGAGAGTCTTGAGAGTCCCCTGGACTGCAAGGAGATCAAACCTATCCATCCTGAAAGAAATCAACCCTGAGTGTTCACTGGAAGGACAGATTTTGAAGCTGAGGCTCCAGTACTTTGGCCACCTCATGAGGAGAGAAGAGTCCTTGGAAATGTCCCTGATTTTGGGAAAGACTGAAGGCAAAAGGAAAAGAGGATGGCAGAGAATGAGATGGTTGGACGGTGTCATCGATGCAACCAATATGGATTTGACCAAACTCTGGGAGGCAGTAGAAGATAGGAAGGCCTGGCGAGCTCTGTTCCATGGGGTCACAAAGAGTCGGACACGACTGAACAACTGAACAACAACAACAACAGGGCCAGATGCCAGGGGCTTGTGCTTACATACTTAGCAACCAACCTGTCAAGGATTTTAGTTTTGACAAAATGTCTGTAATATGTATTTAACAGATTCCAAAATGGATCCTGTGTAAAATGCTATGTCATAGGCTAGACAAGAATGTGTATTAGGTCAAGGTCACGGGTGTAAGGAATCATCAGTACTGGGAGGTCAGGATGATTAGACACAGGTGGTGTAGCCAAATCACCTCATCCCATGTAGTGTGTGATTGGCTTACACTATATTGCTTTGTGTATATAGGTATCAAGCACACCAGTGTAAATTGGGACTGCCTAAGGTGAGAGGCAGCTTTCCCCATTCTCTGTTATGCTGTGCTTTGTATATTGGTATTGTGTATTTATTTATTTATTTAGCTTGTATGCCGCCCACTACCCAAAGGTCTCTGGGCGGCTCACAATCAAAATAGACAATTAAAACATCAAAATTACAATAAAATTAGAACAATAAAACATATAAATACAATAAATACAATACATTAAAAACATAACACTAAAATTGTCGTCAGCACCCACAATCATCAGTTAAAAAACTTCTGGAACAGGAAGGTTTTTACCTGGCACTGAAATGTTATCAACGTCGGGGCCAGGCGCGTCTCACTTGGGAGGGCATTCCATAGTCTGGGGGCAGTTGCTGAAAAGGTCCTGCAAGCCATCCCTTTCACCTCCTTGAGGGATGGCTCTTTCAGGAGGGCTCCCTGGCTCGATCTTTAATGGCCGGGTAGGTTCATATGGAAGGAGGCGATCCTTCAGGTATCTAGGTCCTAAGCCATTTAGGGCTTTATATGTCAAAATAAGCACTTTGAATTGGGCTCGGGCAATTCAAAATTGCTCTTTGTCATGTGTACATATGCAATATAAATTTCATACTAAGTTCTATTGCCTTGCTCATTTGTCTCCTAGCTCCTTAAACACTAAATGTATTTATTCTTCCACAACACTACTAATCTCTGCTAGTGGTTTATATAATTTCTTCAACATAACATATCC
>JAHTLZ010001485.1:0-15698 GCA_023846285.1 Phrynocephalus versicolor | reverse complement strand
CCGCGTCCGCCCGCCTTGCCTCGTTTCCCAGGAGGTCGCCTCTGTACTCGGCGGGAAGCAAAGCGGCCGGGCGGGTGGGCAGGAAGCTTCCCCTCGCCGCCGCCGCCCGGCGCTGCAACCCAGGAGGGCGAATGTCGGAGCCCAAGAGGCCTTGCGTGTTCATTTCTTTGCCCCCCCCACCTCCCCCGGGCACCACCAACGACGCCCTAGCTTCCGCGCCTCCAGTGCGGATGGAAACGGAGCGCATCTTCCGGACACGAGGCTCGCGGGTGGTGGTGGTGGAGCGGAATCGGACCCTCGGGAAGCCTCCTTCGGCCGGCAGTCACACGTGCGCTTCCGGGAGCGGCGTCTCTCTCTCTTCCCGCCTGTAGGTGCTTTTTCAAAGCTCAGCCGCCGGGGCGCCTTTTCTTTCCCCGCCCGCGCGGCTGTTGAAACTGTAGGTCGGCGCTTGACGGGGCAGCGCTTTCCCCGGCGGAGGAGGAGGCCCGCGGCGGCGGCAGAAGGAGCAAGCGCGGCGCCAGCAGCGAGACCCGCGCGCGGCTCCTGGTCCCGGCGCCCCGCGCGCAGCACCCGCCCGGCAGTTCCGGGAAGCGCCACGTGCTCCGGTTCCTCCTCCTCCTCCTCCTCCTCCTCCTCCTCCCGCCGTCGCCGCCGAAGGAGCAGCAGCAGCAGCTGTACTGTGTATTCCTCTTAACTTTGTCGGGAGAGTTCCAAAAAAAGGTATCAGGCAAAATCAAATCAAAACAAAATGAACAAAAGCATGTGGGATTGTAGGAGTCTTGGGTTGGTTGGTTGGTTAATCCACAACATTTTCAGTTTCTCTACCAGAATGAAAAACAGGTTTTTGCTTGACTGGAACTGTGTGTGTATAAGACATTCCCTACAGAGTACGGTAATACTTGATCTTGCCCACAGGCCCGTAATGTTTCTGTCTGAGGTTCAGTCCTTCATGAAAGGAACACATGAAGGGGTTGGGGGGTCTTCGATTAGCTAAATACCAGTGCTTAATAAGGGGCACACAGAATATGAAAACTGCATACTTTCAGGAGTCCCTGGGCAACAGCAGCTCCATGGTGGCTGATGCTTTTTCACCAGATTCATCACTGGATGGCACCAGATTCATCACTGTGTACACCTCTCACACAGTAATTTATGACCTATTGTGCTCTCCTCCCCCCTTTCCCGCCCTCACTTGCTGTTTAAGCTTTTTTTCACACCGAGTCCTGAGGAAGGCATGGAGCTGAGGGAGGCCGCGCTTTCCCCCCAACTGCCATGTCCCTCGCCCGCCCCTCACAACAGCGGTCCTCCATCTTAGATGGTCCTCCATCTTCTTAGACCTCAGACTTCTTGCCTCTAGTGCAAAAATGGGCATTATGTTTAGTCCATGAAGACAGCACAAAGCACACTAACAGCTCAGAGACTTGTTTCAGTCAGTCTTTGATGCAAAATAATTTTTTCTTTCTATATAAAACACCATGATAACATAAATGGCATTGGCACAAAACCATCCACCTAAAACAAACGTTTGATTGAGATTTTTAAAAAGATAATCCCTGTTTTAAGGTAAGATATACAAAAATTTATACAAACCTGAATAAAATCACATTAAATCGATCGAGAGCTTAAAATGTTGAATCCCCTTGACAAGTCATACCTTTTCCCCCTTAATAATTTCCCTGAAGATCAGTTGCAATAGATAGAAAGCATACAGCCTTTGCCGTTTGGTATCTGTCTTGCTCACAAAGCCCTCCTGGACAAGAGTTCCGCTACACATCACTCTGAAATATGAGACTGCTATTGTTCACTTAGCAGATTATTAAAGGGACAATATCTAATAATATGCCCAAGTCCTTCCACTCATGTTAAACCACATGGACAGAATTTAGATTATTCCTGCATCTTCCTTCTCACACAATTCAAGCCATCAGATTTAACCAAACTTGAGTAAAGGGCATTCTGTCTCTTGAAATTCTGAGAAGCCTTTATATAACAAGAGAGGGCAAAAGGAATGTAAGGAGAAATCTTATACAAAGGTTCTATTTTAGAAACTGATTGTGTGTCAAAAGTTTTCACACACAAGGGAGTATTACAGATAATTGTTTAGCCACTAGTTTAACATCCTTTTATATAGTGATATTTGTATCATTGCCAAAACACAGATCGGGAGGGGGCAGAGAAAGACTACTAAAAATAGCACTATTAGTGTAATAATGGCACTGGCAGTGCCATTGAAGAAATTATGGTATACAGTACTGAAAGTTCCTTATTTTCTTGCAGAAAAATATTGTACCATACTACTGTACCTCATTCTACAAAGATGCTGAAGCAGAAAAGAATAGCCTATAAAAGTCCATACAAACTGGAGGTTATCAGATATGCTAAAGAGCATGGAAATAGAGCAGCGGAGAGGCATTTTGGGCCGCCTCCAACTGAAAAAATGATTAGAGAGTGGAGGAAACAGGAGGATCAGCTGCAAAAAGAAGACAAAAACAAGCACACTTTACGTGGGCATGCTGCAAAGTGGCCAGAGTTGGAGGTGGACATGAAAGAATGGATCATGCTTCATCGCAATAATGGCTTCTCCGTCTCAACAAAAATGATCATTTTTGAAGCGAAACGCATTGCTAAAGAGAGGGGCATTCAAGACTTTACAGGATCACCATCATGGTGCTACAGATTCATGAAAAGATCTGGTCTTGCTATGCGTACCAAAACTAGAATTGCCCAAAAAATGCCCAAAGAATATGAGGCTAAAATTCTGTCCTTTCACAATTTTGTTATCAAAGCTAGAAAGAAAAACAGCTTTGAAATTGGGCAGATTGGGAACATGGATGAAGTCCCACTAACCTTTGATGTGCCTTCTAATAGGACTGTCGACCTGAAGGGTGCCAAAACCATCACAGTGAAAACTTCAGGGCACGAGAAGACGCATTATACAGTTGTGTTGTCCTGCTGTGCAGATGGCACCAAATTGCCACCCATGCTGATTTTTAAAAGGAAAACATTTCCAAAAGATGCCATTCCAAGAGGTGTTGTGGTACACGTCCATGAAAAAGGATGGATGAATGACAATGGCATGAAAATATGGATTGAAAAGGTGTGGTCCAAACGTTCTGGAGGACTTCTGAAAAAACCTGCCCTATTAGTGCTTGACCAATTTAGAGCACATATTAGTGAACCAACCAAAAAGTGCTTCAAGGAAGTAAAGACCCATCTAGCTGTCATTCCCGGAGGTCTTACCAGCCAGTTGCAACCTCTTGATGTCTCCATAAACAAGCCATTTAAGGTCTTTATGAGAGAAGAGTGGAACAAGTGGATGGCTGCTGGTAACCCTGATTTGACACCCACTGGACGAATGAAGAGGCCCACCATCACTCAAGTTTGCGAATGGGTGAAAAGATCATGGGACTCAGTGAAGGAAGAGATTGTTGTACAGTCGTTCAAAAAATGTGGCATTAGCAATGCCTTAGATGGAAGTGAAGACTGTATTTTATACGAAGACAGCGAAGAAAGTGATGTCAGTGATTGTGACCAAATGAGCTTCATGAATTCTGACTCTAGCGAAGAAGAGTTCTTGGGGTTTTCAGAAGACTAGAGTACTCAAACCTTTGTTTTTATGTGTGACAGTGATAATGGTTCTCAATGCCACTGTTGACTGCTGTTCAGTTTATATGTTTCAAATATTATTATTTATTATTTATTACTTATTTATTACTTTATTATTTATTTATTTATTATTTATTTATTCATTACTTTATTATTTATTTAGTATTTTATTTAGTATTTTATTATTTATTTAGTATTTATTATTCTGTTATACTTTATTAAATATTTTATTACACTATTTGGTTCAGAATATTTTTTTCCTATATTTCTCCTCCAAAAACCAGGTGCGTCTTATGGTCCGGTGCGTCTTATGGTCCGAAAAATACGGTAGCTTTGTTTATTATTAATATAAGAATTCCGAGGAGTGAAACACATTTTGTAAAACTGTCACTACACTCATATTTTGATATATCAGTATGCATCAAAAGATTATCAGTATATTTACCATGCAGCAGTGCCTTGCCACTAACTTTCATTAGATTTTTGGAAGAATGCTGGCCTTCTAGTCAAATAATATTGTGCTTTTCTAGCATAGTTCAGAAAACAGAACAGTCATGTACATGCTAATGAACATGACCACTTCTTGTCTTTGTTCACCCTTTGCTTAGGGATTAGAGATTGGCACGACTCAGAAAAAATTTTCGTTTTTGTTTTCATTTTCGTCTAGGGGTCCATTTCGTTTCGTTTCCATTTTCGTGAGCTAATTTTCAAAATTTTTCGTTTTTGTTTCATTACATAACGAAAACAAAAAATGAAAACAAAAATGAAAATGTTTTCGTTTCTTCCCATTTAGCTCCATTAAGTGCTTTTCCAGTAACGAAAAATGAAAAACGGCTCAAAATTAGTCGTTTCGTTTCCGTTTTCGTTCCATTTTTGAACCGTTTTTCATTTTTCGTTTCATTACGTAACGAAAACAAAAAACGAAAACAGAAACAAAAATTTTGCTAAGTCGTGCCCATCTCTATTAGGGATAGTTGAATGACACTGTTGGTTTTCCACTTTCACTTTTTCATTTTTCACATTTTCAGGTCATTCTGTCCCACTTTTTTTAATGTAGTTTGTTTTGGTAATGGATAGTTTTTTTCATCAGATGCTTTCTTTGCGTAATGTTTTGGGATTGTCCTTTTTCCCTATTCAAATTTCTGCGGACACTTTTCTATAATGGATCCCATTTTGTATGCCTTTTTTAAACAACAACAACACAACTTTAAAAATGCATATTCAGAAGAAGCTTATTGCTTATTGATTTTGGGAAGTGGTTGTTTAATAAATTCATACAAATTAGCAAAATGAACTAAATTCTCTCCTCTCCTCCCCCCTCCAGTGTGCATCAGAGGCACAGGGTTTTAGGCCTTGGTCTAGCGAAACTAGAGCTTTGAACAATTATTTTTTTCAGTTTCCTATTACTGGGCAGGTGAAAGGAAAATGGGGAGAGTGCCCCTCCTTGATTTGAGACTGTCACTATTAAGAGGGTCATTCAACCATACTGTATTTTTGTTTTGAATTTGCAATGCTGCTAATAGCATTGTTCTGCCATAAAATTTGAGACACAATTTTATATCTCAGGTATGATGTCCTGTGGCAGCAGAGATCTGGCAGAACAGAAATTCCAGTTTAACATCTCACAAACATTGGCAGAACACTCCTCCAGTACTGTAGCTGTAATGTAACAGACTCATGGACCAGTGTGAAAGGATATGCCTCTACTAGAGAGATTGGAATCACAAATGACATCCCTGTATCATTCATCATTTTGAAAAAAGGTTCAGAGTCAAGATTCAAACAACAAACACATTTTATTGCACATTATTTACATTGCTTCCCCATCAAGTTTCTCTCACAAGGTTGTTTATCGCAAGGTCAGTTGTAACCCACTGTGCCCTTTGTTAGGGAGTAGAGAGGGATTACTTTTCTCAACCATTACCTGGCTCTGCGGCACGGCTGCGCCTGGCGGCAACCATTTTGCCTCCCCCCAGCCGGAAGCTGCGCGAGTTCTCCTCTCGCGAGAGGGGGAGGAGGGAGAGCCCTTATAAGGGCTTGGTGGGTTGCTCCCGACCTCTTTCTCGGCGGCTCGGCTTTCCACCCACCTGCCCTTTTCGGCAGTAGTATGAGCTTCTCTGGTCACTTCGGGGCCGGATAGGAATTTTTGATCTGGGGGCAAGATTGGCCGGTAGCCCCCGGGGTTTTTTCGCCTATCCCATACTGCTGCGGCGTGGTGGGACCCTATAGTAGGGTGGAATTGGCCACACGGGGCGGTAGTGCAGATCATGGAAGGACAATTGGTGAGTAGGGTCTCAATTTCCCTGTGGGATCACCCACCCTCATGGCGTTCCGGACCTGAGGTCACAACGCCGGGGGGGCTGGATGGACCTGGAGGGCCCAGCGGGCGGGCAGGCACAATTGGCGGGCCTGCGCTGCCTGGCTGGGGAAAGGGGACCAGCTGGCCGGGGCCGTCCCGTTTAATGACGGGGTGACCCCGGGGCTATTCACTCGCCCAGTACACTGTCAATGGTAGGGGGTTCTGGATACCCCCAGTAACAACTTGCAACCCGCACTACAGCAGGCCCCAGTTTGGATGTTCTGTTTAAAGTTATGTTATTAATAAAAGTGTGGCCCGGAGTGGTACCCCAAACACCTGTCTCGCGTGGTTATTCCGGCGTGTGGGGGGGCAATACACCACTGTCTGTACCATTCTCAAAGCTTGCAAACCTTCAGCCTCCTTTCTACGTTTGACAACTGGCTCCTCAAAGAAACAACAATGTTGAGTTGGGGTTCAAATCCTCCCAGGTATTCTGGCCTTTCCTCTGAGCCTCTCAGGTGGCTGATAATCCAGTTTTGGTTTTCTCAAGTTCTTCCTGGTTCTCCAAGATGAGCCCTTTTAAGTAGCCTGGAATATAGTTGGCTGGTGGAAAGTTGTGCCTTGAAGCCACAATATCAATTTGTCTCTTCTCTATTACACTAGGAAGGTGTCACCCAATTATCTATTTTTGGGCCTGCTTAGACTGGCTCTTTTCGTGCAGAAGAATAAACATTGACACCTTGGGCATCAGTGAACTTCAGTGGACAAGAATGGGTGAATTCAGTTCAGATGACTATCACATCTACTACTGTGGGCAAGAATCACATAGAAGAAATGGAGTAGCCCTCATAGTCAACAAAAGAGTGGGAAAAGCTGGGCTGGGATACAACCACAAAATGATAGAAGGATTTTGGTACTATACCAAGGCAACTCTTTTAACATCACAGTAATCCAGGCTTATGCACCAACTATCGGTGCTGAAGAGTCTGAGACTGACCAATTCTATGAAGACATACAACTCATTCTAGAACTGACACCAAAGAAAGATGCTTTTCTCATCATAGTGGATTGGAATGGTAAAGTAGGGAGTCAAGTGATAAAAGGAATAACTGGCAAGTTTGGCCTTGGAGTTCTAA
Source organism: Phrynocephalus versicolor (assembly GCA_023846285.1). Lineage (NCBI taxonomy): Eukaryota > Metazoa > Chordata > Lepidosauria > Squamata > Agamidae > Phrynocephalus > Phrynocephalus versicolor. Next base: position 8,657 of record JAHTLZ010001485.1, on the reverse strand, counting down.
ATGAAGCAGGGCAAAGGCTAATCTAGTTTTGTCAAGAGAACAAGCTGGTCATTGCAAACACTCTTTTCCAACAACACAAAAACCGACTCTACACATGGACATCACCAGATGGACAATACCGGAATCAGATTGCTTCGACTGGCAGAGGGAGGTGAGCCTGCATTTTTTTTCTCCCTTTTTTTCTCCCTCCCCTCATGCAGTGAGGAACAATGGAGTGCAGAGGGGTGGGAACACAGGAAGAGTGACAAACCCCCATGATCTCTGGTCCGAATTTAAGTTGCCAGCGGATCTTGGGGGTCGTGTAAAAGCGCCCTTACTTACACTTCTTTCATGCCCCACATATATGCTGCTTCTCCCACTCGCAAGCTAACGAAGCCCAAATATAGTAATGTTTGTTAGTTCCCTCACTGCAGGGATCACTTTTCTCTCTCTACCAGGGAGAGGAATATGTGGCTCTGCAGAAGTTACTGAAGTACAAAATTAGCAGCCCCTGCAAACCCTGTCACTGGGGGGCCAATTTGCATCTAACAAAGTGTTCTGCTTATATACCGCCCCATACCACTACAAGTGGTCTCTGGGCGGTTTACAATTTTTTAATTACAGTGTGCAGGCTACACATTGCCCCCCCCCCCAGCAAGCTGGGTACTCATTTTACCGACCTCGGAAGGATGGAAGGCTGAGTCAACCATGAGCCTGCTACCGGGGATTGAACCCCAGGTCATGAGCACAGTTTTACCTGCAGTACAGGCATTTAACCACTGTGCCACAAGGCTCCTCCAGTTGGAGGGCTACATGTCCCCTACCTGAGGTCCAGGGTACTGCCATTTGGGACCAATCATGCTTTTCCTGAAGACTTCATCCAGGATTCTTCCAGACACTGGGAGCATTAAACCCTGCTGCCCAGAAACATGGTATCCTCAACTTGCACAAAGGCTACTCTGACACATGTCTAATTTGGGTATGAGAAACTGCTGCCTCTCATATCTGGATTAGCAATGTTGAACAAGCAACCCATGACCTATTTGTTCAAGTGGTGAAAATACAAGCCACTTGTGCTTCAGTCTGTTGCGTAAGTCATTTGATGCTATAGGATCCTGGCTTTAAACAGGTCTCCCACCCACTTTGTCTAGCTCTAGCTATTCTACAAAAGATCCAGTTATGTGGTCTTGTCCCACTCCTTCCAATGGGCACTGATTTTTTTCCTGTTTCTGAAATACAATATTTTCACCCTGTAGCTATTTCCCTGAGGAACATACTATTTAAACCAGCTTACATCTGCCTAAACATATTGATTTCAAAGAAAGCATATGTTCCCATCAGCAAATGGTTTTATTGGACATTTTCCAGCTTTGCTGTAATTCCTGGGCAAGACCTTCCAAATAAAGGCATCCTCTATAAGCTCCCTTTACCTCCCTGCTCTTCAACCACCATTACTAAAAATATTAATAGAGGGGGAAAGCACACTAATGTCATTTTAATGGTTTGACTTTTAACTTAAGAAAGTGAGGAAATTCAAATATAAGGCTTTCAATTAATGTTTAACTTGATGTTAATGTTTAACATGAAAGCCTTGATCTCCAGCCTGTGCAACCTTGCAGTTACAGAGACACCAGGGAATGGATCTGTCTAGATGCAGCAAAATATGAATCCTCAGTTTGTTTGGTTTCGGTGCGTTCATTCCATGTTTGTCTGTGATGTAAATGTATGCTTCTCCAGACAATTCCTTTCGATTGAATTCTAACCCATCATTTTGCTAAGTGTCAGCCTCATGTTCTACATTGTGTTCCATCATATTTGCTTGCTATTTGTCTGGATTAACTTCAGAACTCACCCTGGCCTTGATCTTTATGCTGATCATGTGCCTATTTCTAACCTAACAACTTACAAAGCAAGGGACCATGTCAAAGGAATTTCAAAATATTGTTAAATTTGCAGTTGGCTCTCTATGCAGATATCTTGTCATCTGCAATTGAAGTTTACACTTAGATTCATAAAATAAAAGATATTTGGTATTGGTATTGTTATATTCCTGGGTCTCCCCCTATATTTTTTTGAATAATTGGTTTATAGGTCCTAATTTCATTGTTGCATTGATTTATCCTTCTTTTTGATGATTTAAGCACAAAATGTGAATTATATATATATATATATATATATATATATTAAAAATTGCAAAAGTTAGGTTATGAAGACAATTGTTCAATAGTACTAAAAAGTTGAAGCTAATTCTTTGACTCATTTAATTGTTAGACATACAGAGTACAGAATTATCTTCTTAGACATTTATAGGATTATACTTTGTCCAGAGCTTATTCCTAGGATCTTATCATGGTCCTCACTTTCTGTGATTTGAGAGAGAGGTCCAAGGCAGATAGAATGGAGGCTCCGCTTGAAGCCCTTGTCTTCGGCGGGGCTTCTTTGCCACCTCGAAGAAGAGGGCGGGCGCAAAGTCCGGTGCCCGTACGCTGGTTGCGTGGCGAGGAGCAGCCTATTTAAGGCTCTGTACGCTCCCCACCCGCAGCCAGCACAATTCTGACAGCTTTGCGGCAGAGGTCTTCTGCCCCGCTCCTGTCCTTGCTGGCTGTTGTTTGAGCTCCTTGCATGCTGGAGCTCCTTCCCAATCATCAGCTGTTCTTTACTTCTCAGCTGATTGTCGGTGATATTATCTTTGTTCTTGGGGCTCCCGCTCGGCGCATTCTGACAGCTTGCTGGAGCTCCGTTCCGACCGTCAGCTGTTCTCTCCAGCTGACGTTCAGAGATCTTATCTCTGCCAGCTTTTCTCGGAGCTCCGTGTTCGTTGGAGCTCAGCTTTTTGCTTCTGCCTGTCTGCCTTTTGGAGCATTTCAGCTCCCTGCCTGCAATCAGCTGTTGGTGGAGCTTTTGACACCTCTGCGGGACGCGTTGGAGCTTCGGCTTCCCATCAATTATTCTCTTTGCAGAGCCGTGCGGTTTGGCTGTCAAACGGGTTTGGGGAGGGTAGGGTGGTTTTTTCAGCCAGTCCTTTGTAGGACTAGCCGATCGCGGGTGGAGGGTGGTTCGGGTGGGAGTGGGATTGCTTCGGGTGGTAGCGTGTCCCAGTTTACTGTTGGCAGCTGGTGGGCGATCACCCTTTGGGTTAATTAATGTAAATAAATAAATAAATAAATAAATAAATAAATAAATAAATAAATAAATAAATAAATAAAAATTCACTTCTAAGGTGACCCCCTATATATATATATCTGGGCACCCCTGGGTGCCTGTGGGTGCTTTAGCGGTGGCATTGGGGGTGGGCTGAGCTGTGGCTGCCATTTTGTGCTGGTTATTTTGCCGGGGTTCTGATATTCAGTTATTATTTAATTCCTGCTTTATCTGGTGGGATTCTGTGGGCGATAGCTCTCTATTTAGGCTGAATTTATCCCTATTTTATTTCCACCATTTATATATATTTTATAATTGAGTATTATCGGGGCATCTTTGCTGGCAGCCATCTTGTGACTTTAGTGCCTGGCTTTGGGGTGGCCATTTTGCTTCTTATTCATTCAATCGCCCTTAGTTCTGTGCCTTGTGGTTGCACCTCTCCCTTCTGGCCTTTTTTTTTCTCTGGTAGCCATTTTTTTCTCTGGTAGCCATTCCTTTAATTACCCCCCTGTGGGCTTTCTGGCAGCCATTTTTCTCATTAATTCCTATTACCCCCCGTGCCTCCAATTAGTTTGAGCCTTTTTACATCGATAAATTTATCACAATTTTTACATTACTAGTACGGTTCACATCATGCCATCTAAAAAGGCTGCTACAAAGGGTAAAGGGAAAGCCCCAGCTAAGCGTAGGGCTTTGCCTCAACCTGACCCTGAGTCGTCTTCCTCTTCTGATGAGGAGTTGACACAGTTTTCAGCCATTTGGCAAAAGTTATCTCATCTTGAGAAGGACCGCACTAGGAGGCAGGGCTTGGAAGACACTTTTGGTGGAGGGGGATCACATAGGGATGCTAAGGCCAAGCAGAGGGCTACCCTCAAATTAATGGGGGCTTATGATGTCCCGTATCGACTTTTTAGAGGGAGAGATTGCTGCTTCATCTACTACGTCGCTGAATGCTCATCCCTCTGCTGGTCGTGCTACCCCTGCGCCATCTGCAAGTGAACAGCTTGTTGCAGCTCAGCCTGTTGCGATGCCCTGTTCTTCTACCCCTGCTCATCCCGTTGAAAGAGTGCAGAGCACGCCTATTGATCTCTCCATGGGGGCCTTGTCTTCTGGAAGCCAGGTGATTGCACAGGATCATTCGGCTTGTTCAGGTGAGGCCACAGCACAACACTTGGCTACGTCACCATTTGTGTGGCCATGGGGATCTCAGGCACATTGCACAACCCAGCATTTGGGTGGGATGGTGTCCTTGGGGTCGCCTCCTGTTACTCTCGGACCCACGCAGATTGGCTTGTCTGGGTTCACTAGATCTGCCCCTGTTGCGGCTTCTGTGCAGACACACGCTGAGCAACATGAGGTAGCAGTGTGAATGCCAACTGCAGTGGAAACTGCTCTGCAGGTTGATTTGTCCCCATCTAAATCAGACACGGTCACTGCATCCGGTAAGTCAGCGCGGGATGTTTTACAACTGCCTGAGGGTGATGCGTCTCTCCCTTTGGGGGACCATCTATCAGATGCGAAGATTGATAGGATTGTAGCAGGTAAGTATGTAGACTTATTTGACCTGTTTAACAGGGAAATTGACGGCATTGCCTTGGACAAACTTGATAAGGAGGACAGGGACAGAATTAAGAGGAAGAAGCCTAATAAATGTTGGGAGAACTGGCTTTCTGCATTTGCAATTTTTGCAGGTATCCTGTCCAAGGCTAAGCCTGATATGGGACCTGTATTATTCCATTACTTTGACATGATTCATTGGGCCAAAATGGACTTTCCGGGCACTGCATGGCTTTCTTATGACGAAGGATTTCATCGTAGGGTTGCACGCGACCCTAGTCTTAGGTGGGACTTGCCCCATAGCACCCTTTGGATGCGATATATGAACTCACCTCGGCCTACAACTGGCGAGAGGTTCGATAGTGGGCACCTTATACAAAGAGCGAGTCAGGCGCCTGCTACCCGCCCCGGGGCGGGCCAGTTGGTTCAACCCCGGCTGGTCTGCTTTGAATTTAACAATAAAGGGGCATGTGGGCACAGACAATGTCGATTTCGACATGTGTGCTCCAGCTGTGGGGGATCTCACGCAGCCTCTGCCTGCCCTAAAAAATCTGGCAAAAATGGGAATAAGGAGCAGGGGGAGAAGCGAAACCCTCCCAACCAACCCCTGCTTCCCAAAGGGCCCTAGTCCTGTCAAAGTGCCGGTACTAAGGGAGTGGCTCAGTAGCTACCCCTTACTTGATAAGGCACGATACCTCCTTGATGGATTTCAATATGGCTTTTGGATTCCTGCTTTTGGGGAACAATTGTCTTACATGGCCCATAATCTTAAATCTGTTCGGGGCATGGAAGATGTTGTTAGGAAAAAGATTGCCACTGAACTTGAAGCCAGACGGGTCCTGGGCCCCTTTGATGCACCACCTTTGCAGCATTTTAGAGTTTCTCCCTTAGGGGTTGTTCCAAAGAAAACCCCTGGTGAGTATCGTTTAATACATCATCTTTCGTATCCTTCGGGGGCTTCAGTTAATGATATGATCCCCCAGGAATTGTGTAGTGTGCATTACACATATTTTGATGCTGCGATCAAGATGGTGCGTAGTTGTTGCCCTAGGGCAGAGGTTGGGAAGTGCAATATAAAACCTGCCTTCCAGCTTCTGCCCATTAACCCGGCTTATTTTGAGTTGCTTGGTTTTGGCTTCAAAGGTAAGTTGTATATGGATAGGGCTATGCCATTTGGTTGTTCAATTTCATGTTCAGTGTTTGGAACCTTTAGTTCTTTTGTTGAGTGGTTTGTCCGCTCTCAGACTGGTGATTCTCATGTGGTGCATTATTTAGATGACTTTTTGTTTGCAGGTCGGGCGGGGACACAGCAGTATGCTGCCCTTATGGCGGCTTTTCATGACATAGCTCATGAACTTGGCATGCCTTTAGCGGTAGATAAAACTGAGGGACCCGCCTCTGTTTTGACTTTTCTGGGGATTGAACTGGATACTATTCAGCAATCCAGTCGATTGCCAGAACAGAAGCTTTCCAAGCTTAGGACCTATTTAAGCCACATGCTTTCACGTCGTAAAGTTCCCCTGCTTGTACTTCAGCAGGTTGTTGGTCACCTCAACTTTGCTTGTCGCGTAGTTGCACCTGGCAGGGCATTCTTGGGTACATTCTGTGATGCCATGGCGGGGTTGAGGTGTCCTCACCATAAGCGCAGGTTGTCTGCTGCTATGAAGGCTGACTTGAGCATGTGGTTGCGGTTCTTAACTGATTTTAATGGGGTTTGCTTTTGGCGATCTGAAGTCATGGATGCCTCTGACTTGCAGGTGCAGACCGACGCCTCTGGTGCCCTTGGTTTCGGGCTGTATTTCAGAGGTCGCTGGGCTCACGGCACTTGGCCAGACGAATGGCACCACAAAGGAATCACCAGAGATCTTACTTTTTTAGAATTGTTTCCTATCGTGGGAGCGTTATGGATTTGGGCTGATCAATGGGCTAATAAGGCTGTAAAATTTTGGTGTGATGATATGGCTGTTGTTCATATTATCAACTCCCTATCTTCTAAGTCACCTCGAGTTATGCGCCTGGTCCGGGCCTTTACCCTCCAATGCCTTCAGTTTAACATTATATTCCGTGCTAAACATGTCCCGGGTGTTGAGAATGACATTGCTGATGCGTTGTCATGCCAACAGATGTCACGGTTCAGATCGTTGGCACCTCTGGCGTCCCGGGACCCCAATATTCTTCCGCCAGAGGTATGGAGGCTTGGAGGATAGAGGCTAACCGAGCCATGGGATTGGCGTTGGCTCCAAGCACCCATCGATCTTACTCAGCCGCTTGTGCTGACTATGCGTACTTTTGTGCCAGAGAAGGGTTCTTTACTATGTGGCCTGCTTCCTCTGATCCATTAGTTCATTTTGCCATCGACTTGCATTTTAAGGGTTTAGCCCCTCGTACTATTCAGGGCAAGATGTTGGCACTTTATTATTATGCAAAGGCGCAGGGCAATGAACTTCCTAATTGCCAATTTAGAATAGCTAAAATGATTGAGGGTTGGTCCCAGGAAAAGGGGAAGGTCAAAGACTCAATGACACCCATTTCACCCCAGATGTTGATTAAGTTAGCTCTTACTTGGCCTCAAATTTGTTCTGACCATTATGAGGCGGTGTTGTTTCAGGCAGCTTCTATTACTGCCTTCTTTGCTGCTCTTAGAGTGAGTGAACTGGTTGCACGTTCCCACTCTGATCAATCTTAAGATGCCTTACAGTGGTCTGATTTGGATTTGTCCGAAGGGCGGGTTTCCTTGCGTATCCGTCGGTCTAAGACTGACCAAAGGGGCAAAGGCAACTGATACACCTTGGTAGGTGTTCAATTGCTCATATTTGCCCTGTGTTGGCCCTGCATAATTATGCCATATTGAGGGGCAGTAATCCGGGTTATCTCTTCATACACAAGACCGGAGCCCCGTTGACCGATTTTCAATTTTGGAAGACCACCATGGAGGCTGCTGGCATATCTGGCTGGTGTTTTGGTACCCATTCTTTTTGCATTGGCGCAGCTTCTACGGCTGCCGCCATGGGTATTGATTCTGTGGGTATTCAGCAGATTGGAAGGTGGCGATCTCGCCAATTTAAGACGTATATTCGGCCGTTCATGGACCGGTGATTCCGGGCCAGTCTCTTCTGTTCTTCTCGTTTCAGGTCCCGTGATTGGAGAGTGGGCTCGAGTTGTCATCTGCGGCCATAGTTTTATATTTTGGGCTGCCAAGTTTGCTGCTCGCTCCGGACGTGGCTTAGATCTTGGCCTTGGTCGATGGGCCGAGTTGGTGTGGAGGGGAAGACGGGGGATGTGTTGGGACGGTTTTTTGGCTGCTTCCATGTTGGATCCCCCTGACCGTCCACCAGCCATTATGGTTGTCCACCTTGGTGGCAACGACCTCACCCGAATGTCGGGTAAAGCCTTGATTACTCGGGTAATTGATGCCTTGAGTGCTTTTAAGGAGTGATCGTCTTCCACCAGGATCCTTTGGTCTGCCATTATCCCTCATTTATTTTGGGGCCCATCTCATCCCCCGCAAAAAATGCACAAGGCCAGAAAAGGACTCAATCGGGAGGTGTCTCGCTTTCTTTTTAATTCCGGATTGGGGTTGGTTATTTGGCACCATAATATCACGGCCCGTGATCCTGAGTTGTTTCGATCTGATGGGGTTCACATGTCTGATAAAGGCCTTCAGATTTTCCTTGACAATTTAAAAGAGGGCCTGTTGGCCAAGTTGTTCAGCTGTGCTGGGTAAAGAGACTGTTGGTGCGTCTCTTTTGTGGCGGTTAGGGCAAGTGGTTTCGTTATTTAAGTAGGCCCCTCTGTTATACAGCACCTGTTTGGTGTTGGGCAGCCCTCATGGATAATAATTTAAACTAGGATGTCAATTCTTACTGTTAAAAAGGAGCCCCTGTTAGGTAATGAGGGCTGCCAGTGTTTGATGAGAATTGAAGGTAAGATGGCGTCGTTACTGTTTGGCATCTTACCAAAGGCATTATTCTTTCATGCCA
>JAHTLZ010001484.1:10531-28265 GCA_023846285.1 Phrynocephalus versicolor | reverse complement strand
CCCTCATCCACCACCCCAAGGTCTCTGGCACTGGCAGCGGAGCCTCCACTGATCCCCAAGCTCCCCAGTGCTGGTGGTGGCAAAAGCAGAGGGTCGCTCACTCACCCACCCACCCACATCTACCCGGCTCTGGAGGCAGCAAGAGCAGAAGGAGGCCCGCTCGCCCACCCACCCAGCCATCAAGATCCCCAGTGGTGATGGCAGCAACATCAGAAGGTTACCCACTCACCTGCCTGGAAGATCAGTGGCAGTGGCAGCAGAGGAGGAGGAGGCAGCCGTGTAGCCTACAAGGATAAGTGCCATGGCGGTGCTCCCCCGGGGTGCTGATGGGCTGATGGCTGTCCCCTTAATGTTTTAGAAAGCATTCCCACAGGAATGCATTTTTAAAAACTATTAATCCATTCCCTCCAGAACAGATTAATTGGTTTTCAATGCATTCGTATAGAAAACTGTACTTCATAAGACAAATTATTTGTAAGACGATTGACATTGTAGAACAAATTAAATTCATCTTACGAGGTATTACTATACAAGGATTTTATTTTATTTTGTCATCCAGGTCCCTGCGATTGGCTGAAACTGCCTTTGAAAAACAAACAATATACAAATAGCAAACAACAACTGGCTGATAGTTTTAAGAGATTTAAAAAACAGTAGCCAATGCTTCTAATTTTTAAAGAGATTATTCCTAAAGGCAACACCAGTGGTGGTTTTGTGTTAATGTTATCTGTAGTTTTAACATTGTCTTTATTTAAAAATTGGGGTTTTTGCAACAGTCTATAGAGATTAACAACAATGTGAAGTAAGAAAATACAGATTAGAGACAGGGATGAATAAAATGGTGATTCATTGTGACCCATGATTCATCAGAACTGAATCAACAAATTAACAAAGTATTGTCAACAGATCAACAAATTGATGAATTTCCAGCAATGAATTGATGAAACAATTAATTGACTGGTCTCCACTTTAAAATGTTATAAAAATCTTCCCCTACCTCAGGAATGTAGAGCTCACACATTTTCCGTATGCCTGTCCTGCCTCTCCTCTACAAGCTCTGCAGGTTTGGTGAAGATTGATGTTCAGACATCTGGGGGTTTGTACTCCCAAAGAGGGGACCTCCAGGAAAGTTTTTCCCCAGGCACCTAAAGACACCAAACTTGCATAGAGCCTTCTGCCATCGCAGTTCTAAAATTCCACTAAGTGTGTTGAAGATTGTGTTTCAAACATCTGAGTTATACACTCAAAAATTGCAAGTCCCCCCACCCACCCAGGAAAGCAACCTGGTTGGTTGCTATGTCTACTTTAAAATATATTGCTAAGCATTAGTCCATTAGTTCATCTTGCAGAATCCATTTGGGAAAAAGCTCCAGGCCTCTGACTTCCCCCAGACTGTTCACAGCATGACAAAAAAAAAATCACGTCACCTCTTTGATCAGTCAGGATTCACTTACTTCTTAGGTGGAATGTGACTTGGCCAATGTTTGCACAGACATCTGATATAACAGATCTACAAGTCCAGCTTGCACCTTAATGTTGGCATTGTTTACATTTGGCCTCAGAAAAAGGCTTCCCTACTTCTAAAATTTGTTACACTCATTCTTCACCAAATATGAAGGCATTGTAGAGGAAACTCAGGGGAAGCTTCTCTGCAATTTTGGAATCTCTAGGTACCTATGGAGAACTTTCCTGGGGGAGGGCATATTTGGGGATGCATAATTGAAACATAAAGAAAACAATCTTCACCAATGTGGTGGGACTGTAGAGAAGAGTCAGGGAATGCGTCCCTCCAAATTTAGTGTCTCTAGGTCCCTTGTAGGTCATATTATAGCCCAATGAATTAAAGAATTAGTCATCACTAAAAATCTACCAATTTGTATTTGTCAGGGGACTCCATTAATGACAAATACAAATTATTTTTTTTATGAATTAGCCAAATTTGTCAAATTGTGATTTATTTCTCAAATTTCTTTATCACTCATACACATAAGTACTGATGATAACACCTGGACAAGAATACCAGATGTAGAATCCTCTCCATAATCTATGGTCACCTAACTGACAAGAATCAACATAGAGTAGAGATCAGCATGAACCACAAGTTCAGCAGATCATGCCTCTGCCTCCTTTAGATGAACAGGTATTCAGCACTTCCCAGTCCTGCCTTCTGCAAGACAGCATACCAGCTTCTCTGCCCCTCCTCCTCTGGGTACTGCCTCTGACTGGGCACCTGCCAGTGGAAATAGGTTTGGGAAGCACAAAACAGCTGTTCTTCTGAAGGACGAAATGCTACAAACAGAGAAAGTGGGGTCATACACATTTGTAATAAATATATTGTAATGCCAGCCCAGAATATAGTTTTGCATTTCTTCATGGATTGAAGATTACTACAATTTATGTAATAAGTAAAGGAAAAAACCAAATTTCCCCTTTGTGGCACTGTGCCTGCATCTGCTGTGTAAGTTTCTCTATTAGCATTAAAACCCATAATCTGATTTTTCATTTCACTATGGTAATATTTTCATCTTTTTTTTTCCAGGCAAGCACAATTTACATATAGGCTGCCAGAATAAAGGGAACAGTTCTTTATGCAAGTATGCCTGATTATTCAACTTATCGACTGCCAAAACGCTCACTATTTTTGACTGGTTATTTCAGTAGCTTCATTGTAAATCTGTTCCTAGAATGAATGGACCACATCACACTCTCAATACATATGAATATATTGGGCCAACGCTTGCAAGTTCTCCAACACTCCTTACTTATAGCATCAGTTACATAGCTCAACTTCAGGGGGTTAATTACTGTGTTTCCCCGAAAATAATACATACCCAAAAAATAACCCCGAGCAAGATTTCTATGCATTTCTTAAATATAAGCCGTACCCCAATAATAAGACCTAGTGATTGGCGTGGCTTAAATCTCTAAGTTAATGAAGGCAGAGAGAAATCTTACTTTGATTACTGAGATTTCTTGTATTACTTTCTCCCTGACTTCCTCAATTTTATGGACACAAGAAAAACAACAAATTATGAGGATAATACAAACAACTACTACTACAACCATCTCACAAATTCATCAGTAGAACCTAAAGGAAAACCATATTTATGCTCTAAACACTTTTTGGAAAATGAAGTGTGTTTTTTTTCCTGACACTCTGGGCAGGTGTCTAAAAATTGCAAGACTGGCATTTCTGTAAAGAGGGTATAACAACTATGGAACCATCGTGGATGGCAGCTTATGAAAAAGGACTTCCACAGAAGATATAGGGGGCTAAAAAGAGTATACATGCAATCAAAGAACCAAGCGTCAATACTAGTATCCAATACTAGTATTTGTTTCACTTGTATTGACTCTCGCACTGAGGGAGGTATTTTTCCAATGAGTTTTTAATGTCATTGTCAGTAGTACTAGTGGAGCTTAGAACATTAGGTTTTTAATTTGGTAATGTTAAAAATTAGACATTCAGAAGATAGTTTGCACCTGTTAACATTTAGAAGTGGGGGGGGAATCAACTGAGTGAATTAGCATTATTAATTCATTACTCAAATCAATAGTTCTGGAATAAACACTGGGATTTATGAACTGCTGGGTAGCTCAGTTGTTTAAGTATCTGGCTATGGAGGCAGAGGTTGGAAGTTCACTGTGCCTCATTGACAGGGGCTGGACTCAAATGAACCATATGGTACTTTCCAGCTCTGAAGTTCTGAGATTATTATTATTTACAGTGCTCCTAAATGGTCTTCCCCAGAATGGCACATTATGTCAAACAAACTTATGATCCCATTATAGAGTTGCAAATGAGAGTTGTGATGTGTCTGAAAACTAAAGTTGAGGCTGCCCTTTGAAGAAAAACTCCACACAAAGAAAATTCCATGACCTACTAACAAGACAGGTTTTATTATATAGTCAAGAATTATTTTACCATGTTCATAAACTTTTTAGCACATATGCAGAAAGCATTAGGGAAACTTGAGTTTCCTCTTCTGCACAGGTTGAACAGTCAGACACATGGAATTACTGGCTTCCAGTGTCCAATGGATAAAATACTTTGAGAAATAGTCTTAGAAATTTGAGCATGGTTCTTGAAGAACATGTTTTGGAAGGGGGGAAGATTATGTGCAGATGATTTGCATGCCTCAACTTAAGGGAAGTTTTCTTGGTGTATTTGTGTGAAATGGATGTTAGCATTGATATTATACCCAGTATTGTTTTTCTGAGTATTGTGTAAATTGCATATTAAATACTCTGTCATTTCACTTCAAAGGGGGTTAGAATACAGTTAACCTAAATAGAGTTAAAACTTCAAATTAATTTGACTGGGAGCAATATTTCTGCTGCAAACAAGACATCCAGAGTTGTCAACCCTTATGAGAGGAGGGTGTGATCACTATGGTAAAGTCAAGAGCGCTTAAATTGAGGAGTGAAGTACAGTGGTACCTCGAGTTATGAACGACTCAGGTTAAGAAAAAATTGAGTTACAAAAGGAAATCATTGATTTCTTTTCAAACTGGAAACTGAGACCCTAGTTCTGGAAATGCTACACACCCAATTTGGCTGTCAATATCGTTTTTGACAGCTCAACAATCGGCTAGCTGTTGGAGCTGCAAGGAAAAGTTTTTAGCTGCCAGTTGATTGAGTGTGGGTGTGGGTGTGGGAGAGGACCTGTCAACTTGGCAGGACCATCCCCACTCTGAGGTTCCCCGATTATGTCAGGCACAGGATCCCCTTCCCTGCTCCTAGATTGTGTTGCAGGGGAAGAATTGCTTCAGACCTGAGCCACAGCCCCACCCACACAATCTTTCTCTCTCTCCTCCTCCTCCTCCTCCTCCTCCTCCTGACTCTGCAGTGTGTGTGTGTGTGTGTGTGTGTGTGTGTGTGTGTGTGTGTGTGTGTGTGTGTGTGTGAGAGAGAGAGAGAGAGAGAGAGAGAGAGAGAGAGAGAGAGAGAGAGAGAAAGAGTGAGTGAGTGAGTGAGTGAAAGATAGATAGAGAGATAGAGAGAGAGAGAGAGAGAGAGAGGATGTAAAGGGACAGGGAGAGGGAGAGGGAGACTTTGAGGGTGCAAGGAAGAGGGGAAGCTTGGAAAGGGGGAAGCGTGGAAGAGAAAGACACGGAGGACAAAAAGAGGAAGAAAGGAAAAGAAGAGAAGAAGGAGAAGGAAAACAAATCTGAGCAGGGCGCCTGCCCCAACCCAGCAAAGGAGGGGGGACGTTTCCCCCTTTGCTGTTTTGGGGGACCTGCCAATCAACCAGCAGCTCCTCCTCCTCAATAGCTAGGTGATTTTCCATGCTGTCAAAATCTGCTGGGTGTCAGATTGGAAGGAGCAGCCTTCCACTGCTGGTCAATTGATGGGGTTTCTCCCCTCCTTTGCTGGCTGGGGCAAGCTTTCAAAAGTCCACCTCTGCCACAGATGGCAAAAGCCGTTTCCCATATTTGGAGGTGTAGGGTTTTTGACATTTTCCATAGCTCCTTATCATTGGGTGTGTCAAAAATCCAATGCCCCCAAGGGTGAAAGGCAGTTCCCATTTTCCTGGCATTGGGACAGCCTTCCCATAGAAATTCATTGAAAACTAATGCAATAATGCAATCTTTTTTTCTCTCTCTCTCTGACTTCTTTGAGCTCCAGAATGGATTGATTGGTTTTCACTGCATTCCTATGAGAAACTGTGTTTTGAGATACAAAAATTTTGAGATATGAAAATTCTCATAGAACAGATTAATTTCATATCTTGAAACACCACTCTACATGAGTGACTAGGTAAAATCTGACAAAACAAATCAAAGGCAGTCATATATGATCGCTTGCAGCAATGAACTTCCAATGGCTCAGATAAGAGGAAGTTATTACGATTGTCTCCTGTTAGAACGTGATGTGCCTTCCCATATCTTCTTCTACAGTCCAAAATATGGAAAAGAAAGAGAGTATTTCTCAAGCAAAAATCAAAGAAAAACAAAACAAAACAAAAGACAAAAAAGTGGCACCTTAAGCACTAACTGTCATATTTTAATGTAACATTTCATGGACATGTCCACTTCTTCAGACATATAACAGCAGAATAAGTTGTGCAATATAATGGAATATACATTTCATACCAAATATTCATTGGCTGTTGGGTGAGTGTGGATAGGGGAGGTGAGGAATCCTCAGAACTAAAATTACTCAAACAGCCTTTGTAAACATTGTTTTGTAGATCATTGTTTTGTTTTGTATCTGAGGCTGGGATCAAACTAAGGTCATGAACAGAGTCTTTACTGCAGTACTTCAGTTTAACCACTGGGCTACAAGGTGATGTGGCTAATTAGCAGATATACCTCAGCAAACTAATTTTTTTTCTTATCAACATCAGGTCTGTCAACGGTAAGAAACAGTGAGAAAGCACAGCAGTCAGAAAAGTTTTAACTGAGCACAGCTTTGTGGAAGCCAAATTCTAGTGAGCGAAGACATAACATAACATTGCAGTTAGCCTCCTGTAGGAATGCACATAAGATATTGTTCTCGATTCCCCCAAGAAATGTCATTTTTATACAAGCCTCTTCTGTCAGATGTTTAGCCTGGTGACAAACCAGAATTTGCTTTGAATTTCATGGAACACCAAATACTAGAGTTGATGCCAAACCCTAAAGCCCTCCCTTTCTTTGAAAATATCTCTGGTAACAGAGTAAGTAGCTACTAGACATGGGCACGACTCGGCAAAAATTTCGTTTTCGTTTCCATTTTTCATTTCCGTTACGTAACGGAAACAGTAACGATAATTAAGCCGTCAGAACTCCAACTCGAACCGAAAAAAGAAAAATTTGCTCGGGTTTTTCATTTTCGTTTGTGGCATTGCGGCCAGAGGGGTGGTTTCTGGGGGGTCCCCAGCCTTTTCCCCCTCTTCTCCTGTCCTGGGCTGCTTGCACCAGGCTGGGGGGGGGGGTGTTCATCCTCATCATTTCGCCATGCCATGCGGTGGGGGGGATCCAAAATTGCGACCACAATTTTTCTTTTGAAATCGTGGTCAAAAAACACACCAAATCACCACAGAAACATGTGAAATTTATTTTAAATGCCTGAATTTTAATAGTAGCAGCAGTGGGTTTTTTTTAGTAATAAAACATCGTATTGATTTTATTTTATTTTATTTTATTTTTTATTTTTTTAGACCTGCCCATTTGGGCTGGGCATGGGATGGGACCATGCAATTTTTTTGAACCATTCCACCAATGGCATCGCCAGGTTTTTGGCTGACACTTCTTGATGTGTCTCGGAGGGCATAAAAAGCCGAGGCACCTTCCAGAAATCGCAGTTGGGTGTACGGATGTGGTTGAGGGAGGAGGGCTGGCTGCTGGTGCTGGTGTGATCTGATCAAGATTGAGGAGGAAGGCTGGAGGCTTTAGGATTTAAGTTAGGCAGGCAGGGAGGGAACTGAATTTAGAAAATAATTTCTTTGATTCCCTGCAGCTTTGTCTGCTGAAGGGAATAGCAGTTTATTCTTTATTTCTTCTCTGGCAGTTTGTGAGGATTTTTTTCTGTTATTGGATAAAGGGGGAGGTTCGACTGGGAGTGTGAGGTGTGGATTTATTTTAAAAATATATTATATACTACCATTTATTTTCTATTTTCCCAACTTCAATTTGGGGTGCAAGCCAAGAACATAACCTCTATCCTAAGTGATATCCTAACTGCCCACTCACCTGCTTGCCCAGCCGCGGCCGCCGCCCGCACCTCCCCCCTGCTGCTGTCGCCACCCGCCCATGGCCCCCCGCCACCGCCGCCCGCCCGCACCTTCCCCTGCTGCCCGCCCCCCACCCCGCCCCTGCCTAGGGCGCAAAAACCTAGCGCTGGCCCTGATTGCGGGACGCCCATATGCTCTGGGAAGTCAAATCGTGCTAAATAGCAGTGGAAACGACAAACGTTGAAACGAAACGACGAAACAACAAATTTTTGAAAAATTTCACGACAAACGGAAACAACCCGTATCAGACCCATTCCGATAAATGAAAACTCAAAATATCATTTTTTCTGTTCGTGCCCATGTCTAGTAGCTACTGAAAGGCACAGAGGACTCATAGACATACATCTCTAAAAGTCCAGGATGTTAGATAGATGGTGGGGATAGACTAGCCATGGAAATTTTGTCATTTGGATTTTGTTTCCTTTAGAGTTTCCACTAGAGATGGGCACAAAACAAAAAACGGCATACTATTTCATCATTTTGTAAGGTTATGAAATATTTTGAAATGAAACGAAACAGCAAACAGTGTTTTGTCAAGAAATGAAATAAAACTCCATTTTTTTGTTTTGGAGAGGAAATGATTCATCCTAGTGGTGAGAGGCCTCTTTCATGATCCAGCCATCTTAAGAACAGGAGGTTTATTTTTAAACAGATTGTTTTCCTTCCTTCCCCATGACTCAGCTTTTGATAGCTAGCTTATCTCTGATCTTGATCTGTGATGCAGGTAGTCAGGAGCTGAAATCTGCTGCCTGTCTCTGGGCTGTTGACATGGCAGTTTTAGGACCCCAAGGCTGACTGGATTGCATTGCCTTTCCTACTGTGCCTGTGTCTGTGAGTTGATTAAAACTGATTGTTTTCCTTTCCTGAATAGGTAGGATGTTATTTTTTATGTTTTCCTTCCTTTCCTCCCTGTCCCGATCAGCTGTTGAGTTTCTCTTTACAATCTGTATCTGAGGTGCAACTAGGTTTCTTGCTGGTTTACAGGGGGTTCATTGTTTGAAAGCAAATTGATTGAAAGGTTTGAAGAAGGTCTTTGATTTAAAAAGGAGGACAACCAGAATGATTAGGGGACAGGAACACCTTCCTTACCATCTGAGGCTGCAACAGCTGGGCCTCTTCACTCTTGAATGATGTTGATTTTATAAAATCATACACAGTGTGAACAAAGTAAATAAGGAAAAACTATTTTCCCTATCACACAACTCTAGAACTAGGGGACACTCCATGAAACTTTTGGGTGCTAGATTTCAAACAAATAAGAGGAAGTACTTTTTCACCCAGAGGATCACTAGTATATGGAACTCTATGCCAGAAGAAATGGTGATAGCTGTCAGCTTTGACAGCTTTAAGAAAGGATTAGACAAATTCATGGAGAACAAGAGTATCAATGGCTATCATTATGGATGCCTAAGGACAATGCCACTCAATGCCATGTGGGGAATCATAAGCAGGTGAAGACATCTGCTTGGGAATACCCTGAAGCAAATGGTGAGCCACTGTTTAAGACAGAATGCTGGACTTGATGGGATGTGGCCTTTTCCAGCAAGGTTGTTCTTATGTTCTTATGTTATGTTAAACTCAGTCAGTGGGTTCACTGTTAAATAAAAAACAATGTTCCCCATTATTTATAAACTTATAAATCATTTCATTTAATGATGAAAATCCTTTTTAAAAAATTGTTATTAACAAAATGAAACAAAATGAAGAATGAAATGAAATGAAATGAAACACTTTATTTCCTCTTCGTGCCCATCTCTAGTTTCCACCACTGAGGCATTAACAACTCTCTAAAATAACTATAATGTTTAATTACTACAGGAGGAAAGAACAATTTGAAGTTAATGCAGAAACAGAATATATTCCTACCTCCAATGGCCTTTGATGTATCAGAGGAACTGAACCTAGATCTACTGATTCTCAATGCAGGGAGTCCATTTGTTTGAAAAATATGTTGTGTGAATCCTAAGATCTCAAGGTTTAGATGACATGGGTTATTAAACTTGCACAAAATGACTCAAAGAGAAGCTGTGGAAGGTAGCTGAATTTATTGCATGATGTTTTCCTTTCACACCTTACTGCTCTGCTTACTTTGCACTTTGGTGGCTCCATTAAAACCATATTTACTGCACTTTTTTAGTAAATAGTGAAAATTTACATCTGAGTTAAAGTGTTTTGTTTATGCTTTCCCCACCCAGTTAATGATCCATTTTAATGGATTAGTAATATATCTCTTTTAGCTACAAATTAATCAGATCCAAAATGGAGATGTGAAAGATTTTAGCTATCAGATTGAAAAAGAAAATAATTTTCTGAGATGTATCCATTGCCCTTCCACCCAGGAAATAAAAGAGGCAAGACACATTTGTGGGAGTAAAATTGGGCCACAATTTATTGATATGAAACTACGCATTCCCACTACAGGGCATATTTGCATCATGTAACATGTACCTAATTGTATGAGTTGCCCCATACCGCCTTGATCCGTCTTCGATCCATGGAGAGTCAGGACAATAGTGTCCTGATTAATAATTAGATCAGTCATCTGCAATGAGCACCATGATTGGTCAGTCTTAGAGGAGGGGACCAGCTGGCTGACTCAAAATGCTGCAAAAATGCAATCACTGATGTAGCAGGAAATAATGTAATTTCGTAGTCATCCCTGCATATTTGACTCCAACCTGTACTAAGTGTACACAACATTTGGGGTGAAATAGGTGTTCTAGTGTCTGTGGAGAACCCTTTTTCCTTAGACCATCCTTCTAACATCTTTGGCTGCTTTCACACGACCCCTAAAATCCGCTGCAAAGTGCTCGCAGATGCGGAGCATAAAATTGTTTTCCCACCAGCAGTGGACTTTTAAAAAAATAAAGTACGACCACGCCCACTTAAGCACAACCCAGTGCATTTTACAAGTACCTGGTCTCGAGGAGGTAAAATTGTTCCGATGCGGATTTTAAAGTAGTGCATGCCTGGCCGGCTCCTCCGTCTTCTGTTTGTTTTGGGTTTTTTTCCCCCTAATACAATTAGCTGCTGCCAACTGGGGGAAGCATGTTGGGCAGGCGGAGGTGAGTCTGCATGTTTTTCTCCCTCCCCTCAATCCACAGCAGACAGAAGCAATAGAATTGGTGTGCAGGAGGGTGGGAACACAGGAACCAGGACAACAACCACATGATGACTGGTTGGGGGGGATCCACATTTAAGTTGCCAGCGGATTTTACTGATCATGTGAAAGCAGCCTTTTGGATTCTAAAATGATTGCATGGGTGATCATAACCTTGGGCCTTTGCATAAAATGAGAGAGCAGAAAGCTTGCTTGGATATTATTATTATTTGTTTTGTTTCTATACCGCCCATCTTCCAACGGACCTCTGGGCGGTTTACAGCGTCAGGGGCAGGAGGAGAAAAAAAGATGATGAAATTAAATAAAATAACTTAAATTAAATTAAATTAAACTAAACTAAATTAAATTAAATTAAAGGTCACCATATATCTCCCTGAAAAGCAAGGTTTTCAAAGCCTTTTAAAGGCGGGCAGGGACTGTGCAAGGTGCAGCGCACTTGGAAGATGGTTCCACAATGAGGGGCCCACAAGAGAGAAGGCGCGTTTGCACGTAACCGACTTACGTGCCTCTGTAGGAGTGGCCACCCTGAGTGAGCGCACCCATGACATTCGAGTGGGCCTGGCCTCAGCTGACCTCTGACAGTTCTTGGGGCCAATCTCTTGAAGTGCAAGTGCACTGCAAATTGTGTTAACTGGTCAGAAGATGCTGGCCACAAGCGTTCAAAACCTTCCCAAGAACAGAATTTTGTATACTCAGCACATGTAGCTGAATAACTGTAATGCATCCTGGGTGCTAATGCTAAGCTAATAGCCAAATTGGCCTCTACCCACCAAGCCTCCACACCTCTTCTGGTACAATCTTTGGTTCCTGCATAGCCTCAGGTGCCAACAACCTTAACCGTGTAATCTGTTGACAGGACAGGGCATCAGCAATCTCATTATGGACACTTTCCCAGAGAACAAATAATCAACTAAATAGTGTACCACATGGGTATCACCAGTACTAGACCTAAATGCTCATTCCAGAAATGAACTGAAATTCTCAAACACTGCACAAGAAATTGAACAGCCAAAAGGCATGGCCCTATCCATGTAATAGGATCCTTGAATGCAAAACCTAATAATTTAAAATCCGCTGGGTGAACTGGGAGTAAATGAAATGCTGACTTAATGTCACACTTCCCCATCTCGAAAACCCTTGCCACAACTCCTAACTGCAGCATTGAACAAAGTGTAACTTATGCTACACAACTCGTGAGGGATCCTGTCGTTAACTGATTCACCTGCAGGGTAAGATAAATGATGAATCAAATGTTAGTCCCCCAGTACCTTTTTCTGGCACCATGCCCAGTGTGGACACACTAAATTGTTGAGAAGGGGGTTCATCAAATGGTCCCAAGACCCTACCTTCCCTAATTCTCTTGGATATTTTGTCCCTGACCACATCCTCAAAAGCTTGGACTGGTTTCAAACTCCTAACCATCTTGTGGACAACCTCAATCTCAACAGCAAGCAGAATATAGAATGAGTTAGAGACTTTAAAAAGGCAATGGGCATAGCTCTCTTTGGTTTTAGGGATATTGGATGACTACAGAGACAAGCTTCAAACAGCAGAGATTTGATGATTTAATCAAACATTTTTACAGCAGGAAAGGCAGGGAAGTTCCATTTTGTAGGCAAGGAACATACTCCCTCTTCACTGGCATTAACTCAGGATCTTCCTTAATTTCTCTTCCCTCCCCCTAATTGTAGTAGCTTTGTCTGTTTTAAAAAATGCATTTTTAACCCTGCAGTGGTTGAATTTAGCACAAA
This sequence comes from Phrynocephalus versicolor, assembly GCA_023846285.1. Taxonomy (NCBI): domain Eukaryota; kingdom Metazoa; phylum Chordata; class Lepidosauria; order Squamata; family Agamidae; genus Phrynocephalus; species Phrynocephalus versicolor. The sequence goes on along the minus strand of JAHTLZ010001484.1, from coordinate 15,676 downwards.
GCTTGTGGGTTGATTGACACTTCATCCTATAAGTGCCCCTGAACTGTCTGCTGTTTCCCATGAGTACTCTGGAATTGCACAAATCCCTCATTCAGTCCATTATTACAAATGTGTCCAAAGAAGAATGCACATCCTTAAACATACAGGAGAATTTAAAAAGGAATCATCAGGACAATGCAGAAGAGGTTTATGAGAAACTCCACATCACTGTAACACGGCTTAGCCCCAAATTATTTATGCTTTCATTATGTCAAATAGTATTTTTTGTGGAAGGTCTCTGGATTAAAGAGCAGAATGAGAATATGTGCCTCACTCAGTTGCTGATGGCCTTTGTATTGTGCAATTGCAATGCAATTGGCTTAATGCTAGACATCACCAGTAACACAGATCCCCCCCCCCCCGGGATATTTGATAACTACTTTGAAGCCAGTTGCACACTATATTTTGGACACTTTTCCACTCCAGCAAATATCCTATAAGTGAAATGCAGAGATATCTAATGTACTTTATACCAGGCTCAACTGATAATAATTTGACCAAAAAAAAAAAAAAAAGATTTTTCCTGACAGATACATGACGGAGGGAAGCAAAGCAGGGTCTTCAGATAAAATAGCCAGTGGGAAAATGCCTATTACTATTGTAAGGGATGAGCTCTTCTGCTCCCTTTGTGGTCAGGTGAGCCATAGCCTCACTGACTGAAAACTGAGGACTGGTTAACAGAAACATCTGCAGACCATGCAGTTGAATTCATATATTCCTATTCATAGCACCTTCCAAGGTGTTCTCAATCTACTTCAGGTGAACATGTGGAGGGAAGGACATAAGGCTGTCTCCTCTGTCACTGCTCTCCTTGTGTGGAGACTGACAATCTGAAGAAGACGACCTCTGCAGTGCATGGAGGCTCACCTCTTCTGAATCTTGCCTGCCACATATGGAGCACAAAGCCACAACAACTGTGATTGGGTTAAAGGCCCTTCATGGCCCCATCACAAATTCAGTCCAAAAGTCAAGCATCTCCATCGAGCTTCTGAGTTCTGAACTGGCTGCCATGGATCTAGTGACATTTGTTAGGGAAAGTCTTTATCTTACTATCAGGCTTTTGTGAAAATATTGCCCTGACCATTTTCTAAAGCTACACACAGACACACACATTGTGTTATCTGCATGTATCTGCAGTAGAGATGGGCAAGAACAAAAATATAGCATTTTGTTTCATTTCTCCTTTTGTTTCATTTAGTTTTCTTAGTAACAATATTTTAAAAGTTTTTTTTGGAATGAAATGAAACAATTCGCTACACTATATAATGGCTCCCCTGGGTCTTAGAGGTAACAAATTTGGGGGTTGGCTTCTTTGAACTATTCCCTTTAAGCCCCAGAAATAGTTTGGGGTTCAGGGGGCTGAGTTATTAAACTCCAAAGTTGGTCCCCCAGTGAAAATCATTTCTAATTATTAATGGAAGCACTTAATTGCTCACCACAGGAGTAGTAATTAAGTGCTTCCCTTAATAATTCTCCTTGGGGACTAAATTTGGAGTTTAATAACTCAGCCCCCCCAAACCCCAAAACTCTCCAAATTTGGAGGGCTTAAAGGAAAGCACCCAAAGACGCTACCTTGTGATTTTTGGTGCCTCCAGGACCCAGGGGAGCCATTAACAAACTATTTCACTTCATTTCATTCTGAAAATTATTGAAAAATGCATTAGTAATGAAAAAAATGAAACTAGTAAAGAAACTAAACAAAATGAAACACTATATTTTCATTCAGTTCCCATCCCTATTCACAAACTTCAAAAAGAAAAGAAAAGATTCAAACGAAACCAGCAAGAGGGTTACACCCTATGGGCAGCGGCGTGGTGTGGGGAGAGATTAAGCACTTCCCTTAATATTTACAAATGATTTTTTTCTGGGGGACCCACTTTGGAGTTTAATAAATCAGCACCTGAACCCCAAACCTCTCCAAATTTCATAGAATCATAGAATCATAGAGTTGGAAGAGACCTCATGGACCATCCAGTCCAACCCCCTGCCATGCAGGAACCCCCACCCAATATTTCCGACAGATGGCTATCCATCCTCTGCTTAAAAACCTCCAAAGAAGGGGACTCCACCACCCTCCATGGCAGCATATCCCACTGCCGAACAGCTCTAACTGTCATGAAGTTCTTCCTAATGTTCAAATGGAACTTTTCCTATAGTTTGAAACCATTGCCCCGAGTCCTAGTCTCTGAAGCCATGGAAAACAAACCAGTCCCTTCTTCAATATGACATCCTTTCAAATATTTAAACATAGCTATCATATCCCTCCTCAGCCTTCTTTTTGAAAGGCTAAACATTCCCAATTCCCTAAGCTGTTCCTCATAAGACATTTCTTCCAGACCTTCAACGATCCTGGTTGCCCTCCTCTGCACCCGCTCGAGATTGTCAACATCCTTTTTAAATTGAGGTGCAGAGAACTGGACACAGTACTCCAGGTGGGGTCTGAATAGAGTGGTACTATCACTTCCCTTGATCTAGAGTAGACACTATGCTTCTGTTGATGCAACCAAGAAACGTGTTGCTGACTCATGTCTGTGAAGATTCTCAGTCATCCAGGTGCGTTTATCTGGGAGTTGAGTCATGGCTACTGGACTTCTTTTTTGAGAGATAGAAACGTTTCGCTGTTCATCCAAACAGCTTCATCGGTCTGAGTATAGCTAGTGCAAGAGACCCTTCTTATAGTCAGCTCGACCTCTTGTCCCCTGGTCTGATTGGCTCATAAGATGAACAAAGCCTTAATAGGCTCGTTAGGGAGACATTAGTGTCCATGGCCTTAAAGTAAACAATGGCCTAAGGTGCTGAAACCCATCAAGAATGGATGTTAGCTGTGACCTGGTGATGAAGGCTCCTTGATTTGCCTGGGTACTGTGGAAAGTACAGCCTGATAAGTGGCAGACAGACTATGCCGGAGCCCCCCACCTCTGTTGAGGGAGGGGTTTTCAATGCTAACATGAATGGCTTCCCTTACTCCTCTCTCAAACCACCTCTCTTCTTTGTCTAGTATGTGTACATCCTCATCTTTGAAAGAGTGGCCTTTTTCCTTCAAATGGAGGTGTACTGCTGATTCTGGTCCTGAGCTGTTACCTCTCCTATGTTGGGCCATTCTTCTGTTTAATGGCTGTTTAGTTTCTCCAATGTTGAGGTCTGAACACTCTTCACTGCATTGGACTGCATATACTATATTGCTCCTTTTATGGTTTGGTATTGGATCCTTTGGGTGGACAAGTCTCTGCCTTAGTGTGTTCATGGGTTTGAAATAAACAGGGATGTGGTGTTTGCCAAAAATCCTTTTAACCTTTTCCGACACTCCTGCCATGTAGGGAATGACCGGGTTCTTCCGTCAGGTCTGGGTCTCAGACTGATCCCTTGTTCTTCTGGGATGGCCCACTGCCATCCCAGAATAGCTAATTTTCGCATGTTTCTGTGGTGCTTTGGTGGGTTTTTGGACCACGATTTCAAAAAAAATATTGCGGTCGCCATTTTGGATCCCCCCGCACCGCATGGCAAATGGAGACGCTGAGGATGCCCCCTCCCAGCCTGGTACCAGCAGCCCAGGACAGGAGGGAGGAAGGCTGGAGTGGGGACCCCCCCCCAGAAACCACCCCTCTGGTAGGTGCCCTCAGGCAGGCATATTTTCGCCTGCTTTTTTGGCCGGGAATCAGTTTTTTTTTTAATTTTTAAAACTTTTTTCTGTGCCGCTTGGCATCGCGCGATCGCTGCGATGCCAGGAACGACAACGACAAATCAGACCCAATTTTTCTTTTGTCGGTTCGAGTTCGAGTTCTGGGGAAGTAATTGTCGTTACCGTTTCCGTTGCGTAACGGAAACAAGTAACGGAAACGGAAACGAGAATTTCGCCAAGTCATGCCCATGTCTATTTAGCACCTCTTCTACACACCCATAAAATAAGTATGAACTTAGAAATATCCTTTTTATGTGCTAGAAACTATCTTTGTAAGGGTTTTGGGTATGACCATCTATGTGTGTTGGGGGGAAACCAATGTTTTTATTTCCACTAAACAAGGTGGCATCATTTTTTGTACTCACAGCCAATTAATATAATATATAATATTTTATTTATAAAATATTTTAAAGGAGATGGAATAAAAACAGGATTGCTAGATAGCAATGGAAAAATTTATTCTAATTTGAAGCTATGGGATAATGCTGCCAAAATATTGCAATGAACTGGAAAGTTTTTTTTGTTTTTTTTGTTTTTGTTTTGTTTTTTTTCAGAGGAGGGGTGAATTAAGAATAGAAGTGGCACTTCTCAAAAAAGCTTCATATATCTCCAGCTGCCATGAAGATCACCCATTTTAAGGAATATAATGTTCATGGTCTTCAAAGTATTTTAAAAGACAAGATAAATTTCAGTTATCTCTGTAGCCAGAATCCTATTGTAAAATATCACATGAAAGGGAAATTATGTAAGAAATGTTTTTGTGTTTATTTATTTTGCCATTTCCTAGTTTTCTGTCACATGTCCAGCCTCACAACAAAGCACACAACCTGATATGTGACCTGCCTGTGACCAAGCATATGATAGCCAGCTATAACTGTGCATGTTACTTGTACAGTTTTGGATTTCTACTGTACATAATCTATTATGGTCCATATATATAAAGGATACAGCTTTCTAAAGGCTAATGAACCCAGACAGCAAGAAAATAGATACATTGTATGGAGACCGCACTGGGTGAAAAATGTGGCAGCCCCATTGGTTGTTGGTATGGGCAGATTTGACTGCATCACCCTGATCTTGGCCCGCCTACATTGCCTCATCATTGCCTCCCAAATAAGGTTCAAGGTGCTGGGTTTGACATACAAAACCCTCAATTGTTTGGGGCCAGAGTACCTGGCAGAGCGAATCTCCCTAAGGACAGCCATGTCCTGGCCCACCAGAGCTTTGCCCCCCAAGAGCCGGAAAGAACACGCGAGACAACCATATTGGGATTCTCAATGGGCCAGGTTTATTGAACCAACCAGAAATAGCATCACAGCAACGTCACAGCAGGGCGTATCCAAGCATAACCAGCAAAGGAGGGGGCTAGAGTAGTGCGGATATGACGTAACACAACGCAGGTTTGGGCGAGTCTTCAGCCCCCCCCC
>JAHTLZ010001484.1:0-10521 GCA_023846285.1 Phrynocephalus versicolor | reverse complement strand
GGGTATGATATATTCTCACCTCCTGCCCACCATCCGCACTACCCGCCATGGCCGGTGCAAGCTTGCTATGCGCCGAGCCCGCCCAGAAGGCTGCTGACCTCGACCCGCAGCCCCCTCCTTAAATCTTCCACGAAGATGTTGAGCCCTTCACCGTTGAGGTGCACTCCGTCCTGACGAAACAATGCGGCGTCCTTTACGCCAATGCCCGGGTGCCCAATCACCGCTCCACCACGCTGCTCCAAATAGTGGGCAACCTCCCGGTTCACACTCCGCCTGGCCCGACTCAGACCCACCAATGCACCCCCGGGTGCCCAGATTAACCTTGGGATGATCGTTGACCATACGATCTTCGTGGCAGGGAAGGCGACTCTTAGCTGCTCGAGATCTCTGACGATCTCCAAAACCAGTGACTTGCCCGTTTGTTTCCCGATGTCGTTACCCCCTGCGTGAATCACCAATATGTCGGGTGGTTTCCCTTCCGCCAGCCTGTAGGCCTCGGGTAGTATCTCCGCCCACCGCATCCCCCGCCTTCCGTGCCATTCGATCTGTGCCGCCGCGCCCAAGCCAAGGTTACTTCCCAAAGGTGACCGGCTTGCATGCCTCGCCGCCCAGAAAATGAAACTGTGGCCGAGGATCATCGCTCTCAGCCTTCCCCCACCTTTCACACTGCCTGCAACGATAATCAAGCATTCGGGTTAGAACACACCGGTAACTTGCGTATGTACGTCCTGAACCGTTCCGACTTCCACCGACCAATCCTCTTTATACCATCGGGTGTGTATCCCAAGGCCGCCGCCGTGGACGCGGCACCTATGCGGAAGGAGTGGGTAGCAAACCTGATGCCCTTCGCACCTGCCCCCTCGAGGGCACCGGCCGTCACCTTCCAAAACTGGTACCTGGTTAGGGGGGTTCCGTCCCTGTGACAGAACAAATACCCTTCGCCCGTACCCCTCGACCTCAGAAATTGCTCCATCAGCGCAACCGGGCATACACTTCTCTGACCATAGGGGCCTAGGACCACCTCCTCCCCTCTTCCAGCCTGGTCCGTCTTTGACTTCCTAATCCGCAATTTAAGTTTGTCGTCAAGCATGGTCACGTCCTTTATCTGCAGGGCTGTTGCAGATGTATCCCCCTTACCTGACGCCACCAGCTCTCCCACCCTGAGGGCTGCAAAGAAGGCTATTGAGGCTGCAGCCCTGAATAACGCTACTTCGTAGTCATCGGCACATACCCTGCCCAGCTGGTCCATCACCCGAGTCAGGATCTCCAGGGAAATAGGCGATCTAGTGTCCCTATGGGGTCCCCGCTCCCTACCATAGCCTTCCACCATCTTCCTAACTCTGAAATCGCCCGTGGTGTCCCTGCACCCCAACGCCTTGGCATGATAAGCCAGGCCGGCTAGCTTACCCTGCATTGACCCCGGGGCGAGGCCCCTCCTGTACATATGTACTACATAACACTGCAAGTGATCCACTGGGGCCGGCCATACCACCCCAACCCCTGCTGGGCCCTGAATTGCTCGAAGTCCTTGACTGCCGCGCCGTATGCTTGGCGGGTTCTGGGTGCCAGAGCTAATCCGATAGCTCGCTCCGCTTCCCTTCACCAATCGCCCATACCTCGTCCGGCAGGTCCACTGGTTGTGGGTGGCATCCCGGTGCCATGTCCCTGAACCGGTCGACCTGCTGGCGGGAAAGGGCATCCGCTAAGCTGTTATCAAGGCCTGGCACATGTTTAGCCGTAACTAGTATGTTAAAGTTCAAGGCACGGAGAACGAACGCCCTTACCAGTCTCATCACCCTCTCTGATTTTGCTGAAAGTTTGTTGATGACGTGCACCACTGACATATTATCGCACCAGCAACGAACTGTTGAGTTCGCCCATTCCTCCGCCCAGAGCCAGAGGGCTCCCACAATAGGAAAAAACTCGAGGAAGGTAAGGTCCCTTGTGATCCCCTCCTCGTGCCACTTCTCCGGCCATTTCCCGTAACACCACCGGCCTCTGCAGTAAATGCCATAGCCCAGCCCCCCTGCTGCGTCCGTCTGGACCTGAAACTCTGCCTGCAGGCAGAGCTCAGCCCTCCAGAAAGATATCCCGTTAAAGCCCTGCAGAAAACGGAGCCATACCTCCAAATCTTCCCGCATGCCTCGGGTCAACCTCACCCTATGGAATGGCTTCGTCAGACCCTTCATAGCCATGCACAGTCGCCTTGTAAAGGCTCTGCCCGGTGCCACCACCTTACAGGCGAAATTCAAATGGCCTACTATTTCCTGGAGCTCCCTGAGCGTCACCTTCTTTCTACTCACAAGGGCTCCCAAGCGCTGTGTGAGGTTAGCCAGCTTGTCCTCAGGTAATCGGGATGACTGCTGCCACGTGTCCAGCTCTATGCCCAAAAACGTTAAATTCGTGGCTGGGCCCTCGGTTTTCTCCTCAGCTAAGGGCATACCCAGTGCAGCTGCGAGGTTACGGAATGAGTCTAGCAACAGCTGGCACCTCCCAGATCCCCTCCGCCCACAAAATATGAAATCATCTAAATAGTGAGCTGTTGTTCTCAACCCCGTCACCTGCCTCAACTTCCATTCTATGAAGGTGCTGAAACGCTCGAACGCTGCACAGGAGACTGAGCAGCCAAAGGGTAATGCCCTATCCATATAGTACGCCCCCTCAAACTGGAAGCCGAGCAACTCAAAATTGTCTGGGTGGACTGGTAGTAATCTAAAGGCAGACTTAATGTCAGACTTGGCTAACTCCGCTCCCACACCACAGGCTCTGATCATACGAACCGCGGCATCAAATGAAGTGTATCTGACTGAGCATAACTCGTGAGGGATGGCATCGTTAATGGACAGCCCCTCCGGGTATGAAAGGTGATGTATTAGCCTGAATTCCCCTGGTGTCTTCTTGGGGACTAACCCGAGTGGCGACACCCTAAGGTTTGGCACAGGTGGTCTACTAAACGGGCCTAGCACCCTGCCTTCCCTCAACTCTTTGTGTATCTTTTCCCTCGCTACCTTCTCGAATCCCCTGATTGATTTCAAATTTTTGGCCGAACTCGGCCGCCTTTCCCCCTCCACCGGTATCCGAAATCCTACCCTGAAGCCTTCAAGTAAAATGGATGCTGCTTCTCTGTCGGGGTAGGCTCCCAGCCATTGGCTGAGCACCTCCAATTTAATTGGGCTGGGGCCCTTTGTGAAGCCCCGACCCGGGCTGGTTTGATCGGGCTTGCTGTCCCGAGTCTCTCGCCCCCGTCCTCTGGGCCCTGCCCCGGTTGCAATTAACTGCCGCATGGGTTCCCCCGCATTGGGTGCACTCATGCTTAAATTTACACATTTTTCTGGCACATCCCCCTTGGCCGTTGAAATCCCAGCAAAGCAGGCGGGGTTGAACCGCCTGCCCTGCGCTACCCTTCGCTGGGTTGGCCTGTGTGGGTTTGCTAATCAGGTGCCCGCTATCGAATCGATCCCCTGCCGTCGGCCTGGCCGGCGTCATGATTTGTAGCCACAGGGATGGCAGGGGCTGGTCCCACCGAATAGAGGGGTCCAGAGCCGCACGTTTGCGGAACTGCTCATCATACTGGAGCCACGTGTACCCCGGGAAGTCTGTATAAGCCTTATATATTAGATCTTGGTACTGCACCAATGATTGCGCCCGCCAAGGCTGTGCCCGTATTATGACGGACATATAAATAGAATAGGCCGGCAGCCAGTTTTTCCAATTTCTATCCGGCTTCCTCCTCATACGGCGCTCCCTGTCCTTCTCGTCCTCTTTGTCCCCTTCCTTATGCTCCACCTCTGTGTTCAATAAGCTGAACAGGTCTACGAATTCCCCCCTAATGATTTTGTCCCGTGTGGCTGCCGTTAAATGCCCCCCGAGGGGTAGCGCCTGGTCACCGTACGGGATAGCGTGAGCCGGTAGGCTACCTGGGTACCCACCCGCCACCCCCGTGCCAGGCCATGCCCTGGGCACCGAAGCTCCGGTGCCCTGTACTGACCCGGTCCAGGCGGCGGGCGCCCCCCAGCTCCCTGCGGTCCCTAAGCTCTGCGTGCCCCCTCCCGCGCAACCCACCATTAATTGCTGCACTACTGGCCCCCCAGGGGAGGGCCACGCTGTGTAAGGTGGGGGGGGCCTGCCTGCCTCGGCTCCCCGAATACCGGGGGCGGCATTGGGGACGCCGGCCATAAAGGCGTAAGAGGCGCTGGGGGCATTGCGTTCGGGGTCGGACGGGGCGCTTGAGGTGGCCATGGGGCGAGGTGCCCGCTCCCAGATGACGTATCCCATGGCCAAGGGCCCATGTCTACCCTGCTGCCCTGCGAGCTACTAGGCGCTTCCCCTGTTGCCACCACACCTCCCTCCCGTGGCACCATTCGGGGGGGCTCACCTGCACTGCAGCTCGCCACCGCCCCATCCCGGATCCCGGGCCTTTGCTCCGGTCTTGGTCCGCCTTCCTGGGCTCCACTCGGCTGCCCCGACTGGCCCGCTTCTGTCTGCTCGCTGTCCGCCTCCGCCGCTTGTCCCCCGGACGTCTCTCGTTGGCCCCCACTCTCTTCTAAGGCCGCAAGTCTAGAAGAGATATTATTCAGGACCTCCATGATCCTCGCCCGCTTCTGCGCCCTCGCTTCCTGTTGGGGCTCCCCGAGCTCAGGCTGCGGCCCCGGCCTCTGGTCGCCGGTCACCCCCCGCTGGCCTTCAAGGGCCTCCAGCCTGGCCATGCAGTTTTCTAGTAGGGCCAGCTGAGCGGCCTCAAAGTCCGCCCCACCCCCTCTCTCCTGAGTTGCCCCTCGCTCAGCCTGCTCCTCCGTGGGTCGGGGCCCGGCCTCCCCCAGTTCGCCCGTAGCCTGCTGGGCCCGTTTGGCGGGGCGTTTCCCTCTTCCCTTCTGCGCCTTAGGGGCCATTTTTTGCCTCCCTCTCTGCCCAAAACGCTCCTAGCCGGCTGACCGCTCCCGCTCCCGCTTGTGCCCTTGCTCTCGCTACCCCGGGGATGCCGCCCCGTGAACCCTCGCTCCCGCCTGTCTCTGTGCCTCGTCTCCCCACTGCACCGCTGGGGAATCACCCCCCCCGCGCTGATACTCCAAACCTGAGCGGGGAGACAAGCCCCGCTAAAATCCCTCGCTCTTCCTCAGGCGCCCGCCGCCCTGGGCTGCTCGCCGAACCGGTTGGACGAGGAGGAGGTGTGCTCGCGCCGCGCGGCGGTCGCTCTCAGCCTGGCTGCGTGCACAGGGAAGGCCTCTATCTCCGGCGCCTTCCCGCCTTCCCGCCGCCGCCCGGTGTTCGCCGCTCCGGTTCGCGCCGCCGCCATTGGTCTCGCCGCCGCCGCTGTTGCTGGCTGTCCGCTCCGCCTCGCTCCGCCGCTCCGCTGTCCTCCGCTGCCGTCACGCCACCGATCTCCGCCGCCGCCGCCGATGCTTTCGCCGCCGCCGTCCAGGTCTTCTCTCCGCTGGGCTCCGAAGCTCCTCTCCCCGCCGCGTCGCCAACGAAAAGAGGCCGGGGAAATGGCGGCGCCGCCTCTTATAGGCGGCATGTTCCCGCGCTTCCCCCGGCCTCGCGAGAGCTGGTGCTCTCATCTCGCGTTGTCTTCCGGCGCGGGGGGGGCAAAGAAGCCCCACCGCGCATGCGCGCGGCGGAGCGGGGCCTTACAGGCATTATTGCTTCAGGCAGCTACTTTTAAAGAGGCCTGCAAATCGATCACTTGCAATTGGGCCTTCTCCGTGTCTGCCCCAACTTTATGGAACCACCTTCCTAGTAAGATACGCCTAGGACAGCCCCTGCCTGCCTTTAGACCAGCTCTTAAAATCTAGCTCTTTAAACAGGCCTTTGGTGACCCTTAATATGTATGGTTGTTGGCTTTGTCCTCTGTTGTTCATTGTCCTGGGAATCTGTTTATTTTGCTGCCCTCTCGCTGGTTTCTTTTGATTCTTTTTTTTTTTTGGAAGCTTTGAAACTTTGTTATTTCTTTGTTATTTTATCTCTTGTTTGAATGTGAGTTGCCCGGAGTTGCCTTTCAGGGAAGACAGGCAGTCAATAAATAAATAAATAAATAAATAAATAAATAAATAAATAAATAAATAAATAAATTGGTACTCAAACACAGAAAGGTGAAGTCAACTTAATACATTGCATTTAAGTTACAGATTCATTCAAAATATTACAAACTAGAATATTGCTACAAAAATACATAGAAAATATATACCTCAAGCACAAGAAGCCAGTTCCTGACTGCAGCTGAGTCTGCTGATTAGAGATGGGCACAAAATAAAAAAAAATGTAATACTATTTTGTCATTTTGCTACATAACAAATCATTTTGTTATGAAACAAACAGAAACAATTTTTTTTTTGTCCAGAAACAGTGATTCATCCTAGAGGAACCAAATTTGGTGGGTAGCTTCTTTGGGCTCTTTCCTTTAAGCCCACCCCCCACAAGCCCCCAAGTTAGTAAAAAGTGGGATAGATAGTGCTACTGTTAGGTGATTTGTAATTGGTTGACTGATTGCACCCAAAGGTGATCATAACTGGCCTCTCTTCAGCTTGAAGACATCTGACCAGTGGGGTGCCCCGGGGTTCAGTTCTGGGTCTAGTGCTGTTCAATATCTTTATTAATGACTTGGAGGAAGGAATAGAGAGTATGATAATTAAATTTGCAGATATACCAAATTGGGAGGGGTTGCTAATTCTCTAGAAGATAGGATAAAAATCGAAAATGAACTTGACAGATTAGAGTGCTGGGCCAAAGCTAACGGAATGGATTTCAACAGAGGGACATGTGGGGTGCTTCATCTAGGTAAAAAGAATGAATTGCACAGATATACGATGGGAGACACCTGGCTGGAAAATAGTACCTGTGAAAGGGCCCTAAAGGCAAATGGCTATTCCAAGAATGAAATCAAAAGAGACACTAAACCAAATAAAACCCACCAAATTGAAGAAGAAAAACAGCCTCCAACAAACAAAGTATTTCTGCCATACATAAAAGGGGCCACTGACCGTGTTGAAATAAACACAACCTACAAACAGTATTTAGATCCACCTCAAAAACACAACAGATGCTACAGTCAGCAAAGGACAAAAGGAAACCACTTGTCACTGCAGGATTATACCGGATAGCTTGTAGTTGTGGCCAGGTAGATACTGGGACCACAAAACACATCATCCAAACTAGAATCAAAGAACATGAAAGACACTGCAGACTAAAACAACCTGAAAAAATAGCACCTCTGACTTCCCCATACCCCATTTGCAGGTGCCATTTTTATTTTTTTTATTTTTATTTACATTTTCCAGTGCCAACCACGTGGCCCCTAGGGCTGGGTTGGTGCTGTTTTTATTTTGTTTATTTTTTCTTTAGTTTATTGTGATAACCACGCATCTCCTCAGGCAGGTTGGCACTTTTTGTAAAAAAATTGCTGTTTTTTTTTAAAGTCCCATATGCCAGGGCCTTTAGCCCCATTTCTTTTCACAGCTGAGAGATGCTTGCTTCCTAGCACCCAGGGCCAGGAGCTCCAGCAGAAGAGAAGGGGAACTCCTGGAGGACTCCACTCTTTGGGAATGGTAATTGCCAGGAATGAAAAACGAAGCAACAAAATTCCATTTCATTTTTTTCTTTGATGTGTTGGGTTGTTATTCATTTCATTAGCTAACAAATTGAATAACGAATAACGAAACGAATTAAATATTCATTTTGTGCTCATCTCCAATGATAATGTAAACACTGCTTTAGATGGAGGAAGGTATGCATGTTAAACTAGGCAAGATATTTGTGATCATAAAACCTGTCTTTATTCATGGCATGTGAAATTAGCACATAGAAACATGCAGAGTATTGGAAAATTATTGATAGAATGTGGAATTAATGCTTCTAAATGTAATAAGGCAAAAGAGATATGTGAAATTTGCATAAAAGCAAAGGGAACTGCTCCCAGTTATAAAGGACAACCTAATGCACAGGACAAAGAGTTCCTGGAAGAGGCCTATTCAGGTTTAGTCAGTCCCATGCCATTATCTGCAGGCAGATTTTCTTACCTTCACTGAATTCAATAGTAAGTACAATTATGTATATATGCTTAAAATTAAAGCTGAGACTCTTGAAATGTTCAAATCATATGTAGCAGCAATTAAGAATCAATTTGGTAAAGCACCCTTAACATTGTGTACTGATCGGAGTGGGTAATATTGTAATTCAGATTTTAAGAGATTTCTGGAGAAGGAAAGCATAGAACATAAAGATACTATACCCCATTCCCCTCAACAAAATGGATGTTCTGAAAAATTGAACCATACACTACAGGAGATGGCTAGATCTATGTTAATGCAAGCTGGGTTATCCAATCCTCTGTGTGCTGAAGCAGTAGTTACAGCAACATATTTACATAATAGAATCCCTAGTACAGTAACAGGTAAAACACCTTTTGAATTATGGTTTGGATAGAGAGTGGGTTTAAAGCATATAAAAGCTTTTGGTGCTAAAGCATACTTTCATATTCCAAGTGAGAAAAGAGGAAAAACTTGATCCTCGAGCTGAAATTGGAATTATAGTTGGGTACCCCATTGGAGGGAAAGGGTACAAAATTTTGGACTCTGAGACTTTTGAAGTTAAATGTTGTAATGTTGTATGCATAGATGACAGAAACATGAGTACAGAGGTTGTTTCACAAGAACTGGTTGATTGGTTACCTGTAGAGACCACCAGTCAGCTGGCATGTCCACCTTCTGGAGAGCTTACCAGAACAGAAGGAGAAGCAGGACCTGGACCAAATGAAATAGAAACAACAAGCACTGTAAGATGATCAGATGGAAGTAATAAAAGCAAACCTTCAGAAAGATACAGATTTTCGAAAATCTTCAAACCAGCAAGGAACCAGCAAACTGAAAAGAAATAAGTAACATCTGCTTTAGAGAGAAACAAATGGAGAGAAGGCATGGAAGAAGAATATCACAATTCAACATACATCTGTGACCAAATGATGTCTATGACTGCTTTGTCTGCTAGCCAGGTGTTGTTTAGAGCAATTTTCTGCATCCTTTATCTTCTACAGCTCTTCTTGCTCTCCCACCACTTTCTAGGGCCCAGCAAAAAACCCCTCTAAGTTTTAAAGTGGATGTGGCCCCAGGAAGGCCCCAACAACTGTCTGTAACACTTTCTTTTTCCTTAACACAATAGTTATAGTTCCCTTCAATTCATACTAGGGGAAAGGAAAGGAGAGTAAGAGAAAAATCAGTGGCAGATATGGTGGCTCTATCATCTCAGAACAGTGGAAAACTTCTCAGAGAAAGAGACTGACTCTTAAAAGTATATTCCCAGATGGGAATAAAGCAGCCAAATGAGAACTGAGCCAGGCCAGTGAGGATGGAAAACTGGGGAAGAATTAGAATGGAGACTTCAATGAGGGAACTCCAAAACACCAACATTTATATGACTTACATATTCTTTCCATTATGTTGAACTCAAACAATTTAGACCTGTCACATAACTTACTTACAAACCAATTCAAACACTGCCCAGTGTTAGTTGTGGGAATGTAGGACTTCACGGCCATGCCCTTCTACTGAACAAAAAAGCTCTGTTTTCAGTTGCTTGCATCTTCAATGGAAACTCCTCCTCTTCTGGAAGACAAGAATGTTGTTAGGAAGCTAGCAGTGGAAAGCTACTACCAACAGCATACTAGTGTTAGCAAGCATATCAGAAGTAGTTGTGCTGTTGGCTGTGGATGGGGGGTGGGAGTGTCGGCTTTGGATGCATGGAACCTAAATCCACTACAATTCATTAAAAGAGGCCTGATGAAAACCCATCCCCTTCAGTAGCCTGTAGCTGGCATGGTGAGGGAGCACCTATGTTTACCTATCTGTCATTTGACCTGGAAAGCACAATTTATGTGAGAAACTGCATTTGTAGTATTCCATGTAGCTTTTTGAATTTAGTGTAAAGATAGCATAAACTACAGTCATGCTGTTACTAGCTTTGATTGATCATCTTGTCTCCCTTTTTCATTGCTTGGTGCTGGCACATTGTATAAATATGCAATAGAACGATTTTGCAATGATCTTTGCAAAAACATATATTTCGTTCCTTGCCATTCATTTTCAGATAAGACATTTGCATGAGAATTATGTTGCACATTTTATATACATATCTCCTCCAGAGACAAGTTAAATCCAAAACTGCCAAGATTGAATACATGTAGGTTTGTCCCAAATATCTGTAATAATTTGAATGAAAAATTGATGGCTGTGTGGTAGGCAGTTATATAAATTATTGGAAAAGAAATTTAAATTGTCCTGGGCTGCTAAAAAATCTACTTCGTTTGAGCCAAGAGATTCATATGCAACAGCATGGTTTTTCATAGTGAACTGTATATATAAAAGTGGTTGCTCTGGAAAAGAAAAGGTTTACTACCAAAAGAAAGTATTAGCTACCTTCCTGATACCAAAAAGTACAGAATGAATAAGCAGTGCTGACCACAACTCAAAAGGAAAATGATTTGCATGAACCATTTAAGTTTGGTGTGCCATTTTTGCTGGAGTAAGTCCAGGC
>JAHTLZ010001483.1:4266-15736 GCA_023846285.1 Phrynocephalus versicolor | reverse complement strand
GATTGTATTTATGTAGGCTCAGCTTGCAAGGAAATGAGTGAGATGGAGTCACAACAACACCACCACCCCAAAAAAGGGAATAGGAGTAAGGGGTTAGCCAATCCTGGCTGGCACCCTAGTCTCAGTCTCAATGTCCTGCTGCACAAGTCTGACTCTGTACTTAGGAGGAGAACTGTGGCTTCTTCACAGTTGTGTAAATAATAATAGGATTGTATTTATGTAGGCTCAGCTTGCAAGGAAATTGAGTGAGATGGACTCACAACAACACCACCACAAACAACAACACAACCAACAAGGAAATAGGAGCAAGGTGTTTGCCAATCCTGGCAAACAAGTTTCTCAATGCATAGCACAGGGCAAGTGTAACAAAGAGAAATGTAACTTCTTCAAAAATGTAATTTTTTATGTAGCCTGGTGGCAAAAGTAAATGAGTGAGGTTGACTCACAAACAGCACAAAAACCAAGCTAGTAGAAGGAAGGGGTTTGCCAATCCTGGCAAACAAGTTTCACAAGGCAAGTGTATTATTGCACAGGTAACTTATTCAAAGATGTAATTGAAGGAAAAGGTCTATAAAGTGGCTGGGTGCCTGCCCTTCAACAAATGTTTGTTTCAGTGCCTTAATCCAAAAAAATGAATGAGGTGTTGGACAAGAGAAAGAATATATATAATTATCTATAAATAAGTAAAATGAAATTGTAAAATGTTCTATAGAAGGTGCCCTAGCCTTGTTGCCAAATGCCAATGCCAATGCCAACACAAATGTGCTTGTGATGTGAGAGATCTTTGAGTGCACTGGTTGGCAAGGGAGACTCTGCCTACTGAGTTCTTCTGAATAATAGTTCTAAAATAATTTAATCCACAGCCTCCAACCCCCCCCTTCTAAGCACTAGTACTGCCACTTGCTAAACTGTAGGTAGAATAGAAAATGAATGGTAAGGTATAAATAAAACTATAAGCTGCTAGGGTAGGATAGGGTTGCTGGATTCCCTTCCAAAACCCCAATCGCAACAGCAGCAAAAAAGCTGTAGGTAGGCGCAGGGTAAAAGGACCTTTGCCAAGTAAATGAACTCGGTGGGAAATTGGGATAGAAAAGAAATAGTATGGTAGTGTAAAATAAAAATAATATATTTCCAATCCGCACTCCCCTCCCCTCCCGCTCAAATCTTCCCTCCCCCTTGAAGCAAATAGCAAAGCAAATAAAAAACGGAACTCTTCCGAAAACAAAAAAGAATAAACGCTGAGTTGCTATTCCCCACAGCCAGGAATAAAAGAAATTCGAATCGTATGTTTGCGACGAGAATTAAATTCAATTCCCTCCCTCACTCCCTGAGTCCCTGCCTAGCGCGACCGCGAAATCGAAACTAGTAGTAGACTCGAGCGCAGCAATCCAGCCCTGACTAAACCACCCTCCAAGATCCAAGCCCAGACTGCGACAGACTGGAAGGTGCCTCGCCTTTTTATGCCCTCTGGCACATCCAGAAGTGTCAGTCAAAACCTGGCCATGCGATTGGTGGAATGGCTCCGAAAATTTGCATGGTCCCGTCCCATGGCCAGCCCACCGTTGCGCACGTGTAAAAAAAAAATGAAAATAAAATAAAATAAAATCAACGGAGACGTATTTTGGCAAGACAAACCCACTGCTGCTACAGTAAAAATTCAAGTGTTTAAAATAGCTATTTTTCTCATGTTTCTGTGGTGCTTTGTTGGGTATTTGGGCCACGGTTTCAAAGAAAAATTTGCGGTCGCCATTTTGGATCCCCCCGCCCGCACACCGAATGGCATTGGCAATGCCCCCCCGCCTGGTACCAGCGCAGCGCAGCAGTAGCACTAGCCCAAGGAAAGGGGGGCGGGGAACCCCCCACCCAAAAAAACCCCTTCTGGCCTGGTGGTAGGTGCCCTCAGACAGTTTTCGCCTGCTTTTAGGGCCGGGAATCGGGTTTTTTTTTTAACTTTTAAAACTTTTTTTCTGTGCCACTTGGCATCGCGCGCGATCACGCGATGCAAGTAACGAGCACGACAAATCTGACCAAATTGTTCGTTCGTCGGTTCGAGCTCGAAGTCTGGCGGAGTAATTCCCGTTACCGTTTCCGTTCCGTAACGGAAACGAGTAACGGAAACGGAAACGGGAATACCGCTAAGTCGTGCCCATCTCTAATAGATAGATAGATCACCTTTATTCAAGAAGTGATGATGCTTTGTGATGCATTTCCTAGGGGTTGTGTTGACTGCTTCCAGTATGTATTGAATTTGGCCATCTTGGTGGTTAAGAGTTATGTTCAGTTCAATTCATTTCTCATAAGACCTCAACAAAACACATACATTTCTTTCAACGTAAGTGTTAAAAGCTCAAGACTGAAGAAGGAACTTTGGTGCTGACCCAAATCGCAGTTTCCATGCAACATTTTTTGACTTTGGGACACTCCCATTTTTAGGATTGCCTTACATAAATGGTGGTTTGCTGTGCTGCACAACTAATAACGTTCAGGGTAATAAAATGGAAGGGGATTTTTGTTTTAATGGGTTGCATTTGTATATTTGGAAGAATATTATTGTTGTAGAGTTTTCAAATTTTGGTTAAAACATATAGCTGCACAGTCAAAGGGATTTGAAGAGGAGAATAGCCCAGGTTAGTCTTCCCTCTTTTATCATTAGCTGATACTTACCATCTCAACAACTCACCCTTGAGACATTCGTTGGAGAAATAATGAAAAAAAAAATGACATATAAGTTAACCAATTAAACAGCAAACTGAATAGTCATAGTTGGCTTCTTGGAGACTTCAACAGACTGCTTCCAACAGACTATTGTGGAGAGGGGGGAGTGACTATTGTGCCGAGGGGGGACTATTGCAGGGAGGTGTAGTTTCTTTAAATGCAGATGCTGAGAAGGAATAATTGATTACTACTGGATAATTTGATAGTCAGAGTAGCCAAAACTAAATCCCTTACAGCCACAGACAATGGAGGCTGCATGTACGGTTACAATAACTTCAGCAGTTATACTGAGGGAGATAATATAAAAACCTAGAAAGAACCCTGGTGAATTTCACCAAATACACGGGTGTGTTTGTGTGAAAATCAGAAATAGTAGCAGGTAGGGGAAGATTAACAGATCATTCAGATGTTATTTTTGACTGAAGCTCTCAGGATCCCTCAGCAATCACAACCACATTCTTCTTTATCGTTCCAAAAATCTGACTTACCAAACTCTCCCTAAAACAGTCTGCATCTGCCAAGAAGAAGAAGAAGAAGAAGAAGAAGAAGAAGAAGAAGAAGAAGAAGAGATTCCAATTTACAGCAACCCTTTCCAGGTTTTTCTAGTATTTTACCATTCCCTACTGGGAGTGCTCCAAGGTTGTACAGCTTGCCCAAGGCTTCACAGGCTGGCTCTTCTCCCAACAAGCACAGTTAGGAAATGCCCCATCTTTGGCTCTGCAGTCAGGTATCCAGTTCACTGAGCTATTAATCCATCTGAGTCAGCTGATCCATAATTCTTGCTAAATTCAGTAAATTCGGCTATATGAACTATCTGATGTAACACCAATGTATGTATCATCTGAAGTCCAGCTAGCGGGGGACAATTGCCGCAAGCAGAAATCGTAAAGTAAAGGGGAGAACCAAAAAGTTAAGTGAAACACTTGTGATTCCATGAACATGACCGAAAGAAAGTGAGGAAGGGAATTTGCTAAAACAAATTAGACAATTCTCCTACAGCCTCACTGCCTTAGGGCAACACAGAGCATTGCATGATACAAAAAACAAAGCACGTCTGAAATCAAAGGCATGACAAGCACAAGTAGTGATACACAGAGAAATAAAGCTAACCCAAAATAGGAAAGGTTGGTCAGACACAACAAAGGAAAAATGAAATGCCTCCCTCAAGCTACAAGCACACTGCCAGAAGTCATCAGCCCTAACCAGCAATACAGTGGATTATGATGTTGACAAAGCATACCCAACAAAGTGATCTGTGTGCATGCTGCCTCAGAATAACTTCTAGAAAGGAATTTAACTCTGTGCATTCTGAGAGGAACTGACCTCATCTGCCCCACCCAGACTTGTACGCAAGTTGGAACTCAATTACCCACAGGTCTTCACATGTTCTAAATGTTCTGACAAAGTTCTCAGCTCAGAAGGAGTGTGAACCATATATTTTACACTCTGGGTTTTGAGGGAAAGCATATGGTGAATTATGCACTTTTTTGTGTGAAGGGAAGTTTGGAAATGTGAATTTTAATATATATTTAAAATACAGATTTAAAAGTGGTTTTAAAGGTGGATTTTTGCACAGTTTTTTTAAAATCCCAGATTGATTCAGAGAAGAAGTATGTATGAGAAATGAGTTGAAGAGTTGTCCAATGAGTTGTCTAAACTTTAAATGGTTAATACTTAAATAACTTACAAGTTATCAGAGACTGGACATATTTTGTTTTTATCTTGTTGGGATTTTAAAAAAATATTTCAGGACATGAGTAAGGACTTCCAATTAATAACAATCAATAACTGCTATTAATGTTTTGAAGGAAAGATTGTCATTGTTGAGCTTATGTTTGGATTTCCAAAGAGAATTCTTCTGTTGCAGGTAGAAGCTGCTAGATCACAACTAGAACACCTGCATTCCAACAACTTCTCCAGCTCAGGCTTGCTAACTGAACAGTTCTGAATTTCTGATCCAGGCATCAGACTGTATTCATCCCTGAGAATCTGTCTTTGTGTAAAAGACATTTGGCATTTCGCCTGTTGGCAAAACTTTAGTCAAGACTGGGAACCGTTTTGCTTTTTACTGATATCAATACATTTTGTCTTCTTCACATTAAGTCACAATCCCATGGCACTGCTTTCTGCAGCAACAAATCTGCAAGACTTGTTGCAGGCAGGACAGTGTTGTCAGTGTATCTTATGTTATTAATAAGCACTCCATTCACTTTCACACCTTGGTTCTTTCCTTCAAGAGATTCCCAGAAAATTCTTTCTGAATAGATATTAAGAAGAAGAGGTGAGAGAATACAAACTTGACAAACACTTTTCGTAATTGACACCTTTTCTGATATCTGACCATCTATCTAGACACCAGCACACTGATTCTAGAACAAATTCCTGAACAATTTTCCAGTCAATCTGATATCATGATTGTCCAAGCTTTAAGAATATTGTTTATCATTTTTAACTGAGTCAAATGCTTTGTCATAATCAGTGAAGTAAACAAAACATTGACATTAAGACATCACTGAACTAGTATTTGAAGACTAAATAATGACTCCTCAGTTCCAAATCCGTTCCTGAATCCAAATTGGGTATCTCGAATACTCTCTTCACACTTCCAATATATTCTGAAATATATTCGAAGCTTGTTAAAATAAATAAAAATATGGCCAGCTCCGCCGCGCAACTGCGTGGGCGGAGCCTCCTTTGCCACCCAGGACGGGGTGGCGCGAGACATGGGGGGCAAGTCTCGCGAGGCGGGGGATGCCCGCGAGACTACCAGCCCCATAAAAGGCCGCGACTCACCTGGCCCGGCCTTTTTGTCGCGCGGCTGCACAGCGGAGCGGAGACCGGAGCAGAGCGGAGCAGCGGACGGTGGAAGGCAAACAGTGTGGCGGCTTCATCGGAGCGGCGGAGGAGGAGCAGCGGGTGTCGGTGGCGGTGGCGGTGCGGCGGACACAGCGGTGGTAGAGGAGCAGCGTGCAGCCGGCGGCAGGGCGGTTCCGGAGCGGTGACTGGAGGACTCAAGTGGCGGCGGAAGAACAGCCTGCGGCGGCGGAAGAGTAAATCAAGGCCCGGCGGCGCAGTCGGTGGCAGGGTGGCTTCGGAGCGGCGGCAGGAGGAACCGAGCGGCGGCAGCAGAGCCGCGGGCGACGGCGGAAGAGGAAGCCGAGGCTCGGCGGTGTAGCAGGCGGCGGGTCGGCGGCGGAGCAGCGGCCGAAGGATATGAGCGGCGGCGAAGAGCAGCGGGCGACGGTGGAGGAGGAAGCCGAGGCTCTCCGGCGCAGAGCCACGTGCGGCTGAGGGCAACAGAGCGGGCCGGCCCGCGAGATTTGGAGTTTGGGGGGAGGCGGACCCCGTAGGCCACAGGTTAGCCGGGCGTGGGGGACTCGGGAGGGTAGTACGCAGCCACCCGCGGGGTGTGGCGGTAGGGAGCAGGCCCCGAGCTGGAAGCTGTACCACGTGGCGTAGCGGCCGCGGGGGAGGGGTAGGCCCCGCATTTGCACCGGGTCGAGATCGCGTGGGGGGGACCCGACGCGGGAGTACAAAGGGGGGTGGGGCGTCAAGGCGGCCAGCCTTTTTAACAACCATGGCCCCGAGTAGGCCTAATGGCCGCAAGGGCAAGGGACCAGCCAAGAGGCCTGCCCCACAAATTTCGCCCACAGGGTCGGACTCGGAGGAGGAAGAGTTGGCCCAGCTGGAAAGCCTTAAGGCCCGGTCTGAGGCTTTGGAGGGGGGACAACGCCATTGCAGCAGAGCCTGTCCCACAAGAGGTGTGGGGTCCACCGCCTGGGCAGGTCAACCCAGTGCCTATCCCACAGGAGGCAGAGCGGACAGCCCCAAGGCAGCCAGCGGCCCAGGCTGAGCAGCCACGTAGATCTGAAATGCCCTCAAAAGCGAAGCGGAGGGCCATGATCAAGGAATTGCTTACCCAACTGTCCTCTCGCATGGATAGGGTGGAGGGTCGCCGGGAAGAAGGCGGAGCAGCAAGTGCAGAGGGAGGCACGGGAGTGGCGAGCGTGGGCCCGATGGCGGCAGATGGAGTAGCCGGGGCCGAAGCGCAGCCCCCAGCAGACCAACCCAGCACGTCCCGGGCGGTGATGGCGCCTAACCCGAGTCCGGGTGAGTCCGGGCCAACCCATACCCCCAATAATGGGCAGGGCCAATGGGTTTGGCCGTGGGGGCAGCCTCAGCCCGGGCAGCAGGCCGGGGGAGGGGGACATGGCACCATGCCATACCTGGGCAGTGGGTTGGTGCAAGGGTGGCCAGCGGTAGGCATCCCGCAATACACTAGCACCCAGCATGCGGGGGCTACTCCCGGGGGTGGGGGGCAGCAGATAACGGGCCCCGGGGCGCAATACAACGGGGTGGTACTGGGTGCTAACGGTACCCAGGGAGCGGGTCTGGTACCCCAGCAGTGGCCCCCACAGAACAACCCTCTGCAACTGCTTAACGGCCTGCAGCTCCCACCTAATGCACAGTTGACGAGTCAAGGGGGGTGGTCGGGGGGAGCGACGGCCCAGAGCGGGTCAGGGCAGGTTAATGCCGGGCAGACTATACCCAATCCAGGGCCCCCAATAGCGGTACCATGGATGGGACCATGGGCGGGTAGTACACAGGCCTTTGGGGTGGGCCTACCGGGGGCGGTTCCAGTGCACGCCATCCCCTATGGTGACCAGGCCCTGCCCCTGGGAGGGCACTTGGCTCCAGCTACTAGGTATCGGATTTTGAGGGGGGAATATGTTGATTTATTTAGCCTCCTCAACACCGAGGTAGAATCCAAAGAAGCAGATAGAGAGGATGAGAAAGATAAGGACCAGCGCCAGAAGAGAAAGCCGGATAGGACATGGAACAATTGGCTGCCGGCATACTCAATTTACATGTCCGTGGTAATTAGGTCGCAGCCATGGCGGGCACAGGCCCTGGTACAGTACCAGGACATGATTTTTAAGGCATTCACCGATTTTCCTCGGAACACATGGTTACTGTACGACGAACAGTTTAGGAAAAGGGCGGCCGTTGACCACACGCTAAGGTGGGATGTGCCACTAACATCCCTGTGGTTGCAGATTATGACCCCAACGCGCCCAGCACTAGGGGACAGGTTCAATAGTGGCCATTTGATTAAACGCCAGGCCCAGCCCATGACCACCCACGGCAATGTGGGGCAGGTGGTTCAACCCCGCCTGTTGTGTTGGGATTTCAATGGGAACGGGGGGTGTGCCAGGAGAATGTGTAAGTTTAAGCACGAGTGTGCCTTATGCGGGGGCACCCATTCAGCGGCAAGATGCAGCAAGCCCAGGAACCAGAGGGGGGGGGGAGGTAAGGACCAGGGGGGCGGAGGGCGAGGGAACCAGCCCAATGCCACAATTTCAAAAGGGGCCCAGCCCAATTAGGCTCCCTGTGCTGAGAACTTGGCTGGCGGGGTACCCCAGGAGGGAAGACGCCAAGTTCCTGTTAGAAGGGTTTTCGGTGGGGTTCAGAATTCCGGCAGTGGGTGAGAGAAGGGCGAGTTTGGCAAAAAAATTGAAGTCAATTAAGGGCATGGAGGGCGTAGCAAGGGAGAAGATTTACAAAGAGCTGCGGGAAGGGAGGGTCATTGGTCCGTTTCCACAACCTCCTGTCCCCAACATGCGGGTATCACCGCTGGGACTGGTTCCAAAGAAAAATCCAGGTGAGTTTAGGTTGATCCATCACCTGTCTTACCCGGAGGGCAGCTCCATCAATGGCGCCATACCGCAGGAACTGACGTCGGTCCGATACACATCATTTGATGCAGCGGTCCGCATGATCAGAAACTGCGGGATCGGGGCGGAGATGGCTAAGTGAAAAATTAAATCAGCATTTCGGCTGCTGCTGGTCCATCCCGAGGATTTCGAACTCTTGGGCTTCCAATTCGAGGGGAAGTTTTACATGGATAGGGCCCTCCCATTCGGCTGTTCAATTTCATGTGCGACCTTCGAACGATTTAGTACTTCCTGGAATGGAAGCTTAGGAAGGAGGCGGGGGCATTAACTACGGCCCATTACCTTGACAACTTCATGATCTGTGGGAGCAGGGGGTCGGGGGCATGTGCGAGGATATTGGGCACCTTTCAGAGGCTGGCAGGCGAGCTAGGTGTACCGCTGGCGGAGGAGAAAACAGAAGGTCCGTCAACGGTACTCACCTTTTTGGGCATCAAGCTGGACACGGTCCAGCAGGCATGCCGCCTGCCGGCAGACAAGTTCGGGGAACTGAGACACCGCCTGGAGGAGTTACAGCGCAGGAGCAAGGTGACGCTTAGGGAATTGCAGGTTATACTGGGACACCTAAACTTCGCCTGCAGGGTTATCGCCCCAGGGAGAGCCTTCACGAGGCGCCTTTGCACGGCCATGCAGGGGTTGAAGAAACCGCTACACAGGACCAGGGTGACAAGGGGCATGAAATTAGACATTCAGGTGTGGTTGCAGTTTTTAGCAGGTTTTAACGGGATGTCATTCTGGAGGTCGGAGATTCGCCTGGGGGCGGACCTACAGGTGCATACAGACGATGCAGGATCGCTAGGGTACGGGATGTATTTCAGGGGGAGGTGGTGCCACGGTACATGGCCTGCCATGTGGCACGAGACAGGAGTCACCAGGGACCTCACGTTCTTGGAATTTTTCCCGATTGTCGGGGCATTGTGGCTGTGGGGTGACCTATGGGCGAATGCCTCAGTGCAGTTCTGGTGTGACAACATGGCTGTGGTGCACATTATTAACAACTTGTCGGCCAGGTCAGGGAGGGTGATGAGACTGGTGAGGGCATTTGTCCTCCGGACCCTGCAACTTAACATAGTGGTGGGCGCAACACACATCCCGGGTCTCGATAACACCTTAGCGGATGCCCTTTCCCGACAGCAGATCCAGAGGTTCAGGGAGCTGGCGCCAGCAGCGAGCGCACACCCGGATAAGCTGCCGGAAGCCGTCTGGGAGATTGGCGACGGGAAGCCAAGCGGGCCATAGGGTTGGCCCTCGCGCCAAGGACCAGGCGGGGATACGAAGCAGCAGTGAGAGAGTTTGAAAGGTTCAGGGCCGAACTGGGCCTGGCGCTACTGTGGCCAGTCCCGGCTGACCATCTGCAGCAGTTTGTCATTTGGCTGTACAGGAAGGGGTTGATGCCGGGGTCCATACAAGCTAAGTTATCGGCAATTGCGTTCCAGGCGAAGGCCAACGGCTACACTGATAACACTGGCGACTACCGGGTTAGGAAGATGGTAGAGGGATATGGGAAGGAGAGAGTTAAGACAGCAGACTCCAGGACACCCATCACTCCTGCTATCCTGTCAAGAATGGGGCAAGCATGGCAGCACGTGTGCAGGGACGGTTATGAGCAGTCGCTTTTCCGTGCATTGTCCCTACTCGCATTCTTTGCGGCCTTAAGAGTCAGCGAGCTGGTGGCGGCAGGAAAAGGGGATCGATCAGGGAGGGCCCTACAATGAACAGATGTCAGCTTCGAGCAGGGTGGTGTAACAATTCGCATACGGAAGTCCAAGACTGACCAGAGGGCCAGGGGTATGACCGTCTGATTAGGGAGCTGTGCACAGAGGGAAATTTGCCCAGTAGCGGCCCTCCAGGGGTTTACCCAACTCAGGGGGGACGGGGCTGGGTATCTCTTCTGCCATCGGGATGGGACGCCACTGACAAGATTCCAGTTTTGGAGGGTCACGGAGTTGGCCATGCTGAAGGCGGGTATTACACCCACCCGATTTGGCACACACTCCTTTCGGATTGGTGCAGCATCCACGGCGGCGGCTATGGGTTTTGACGGGCGGGCAATCCAAAGAATAGGCCGATGGAAATCCCATAGGTACGAAGCTTATGTTCGCCCCCTCCCTCAAATGTAGAACTGGTCTGGGTACCCCACCGCCTTGCCTTCTTTCTTATCGCCCGCTGCAGGTATCGCATGTGCAAGAAGGAGGCGTGTAATCATCATCGGGCACAGCTTCGTGTATTGGGTGGCCAGGCACGCCTGGAGGTCATCATTTGGTATCCAGCTCGGTCTAAGCGCCTCGGCAACAGTGGAGTGGAAAGGGGTCAGGGGTATGCGCTGGGCGGAGCTCATCCCCTTAGCAAGAAGACTGGCATGGGGAATGCCACCGGACGTGCTGGTCATTCATGCAGGAGGCAATGACCTGGGCAGCCAAACGGGCAAGTCTTTGATTGGGACCATCATCAAGGATCTGGCAGCTTGGCGGGAGGAATTCCCAGCCAGTAAAGTCATGTGGTCAACAATAATACCGCGTCAGGCGTGGGGGACCCGCTCAAGGGGTACGGGGCTAAACAGGGCCAGGCGGAGCGTCAACAGAGAGGTATGCAGGTATATTGTGCAGCACGGAGGAGCGGTGATTGGTCACCCGAGTATTAGACCCAGCAGCGAAGCGTTGTATAGAACAGACGGCGTGCACCTCTCGGAGGAAGGCTTGGACATCTTTTTGGAAGACCTACGGAGGGGGCTGCAAGCTGAAATTAGCAGCCTGGTGGGGGGGCATGGGGCATAGCAAGCTTGCCCATGCCGTGGTGGGTAGTGCGGAAAATGGTGTCAAATGGTGAGTATTGAGCCAACTTAATGATGAACTTCAACCCTGCTGCTGCCGAGAATCAGGAGATTGCAGCACACGGATGGGGGAGGAGTAATTTTATCCTGCACCGGGGGAGTGAGAAGCCCCAAATGGGCACTCGCCTCCGGCGGTAGGGTACCTAGCGCTCGCCGGCCGCTAGGGGACGCCAACTTAACCTTGGCGCCCCCC
>JAHTLZ010001482.1:10084-22171 GCA_023846285.1 Phrynocephalus versicolor | reverse complement strand
TGTCTCACTGAGCATTTTTCTCCGTTTATTCTTAAATTACAGTAGTACCTTGTTGATGAGCATAATCCATTCCAGAAGCATGATCGTAAACCGAAATATTCATGGATAAAATTTAAAACTCTCATCAGAAATAATTAAAACTTACTTAATTCGTTCCGTGGCCACACACCACGTAGCCATGGATGCTGCCTTCACCCCCTTGTCACAGCAAGATGCCTGCCGTGGCACAAAATGTCCGTTCGGGCACAGTGGCAGCGGGGAAGAAGGTGTGGCCATGAAGGTCCACTCAGTGCTCTGGTGATCATTTTACAAGATTTGCTTGTAAACTGGAACAAAATTTTTACGTAATTTGCTCATAAACCAAGGTATTGCTGTACTTGTTCTGTGGCTCAGGACCTGTGGGTGACATCTTCTATCCTCTGTAGCAGAATCTGATGTGTATGTGTCTCTGGATGTGTTTTTCCCTCTTTGCAGGGACAAAGACAACTCCAGGAGACTGGCCTGTCTCTGCAGGTTGTCCAACAGAGTCCGACTGAGCCAGGCCGGGAGAACCTGGTGTGGCAGGTCTTGAAGGAAGAGGAGGAGGAGAAGAATGAAGATCCATTAGGTAAAGAGGAGTCTAACTGCTCTGAACCAGAAAGAGGGAATGGAAAAACAGGGAAACATACACCTTTGTTGACTGGTCCTGTATTTTTTCTTTTCTTTTGTTCTTTTGAGTTTTTTTTTAAATTATAGGTAAGGGGTAAATAGAGAGGGATTAATTGGGAGGCAGAAAAAAGAGGAGGGGAATGCAGGTTGGGCAGAACACTTAGCAGTCTGAGAGTCATATTACAGTCATAAACAATTCAACTCAGGCTTATATAATCATACAAATAACCAAGCAGTTTGGGCTTTTGTCATATTGTTCCACTAAACTGCCCTTTTTGTAACCACATACAAAACTCCTCCCCACATTCTTGGTGTCTCACCTTCCGGTGCACCTCTAGCCATTCTGCGAATATCTCAGTTTCTGCCATCTCAAGGATTTGGGTTATCAGCTCCTGTTCCTTTGGTATTCCTGACTCTTTCCAGTGTTTTGCGAAGATAATTCTTGCTGCCGCTATGTTATGATATGTACTAAATATAGACTCTACTGATCCATTGTATCTGACATGTTCGACAAGAAAAGTTCAGGTCTGTTGTTCTCTCTGGACTGAAATATACTCCTTTGTTGACCGGTCCTGTCTTGAGAAGATAATAATACCCAATCATCGCAATAAGATAAGCTATTGTTGAAGGGCAAGTTTCTAATTTGAGGATGTTATGTGTGGTTTTTCTTCTGTACTCAAGAGTCCCATTAGACTCCTGTCATGAGATCCATGAAATAAAGTATGTGTTTCCAGAAGCAAATCTCTCATTCATTGCACCAGCTGTCTCTTCAGCCACTAGAGGAGTCTTAGAGTAACCCACTCCTTCACTGAATGTTCTGTGTTTCTCTTGTCTCTTGTTCCAGGGGTGGGACTTCCTGACAGCCTCTTTTCTTCTCTCTGCAGGTATTGGGATGGGGAGTCATATCAAAATGGAGACATCACAGGGGGAAGGAAATCAGGCAACCCTACGGATAAGCCGAAAGAATGGGCGGAAGACACTTAAGGAAGGATTTCGTTCCAGAGAGAAGCTGGGAGATCAGCCACTGGAGATGGAGGAGGCACCTCCAACAGGGCCCACCGGAGGTCTTTCAGCTTCTGTTGATCAGTCTTCCAATGACCGGCCAAGCGACAAAAGGCCTTTGGTCTCCAGGTTCGGCAGAAAGTTCCATTACCTCCACGAACTCAATATAGCAGATTCCACAGAGGATCATGTTGAAAGCCAGATGTCTGAGGAAAACCTCCAACAGAGTTCATTCTGTGATAAACAAAGCAGGAAGCTCACGGGAAAAAGTAAATTGGAATCCTCTGAAGACAGTTTGGAAGGAAAGCAGAGGAACCATTTGGAAGAGAAATCCCATAACTCCCCTGAGCATGGAAACAGATTGACTTGTCCCAAATCCCTCAAGAGAAACCAAGGGATTCAAAGCGAACAGATACTCCACGGATGTTCTCGCTGTAGAAAACGTTTCACTGAAAGAGAACAGTTGATCAGCCACGAACAAGAGTGTTCTGCCAAGAAAAAGCAGGAATATCTCAAATCTGGGAGAACCTTGACTTTTCTTGGCAGGAAACCCTACAAATGTTCTTGGTGTGGGAAATACTTCAGCAGCAGAGAGACGCTGAAAAGACATCAGAGGACTCATACGGGGGAAAGACTATACAAATGTCTTGAATGTGGGAAAAGCTTTTCACGGAGTGAGTGTGTGAAGATCCATCAGAGAACTCATACCGGAGAGAAACCCTATCAATGTTTTGAATGTGGGAAAAGATTTGCCTGTAGCCACCATTTGAAGAAACACCAACGGATTCATACTGGGGAGAAACCCTACAAATGTCCTGCATGTGGGAAAAGCTTTGCGCACAGAGAGCATGTGAAGAGTCACCAGAGAATTCATACCAGAGAGAAACCCTACTAATGTCCAGAGTGTGGGAAAACATTCAGGCATAGTAGTAACCTGAGGTGTCATCAGAGAATCCATGTCAAAGAGGCACCAACGTTGGATATTCATGTGGGAGAAACTTGGCTAGGGGAAAATGTTTCAGCCAATATGACAGAAATTGTACTAACGGTGTGAGGAAAGATTCAGTTGGGCAGTGAATTTATATGATCATTGCGGAGACTATAGGAAGTGGAACCCATCCTAACTTGGAGGAGAGCTAACCTTAGGTAGATGCATCAGGTATCACAGAACTTTGGGAAGCATTTACATCAGTGGTTCTCAACCTGTGGATCCCCAGATGTTCCTGGACTGCACCTCCCAGAAACCTTCATCACTAGCTGAGCTGGCCAGGATTTCTGGGAGTAGCAGTCCAGGAACATCTGGGGACCCACAGGTTGAGAACCACTGATTTACATCAATGAAATGGGGGGGTACATGTTATCTCCTGGCTTAAGGGCAAAGCACAGGAAGGCTACAATGGGCCCTTAGCCTGATCCAGCAGGGCTCTTCTTAGGTTCTTAATTAACTTGAGTTCTAGATCAAATTAAATCTGAACTCTCTCTAGAAACAACAGTGGGAAAACAGAGGCTGTGGTACTTGGAGCATATCAGGAGAAGATAAGATTTCCTGGAAAAGACAGGAATGCTGGGAAAAACCTGAAGACAACAGGAAAAAAGGCGCACTAAATAGGAGGTGGATGGACTCCATAAAAGAAGCCACCATTTATGAGAGCTGAGCAGGGCTGTTAAGGCTAGGAGATTTTGGAGGCCATTTGCTCATATGGTCACTGTATGTTGAAGGTGACGATGACACACACGGCACCACCAAAGCATTGCTCAGGCACAGCTCCAAGAGGCCAATAGCTGTTTATCATGAGTAATTCCCAGGTAGAAATCCCTGGTTATGTTTTGCGTTGCATGACTCGTTCCTAAGTAGGCTATCAGGCTTATTAACATACAGCTGCCTGCCTAACATTGATTTGTAATCTGGTTTAAGGGGTTAGTTTTGGGGGAGAATTCCGCAGACTAAGCCAGAGTAGTTCATCTTAAACACAGATGAGAAAACACAGCTAGGAAAGGAGCTTAGAAATAGACAGATGTAATTGTACTTCAAAGCGAGAAAAAGGAATACATGTGAATGGACTGAGTAGACGGAGGCATCAACGTAGACGAGGGAATCTCCCCTCTTTCCATCTGCCTCTTGTCTCTCATAGCATCTGGCCTCCCACCCTTGATCACTGCCATTAATGAGTGTTATTATTATTTTAATTACAGAATCACAGAATAGTGAATTTCAAAGGGTCCTATTAGACCATCAAGTCCAACCTGCTGCCCCATGAAGGAATAAAAATCAGGATACCTGCCAGATGGTTGTCCAAATCAACAATCTTGTCATTGGTTCCATAACCAAACTGGTATTTAGTTACCCATCAGATTTTCAAGAGAGTGATATCAGTCTAACTTTCTGGGATGGAAAATTCCACATTTGAGTTCCTGTAGCAGAGAAATCTCATTTAATTGGAGAGACATTTTTTTTCTTCTTTCCTAGTTTAACAGTGACCAATTGATATTATTACTGTTGTTGCACAAAGGCCTGACACAAAGGTCTACATTTGCTTCTATCCTTATGGTTCTGTGGTGATTGGCAGTGCCCTCACATCTCTGTAGAATTATAGAGCCCTCATGAGTTGGTAGGGGCCTATAAGGCCATCAGGTCCAAACCCCTGCTCAGGGCAGGAATCCCAATCAAAGTGGATCTGAGAGACGATTATCCAGTTTTCTCTTGTATGCCTCCAATTCTAGAGTGCTCATCGCCTCCTGAGGTAATTTTTCCATTGCTGTACTACTATAATGGTTGAGATGTTTTTTACCTGATATTAAGCCTAAATCCGGATTCTTGTAACATAAATCCACTATTACATGTCCTGAACTCTGGGATGATTAGGAATAGACCCTGTCCCACTAGTATATGACTACCTTTCAGGTACTGGCAACATGCCTGATCTCACTGTAAGAATCCCTGTCATCCTGACCTCCCTTATAAGAGAGACGTCTAGAAGGAAGGAATCTCATCTGGAGCCAGAATGATTCCTCTGTTGTCTTATTTCTATGGTCCGGGTTCTGAAGCCACTTTCTGAATCCCAAATCAAAGGTGGACTTGTTTGGTGTTTGGTTCTCCGCCTCACTCCCAGCCACCTTGAACCGGAGTCAGGAACCCACCTTCATCTTTGTCATTTTAAGCCCTTGGGACTCCAAATACTTCGAGTGACACTCATTTCTTGTTCGCTTGTCGTCAAGTCAGGACCGACTTACAGCGATCCTCACAGGGTTTCCGAGGTGTGTGAGATATTTCAAGAGCAGGTTTAACCCCTTCCCTCCCTCCACCACCAGCATCTTGTGACCGAGTGGAGATGTCGGCCCGGGTCCCCTCCGTGCTCGTCTGTCACTCTTGTTGGTTGCTCTGCGGTAGATGATTTGGCCGTTCTGATTAGGCATCTGAAATGCCTGCCTACTTGTCCTTCCAGAGCTGGTAGTTTCCCCCCCCCTCCAATAAAAAATGAAGAAAGGGGTC
This sequence comes from Phrynocephalus versicolor, assembly GCA_023846285.1. Classification (NCBI taxonomy): domain Eukaryota; kingdom Metazoa; phylum Chordata; class Lepidosauria; order Squamata; family Agamidae; genus Phrynocephalus; species Phrynocephalus versicolor. The sequence continues at coordinate 17,031 of JAHTLZ010001482.1, read as the reverse complement.
ATATGTCCCATTCCTGTTTCTGTGTGTGCTTATTGAGACAATGTTACATAAGAACATAAGAACATAAGAAGAGCCATGCTGGATCAGGCCAAAGGCCCATCTAGTCCAGCTTCCTGTATCTCACAGCGGCCCCACCAGATGCATCTGGGAGCTCATGAGACTAGATATCTGTCTCCTGATACCACTCTCCTGCATCTGGCCCTTGAAGTACCCTGGTTTAAAGCCTGGAGACTACACATCTCCATCATGGTCTGTAACCTGTGATGGACTTTTCCTCCAGGAATCTGTCCAGTCCCCTTTTGAAGGCATCCAGGTCAGATGCCATCACCACATTGTGTGGCAGGGAATTCCATAGACTTACAACGCGCTGGGTGAAAAAATATTTTCTTTTGTCAGTTTTTACTCTCCCAGCCCTCAATTTGAGTGTATGTCCCCTAGTTCTGGTATTTTGGGAGAGGGAGAAGAGCTTCCCTCTATCCACTTTACTCATACCCTGCATTATTTTGTATGTCTCAATCATACCCCCCCTCAGGCGCCTTTTTTCCAGACTAAAGAGGCCCAAATGTTTTAGCCTTTCTTCATAAGGGAGGTGCCCCAGCCCAGTAATCATTTTAGTCGCCCTCTTCTGCACCTTTTCCAGTTCCACTATGTCTTTCTTGACATGCGGTGACCAGAATTGTACACAATACTCCAGGTGGGGCCTTACTATTGTATAATGGCATTATAATGTTGGCTGTTTTATTTTCAATCCCCTTTTTGATAATCCCTAGCATGGAATTGGCCTTCTTCACCGCTGCCGCACATTGGGTAGACACCTTCATGGAGCTGTCCACCAACACACCAAGATCTCTTTCCTGATCCGTCACGGATAACTCAGAGCCCATGAGTTGATAGATGAAGTTTGGATTTTTTGCCCCAATATGCATTACTTTACATTTGGTTACATTAAAACGCATTTGCCATTTCTCAGCCCACTCCCCCAGTTTAGAGAGATCCTTCTGGAGCTCTTCACAATCTTCTCTGGTTTTTACCACACGGAAAAGTTTTGTGTCATCTGCAAACTTGGCCAGCTCACTGTTTATCCCTGTCTCCAGGTCATTTATGAACAGATTGAAAAGCACCGGTCCCAGGACAGAGCCTTGGGGCACACCGCTTTTCACTTCTCTCCATTGTGAAAATTTCCCATTGACACCTACTCTTTGTTTCCGGGATCTCAACCAGTTCTCAATCCATAAGAGGACCTGCCCTCTTATCCCCTGACTGTGCAATTTTCTCAGCAGCCTTTGGTGAGGGACTGTGTCAAAAGCCTTTTGAAAATCCAGATAGACTATATCAACCGGTTCACCCAAATCCACGTGCCTGTTGACCTTTTCAAAAAATTCTAAGAGGTTTGTCAGACAAGATTTACCCTTACAGAAGCCATGCTGATTTTCTCTCAGCAAGGTTTGTTCTTTTATGTGTTTTAAGATTTTCTCTTGGATGAGGCTTTCCACCATCTTCCCTGGGACAGATGTAAGGCTAACCGGCCTGTAGTTTCCCGGGTCCCCCCTCCTTCCTTTTTTAAAAATTGGTGTGACATCTGCTATCCTCCAGTCCTCCGGCACTGTGGCCGTTTTAAGAGACAAGTTGCATATAACCGTTAAGAGATCTGCAATTTCATTTCTCAGTTCCCTAATAACCCTTGGGTGGATGCCATCTGGGCCCGGTGACTTGTTAATCCTCAATTTATCAATTAGTCCTAAAACCTCCTCTCTTTTAACCTGTATTTGATTTAATTCTTTAGTCAAGAGGGGCGGCTGAGGCAGCGGAATCCGCTCAAGGTCCTCTGTCGTGAAGACAGACGCAAAGAACTCATTCAATTTCTCTGCAATGTCCAAGTCTTTCTTAACCTCCCCTTTTCCTCCCTCACCATCCAGAGGGCCAACTGGTTCTCTGGCAGGTTTTCTACTTCTAACATATTTAAAGAAGCTTTTATTATTACCCTTTATATTGCTAGCCATTCGTTCCTCAAAGTCTTTCTTTGCCTCCCTTATCATCTTCTTACATTTCTTTTGCCAGAGTTTGTGTTCCTTTTTATTTTCCTCATTTGGGGAGGATTTCCATTTACTGAAGGACCTCTCCTTGTGCTTTAGAGCCTCTCTAACTCCACTTGTTAACCATGCCGGTGTCCTCTTGGACTTAAATGAGCTCTTCTTTCTTTGTGGTATGCACTTGTGCTGGGCCTCTATTATTGTTGTTTTAAACAGGCTCCATGCACTCTGAAGAGATTGGATACTTCTAACCTTCCCCTTCAGTTTCTCTCTAACTAGTTTCCTCATCTGAGGGAAGTTTGCCCTTCGAAAATCAAGGGTTTTTATGTCTGATTTGGTTGACACTCTTCCTCCGACATGCATGGCAAAGGTAATTGCAGCATGGTCACTGTTCCCCAGAGGCTCAGTGACATTCACACCCCTGACCAGGTCCTGAGTATCACACAATATTAGATCCAGAGTTGCCTGTTCTCGGGTGGGCTCCGTGACAAGTTGCTCTAAGGCAGTGGTCCCCAACCCCCGGGCCGCGGACCGGTGCCGGTCCGTGGACCGATCGACACCGGGCCGCCTGGGGAGGCCGGGGAGGCTCCTCCCCTTTTCCTCCACCGCCCTCCTCCTCCTCCTCTTCTCTCCCGCGGGTGAGCCGGCCCCACAGCTTTTATTTTCAGTAGATGAACTGTCACATTCCGTTATTCTCCCGGTGTTAATACCTATACCTGCTATGTCTTCTCTATGTGATTCTCTACCCTCTCCAACCTCATTCCCCGAGGATGAGGTGTTCCGAACCGGATGCCACGCAGCTCCTGTCGGCTTTCCCCCAGTTATCAGTTTAAAAGCTGCTCTGCTGCCTTTTTGAGGTTGAGTGCCAGCAATCTGGTCCCATCCTGATTCAAGTGCAACCCATCCCTCCTGAACAGGTTTGGCTTGTCCCAAAATGTTCTCCAGTTCCTGACAAATCGAAAGCCCTCCTCTCGACACCATTGCCTCATCCACGCATTGAGGCTTCTGAGTTCTGCCTGCCTGGCGGGTCCTGCACGAGGAACAGGTAGCACTTCTGAAAATGCTACCTTGGAAGCCTGGGACTTCAATCTTCTACCTAACAACCTGAATTTGGCTTCCAAGACTGACCGCTTGGCCTTCCCGACATCATTGGTACCAACGTGTACCATGACCACTGGCTCCTTCCCAGTTCTCTCTAACAAGCTATCTATATTTCTCGTGATGTCTGCAACCTTTGCACCTGGCAGGCAAGTGACCATACGGTTATCATGCTCGTCACAAATCCATCCCTCTGTATTTCTAATGATAGAATCCCCTAGTACAAGGAGCTTCTCTCCTGCAGCCTGCTCATCTACATGTACCTGATCTTGTATCTCATCAATAGTGATGAGGGAGAGATCCTCAGGTGGAACCAATTCTTCCTCGGTGTGTGCCTCATGAGGTGTGCTGAGGGAAAGAGCCTCAAATTGATTGTGCAATATGAGACTCTCTGAGCGATCCCTTGTCCTTCTACTCCTTTGAGTCACATTCCTCCACACATCTAGCCCCTGGGTTGGGGAAGTGATTACATCCTCAGAAGTGTGCCCTGTCTCTTCTTGGACCTGGATAGTCCGTTCCGCTCTGTCCAAGAACCGCTCAAGCTCCTTAATATGTTGCTGGTCCGATATGCGAGCCTCTAGCTGCTGGACCTTCTCTTCCAATAGCGCAACCAACTTGCACTTGCAGCAAATGTAGTTCTGCACACGCTCTGTCAAGATGACAAACATGGCACAAGTACTGCAGGCAACTACAGTTACTCCCTCCAACTCCATTTTAACGAGTACAATAAAATGTATTCAAAGTCTCAAAAATGTAAACTTACACTAATTTTTTTTTATCTAGTAAGACTATTTACTTCTTTTGTTGTTTATTCAAGATCTAACAGTGTAGGGGCCGCTAAAGCACTTGCTAATATGCATAGGATCTCCTCAGTAGTCGCTTGGCTTGGGAACTCAAATATACCCAGAAGAATTTTTTTTTTAAGTTTGCACTATTTAAAGATAAAACTCTGCCCCTTACCTCCTGCAAGGACAGGAAGCAATCTCTATGCCCTCTGGCCGTGTGCTTCCTCTATACTGAGTTCATATATATATAAATTTTATTGCGTGGCTCACAGAGCCATTGCAAAGTGCATCAAGTAAAAACAGTACAATAAAAATATCAATAAAATAACAATACAGATAGATAAAAGGGGGGCTGGGGGTACAGAGACCTAGATATCAATTTGACTATTAGAAGTAGTTAAAACAACTTTCGTTTTAATAAGTAAAGAACAGAACCTTGCCATTCGGAACGTAACAAATTTATCTCTGTCACAGAGTAAAATTTTGAGCTTTTCTTCGTCGGATCTACCAGGATATTTTTCTAAGGTGAATTTCAAAAGTCTTTCACGATGGGTTCCAAATAGTGGGCAATAAAGCACAGCATGTACCAAGTTCTCGACGGATTTATTATCACAAGAGCAGACTCTCGTATGGTATGGGGTTTGTGTATAACGGCCCTTTAGATTGGCAAGTGGTAGCATATCAAGACGAGCCCGAGTAAATGCTTTTCTATATTCAAAGTTCATCAAATCAGTAAAATAAGATGGGCGATTTAGAGGCTTAGGTGTAATGTTCTTGTAAAAAAGGGCTGTTTTTAGAGTGCTGAGCGAACCTATGTCTGTTTGAACACAGAGATCAGATAATCTTTGCTTTAGTAATCGTTTAGCTGCTGTCAGTCCAAGGTGTCTCACATGCTCTTGGGAAGAACCAAGTTTGGCTACTAGATTCAGTACAAAAAATTTCCATGATCCAGAGTTCATTTCCCCATAGGATGATGTTAAAAATTCAGAGCGGGTAATAAACAAGATTTTCAGCCAATAATTAATTATTGATTTGTTAATTAGTGTTGTTATTGACATTAATGCCAATTCTAATCTGACTAGTGCAGAAGGAGTTGATGGGGGTACTGCCAGCAATAAACGGGCAAATTTATTTTGGGTTACTTCAAGGGGGTGTAAGTTTCCCATTCCCCATAGTTCAGCGCCGTACAAAATCTGGGGAAGTAGCTTGGTTTTATAAATTTCGCAGATGGGAGGAATCAGGAGGCCTCCTTTGGTCCTACAGAATCTTAGTAATCCAAACATGGCCTTCTCAAATTTCTGTTTTGCAAAGTCAATCTGTGAAGCCCAGGAGCCTGACTGATGGAACATCACACCTAAGTATTTGAAATGGGTTACCTGTTCCAGTATTCTCCCATCCATCATCCATTTATGAACTTGAGGTCTTCTACTGAAAACCATAATTTTGGTTTTCTCATAGTTGATGTTGAGAGAATTTTCTGTACAATAGTTACTAAATTGTTTCAGGAGCCTTCTGAGGCCTATTTGTGTGTGGGATATTAGCAGAGTGTCATCTGCATAAAGTAATATTGATATAGCCTTTCCACCTACTCTGACAGGGAAGAATTGTAAACCTGTTAACCTAACCACCATATCATTAACATATAGATTGAAAAGCAAAGGAGCAAGAACACAGCCTTGGCGAACACCTTTAGATGTTTTAACAGTGTTGGATAATTGGCCAGAGATGCCGACTCTAATCTTAAGGGAAGAGTCAGTGTGCAGATCTTTAATTCTTTCCAACAATCTGGGGTCTATTTTAAGGTTAGTAAGTTTTTCCCACATGCGACCTCTTGGAATGGAGTCAAAGGCAGCTTTCAGATCGATAAATGCTACATATAGCTGCTTTGAAGGTCTAATAGAATATTTATTGATTAGATGGTTTAACAAGAGAATATGGTCCAGCGTGGAATGTCCTTCCCTAAAACCAATCTGTTCAGGAGCTAAAATGTTATTTTCTCTTACCCAGTCTTCCAGTTTTAAGAGGAGATGTCTTGCATATAGTTTGCCTACAACATCAAGCAAACTTATAGGTCTATAGTTGGCTGGGTCCTTGCGCTCACCTTTCTTGTAGATAGGCACAACAATTGAGGAAGACCATTCTTTAGGAGTTTTGCCCTCCCTGTCTATATAAGTAAATATAGTGGCCAGAATTGGAGCCCACCAGTCCTGAAAACATTTAAGTATGTCTGGGGGGGATGAAATTTTCCCCAGGGGCTTTATTGCTCCTAATTGATGAAATCAATGATTTTATTTCCTTGGATGTGACCGGGGGCCACCTTGGCAGACTGCAGGGAGATGATGTTAGAGGTGGAACAGTTGCACCTATATAAGGTGGATCATTGAATAGTTTAAAGTAATGCTCTTCCCAACACTTAATGGGTACATAGGAATCAAGGTCATGGTGAGACCTTCCTTCTGCTGATGCCAGCAGGTGCCAGAAGGATGCCATATTTTTCTGGGACAAAGCCAGGGCAAGTTTCTGATAGGATTCTTTTACGAAAGCTTGTTTTTTCCTCTCAAGGAGCCGTTTATAATTGTTACGGAGCTCAAAGAAAGAACTGGGCAAGTTTTTAGAATGTTTTTGTTTATGCAATCTGAGGGCTCTGTTTAATTGATGCTTCATAGTTTCACACTCTTTATCATACCAACTATTGTTAGTTGGTCTGCTTCTGGGCAGGGATCTTACTCTCTTTGTTAGGGCGGGTCTTAAAGTGTCGATTAGTTTGCCATAATTTACCAGAGCAATATTAATATTTGAAGCTGCCTCAATCTCTCCTTTCAGTTCAAGCACAGGGGCGCTGTGCAGAATTTTTCCTATTTCTATCTGGAGTATAGGGCACCACTTAAGCCTAGTGTCTTGTGTTACCAATGCTTGATCCATTGGGAAGGAGCTGTCCGCCCTATTGTTTAGTATAACTTTAGGGGTAAGGATATAGAATATAAGAGGCTTCCTCTATAGCCGTGTGCTTCTCCTCACCACCTCCTTCCTCTCT
>JAHTLZ010001482.1:0-10074 GCA_023846285.1 Phrynocephalus versicolor | reverse complement strand
TATAGCCGTGTGCTTCTCCTCACCACCTCCTTCCTCTCTGCTGCTCTTGTGAGGGTTCAGTCTTTGCCCAGGCGTCCCACCCCTCCAACTTCAAAGAAGGCATGTCTTGAAACGAATAAACAGAACTTTATTTGGTTCTTCTACTACAACAGAGGTTCTTTTCCTTACAACGGTTTCAACATCTTTAACTTCTGTAACGAAAGGATTGTTTTTGAACTCATAAGTAGGAGTCCTTAGAGAGAAATCAAATTCCCCACCTCCACCTGGGGAAAGCTGGGCCCCCCACTTGTCCCCTCCTCTCTCTCGAAGAGACGCGGCTCCCCCACTTGTACTCCAACCTCCTTCTCGAAGAGACGGGGTTTCCCCACTTGCGCCCCAACCTCCGAGTTTGACTTGTGTCCTGGGCGCCTCGGTGGACGGGAGCGTAATGGATAGTCGTCCACCTGGGTGTTCAACTTCCCGGCCTTGGCCTCCTCCCGTAGCTTGGCCAGCCATTGCTCCAACTCCAGTTGCTTCCGTATCTCCTTCCTCTTGCGGTTATATTCGCGGGCCTCTCTCTCTCCCCAATAGGAACAACCTTGTTTGTGCACCCGGTGTTTATAATTCTCTGCCTATTTCTTTGGCATCATCATCCTTTCCCAATTTCCTGTCCATGGATGCTCCATCCAACCCACTCCCAATCTGGAGGGAGCACCCGTGGTTTCCCCTTTTTACAGTCTTCGAACCCCACCTACACCACACCTGATTGGTGGGGCCTTCCCGCCTTTTCTTCCCCCATATTTCCTGTCACACCAGAGGCCTCTTCCTTTTCCTTCTCCTTCTGTTCCTCTATTATCTTAAGGGCATCATAAAACCCCTTCCATAGCATGGTTCTGTCCTGGGGATCCAGGGGGGTTTGTTTCGGGATTGTCCCCCTGCTCTTCTGCTTCTCCAGCCATGCATCCCCCTCCGCATTGCGTTGTGCAGGGGTCACTCTTTCTCCCTCGGAGAAGTTCCCCTCACAAATATTGACCCTTATTATCCTCCTTTCCAGAACTGAATTGATTGTTGCACTGGGACTTTACCCTTATTTCTTACAAGCACATATTCAATAAATCTTTAATCTTTAATTCTTTCTTATCTTTAAATTTAATGTCAATTTGTCATCTAAGGCAATATTAAAGGGTGATTAAAATAAGCCATGACTGTGCTCATTTGGAGGATTAAGAGTGCTGGGTTACTTTCCCTTCGAATTCTAAAATCCTGCTTCCGTCCTTCACAGGCGGTGGAATCAAGTGCCCAAGCCAGACCTCTTCACTGCTTCCTCTTGAAGGACAGGGAATGGACCAAACCAGGTTGGACGAGGTATGTGCCCATTCCAGTGATTCCCCTTTTGACTTGAAGTATTGAGATTGTACGAGAGTCAAGCGCACATTTATATTCTAATGAAGAGTCAGGCCTGGATCCATGGCGTGCATGTCAAGTGGGAGAAATAGTTCTTCTTATATTTTATACAATGGACCCTTGTATAACAAACAGCTTGTATAACATAAAATTTGTACAACATAAAAAATTCTGGAGATAGGGGAAATTTGCTTAACATAATCGTCTATGGGGAAAATCCGTATAACATAAAAATGGGATCACTCCGTTTTCAATGCATTCCTACGGGAATTTGTATAAAGGAAAATTTGCTTAACATAATTTCATTTGGAATGAAATAATTCCTTTATACAAGGTACCACTGTATTTTAATATCTGTGGGAAGCGTGATATGTGCTCACCTTCCTGATGTCTATTTTACTGTTGGATACCACCTAAACTAGCGGCAAGGCCACTAGATGAAGCAGTAGGGACATACAGGAATATAATAAATAAATATTGCTGTCAGATCTGCAGTATATTAATGAGATGGACAAACAGACGGATGGATGGAAGATGAAATATATAAATAAGTATTTCAAAGAGAGAAATGCACACTTGGATCTCAGGAGCACATATTAGCTGATTCTGGGACTGTAGGCCATAATCTACCTCCATTTGTCTCACTGAGCATTTTTCTCCGTTTATTCTTAAATTACAGTAGTACCTTGTTGATGAGCATAATCCATTCCAGAAGCATGATCGTAAACCGAAATATTCATGGATAAAATTTAAAACTCTCATCAGAAATAATTAAAACTTACTTAATTCGTTCCGTGGCCACACACCACGTAGCCATGGATGCTGCCTTCACCCCCTTGTCACAGCAAGATGCCTGCCGTGGCACAAAATGTCCGTTCGGGCACAGTGGCAGCGGGGAAGAAGGTGTGGCCATGAAGGTCCACTCAGTGCTCTGGTGATCATTTTACAAGATTTGCTTGTAAACTGGAACAAAATTTTTACGTAATTTGCTCATAAACCAAGGTATTGCTGTACTTGTTCTGTGGCTCAGGACCTGTGGGTGACATCTTCTATCCTCTGTAGCAGAATCTGATGTGTATGTGTCTCTGGATGTGTTTTTCCCTCTTTGCAGGGACAAAGACAACTCCAGGAGACTGGCCTGTCTCTGCAGGTTGTCCAACAGAGTCCGACTGAGCCAGGCCGGGAGAACCTGGTGTGGCAGGTCTTGAAGGAAGAGGAGGAGGAGAAGAATGAAGATCCATTAGGTAAAGAGGAGTCTAACTGCTCTGAACCAGAAAGAGGGAATGGAAAAACAGGGAAACATACACCTTTGTTGACTGGTCCTGTATTTTTTCTTTTCTTTTGTTCTTTTGAGTTTTTTTTTAAATTATAGGTAAGGGGTAAATAGAGAGGGATTAATTGGGAGGCAGAAAAAAGAGGAGGGGAATGCAGGTTGGGCAGAACACTTAGCAGTCTGAGAGTCATATTACAGTCATAAACAATTCAACTCAGGCTTATATAATCATACAAATAACCAAGCAGTTTGGGCTTTTGTCATATTGTTCCACTAAACTGCCCTTTTTGTAACCACATACAAAACTCCTCCCCACATTCTTGGTGTCTCACCTTCCGGTGCACCTCTAGCCATTCTGCGAATATCTCAGTTTCTGCCATCTCAAGGATTTGGGTTATCAGCTCCTGTTCCTTTGGTATTCCTGACTCTTTCCAGTGTTTTGCGAAGATAATTCTTGCTGCCGCTATGTTATGATATGTACTAAATATAGACTCTACTGATCCATTGTATCTGACATGTTCGACAAGAAAAGTTCAGGTCTGTTGTTCTCTCTGGACTGAAATATACTCCTTTGTTGACCGGTCCTGTCTTGAGAAGATAATAATACCCAATCATCGCAATAAGATAAGCTATTGTTGAAGGGCAAGTTTCTAATTTGAGGATGTTATGTGTGGTTTTTCTTCTGTACTCAAGAGTCCCATTAGACTCCTGTCATGAGATCCATGAAATAAAGTATGTGTTTCCAGAAGCAAATCTCTCATTCATTGCACCAGCTGTCTCTTCAGCCACTAGAGGAGTCTTAGAGTAACCCACTCCTTCACTGAATGTTCTGTGTTTCTCTTGTCTCTTGTTCCAGGGGTGGGACTTCCTGACAGCCTCTTTTCTTCTCTCTGCAGGTATTGGGATGGGGAGTCATATCAAAATGGAGACATCACAGGGGGAAGGAAATCAGGCAACCCTACGGATAAGCCGAAAGAATGGGCGGAAGACACTTAAGGAAGGATTTCGTTCCAGAGAGAAGCTGGGAGATCAGCCACTGGAGATGGAGGAGGCACCTCCAACAGGGCCCACCGGAGGTCTTTCAGCTTCTGTTGATCAGTCTTCCAATGACCGGCCAAGCGACAAAAGGCCTTTGGTCTCCAGGTTCGGCAGAAAGTTCCATTACCTCCACGAACTCAATATAGCAGATTCCACAGAGGATCATGTTGAAAGCCAGATGTCTGAGGAAAACCTCCAACAGAGTTCATTCTGTGATAAACAAAGCAGGAAGCTCACGGGAAAAAGTAAATTGGAATCCTCTGAAGACAGTTTGGAAGGAAAGCAGAGGAACCATTTGGAAGAGAAATCCCATAACTCCCCTGAGCATGGAAACAGATTGACTTGTCCCAAATCCCTCAAGAGAAACCAAGGGATTCAAAGCGAACAGATACTCCACGGATGTTCTCGCTGTAGAAAACGTTTCACTGAAAGAGAACAGTTGATCAGCCACGAACAAGAGTGTTCTGCCAAGAAAAAGCAGGAATATCTCAAATCTGGGAGAACCTTGACTTTTCTTGGCAGGAAACCCTACAAATGTTCTTGGTGTGGGAAATACTTCAGCAGCAGAGAGACGCTGAAAAGACATCAGAGGACTCATACGGGGGAAAGACTATACAAATGTCTTGAATGTGGGAAAAGCTTTTCACGGAGTGAGTGTGTGAAGATCCATCAGAGAACTCATACCGGAGAGAAACCCTATCAATGTTTTGAATGTGGGAAAAGATTTGCCTGTAGCCACCATTTGAAGAAACACCAACGGATTCATACTGGGGAGAAACCCTACAAATGTCCTGCATGTGGGAAAAGCTTTGCGCACAGAGAGCATGTGAAGAGTCACCAGAGAATTCATACCAGAGAGAAACCCTACTAATGTCCAGAGTGTGGGAAAACATTCAGGCATAGTAGTAACCTGAGGTGTCATCAGAGAATCCATGTCAAAGAGGCACCAACGTTGGATATTCATGTGGGAGAAACTTGGCTAGGGGAAAATGTTTCAGCCAATATGACAGAAATTGTACTAACGGTGTGAGGAAAGATTCAGTTGGGCAGTGAATTTATATGATCATTGCGGAGACTATAGGAAGTGGAACCCATCCTAACTTGGAGGAGAGCTAACCTTAGGTAGATGCATCAGGTATCACAGAACTTTGGGAAGCATTTACATCAGTGGTTCTCAACCTGTGGATCCCCAGATGTTCCTGGACTGCACCTCCCAGAAACCTTCATCACTAGCTGAGCTGGCCAGGATTTCTGGGAGTAGCAGTCCAGGAACATCTGGGGACCCACAGGTTGAGAACCACTGATTTACATCAATGAAATGGGGGGGTACATGTTATCTCCTGGCTTAAGGGCAAAGCACAGGAAGGCTACAATGGGCCCTTAGCCTGATCCAGCAGGGCTCTTCTTAGGTTCTTAATTAACTTGAGTTCTAGATCAAATTAAATCTGAACTCTCTCTAGAAACAACAGTGGGAAAACAGAGGCTGTGGTACTTGGAGCATATCAGGAGAAGATAAGATTTCCTGGAAAAGACAGGAATGCTGGGAAAAACCTGAAGACAACAGGAAAAAAGGCGCACTAAATAGGAGGTGGATGGACTCCATAAAAGAAGCCACCATTTATGAGAGCTGAGCAGGGCTGTTAAGGCTAGGAGATTTTGGAGGCCATTTGCTCATATGGTCACTGTATGTTGAAGGTGACGATGACACACACGGCACCACCAAAGCATTGCTCAGGCACAGCTCCAAGAGGCCAATAGCTGTTTATCATGAGTAATTCCCAGGTAGAAATCCCTGGTTATGTTTTGCGTTGCATGACTCGTTCCTAAGTAGGCTATCAGGCTTATTAACATACAGCTGCCTGCCTAACATTGATTTGTAATCTGGTTTAAGGGGTTAGTTTTGGGGGAGAATTCCGCAGACTAAGCCAGAGTAGTTCATCTTAAACACAGATGAGAAAACACAGCTAGGAAAGGAGCTTAGAAATAGACAGATGTAATTGTACTTCAAAGCGAGAAAAAGGAATACATGTGAATGGACTGAGTAGACGGAGGCATCAACGTAGACGAGGGAATCTCCCCTCTTTCCATCTGCCTCTTGTCTCTCATAGCATCTGGCCTCCCACCCTTGATCACTGCCATTAATGAGTGTTATTATTATTTTAATTACAGAATCACAGAATAGTGAATTTCAAAGGGTCCTATTAGACCATCAAGTCCAACCTGCTGCCCCATGAAGGAATAAAAATCAGGATACCTGCCAGATGGTTGTCCAAATCAACAATCTTGTCATTGGTTCCATAACCAAACTGGTATTTAGTTACCCATCAGATTTTCAAGAGAGTGATATCAGTCTAACTTTCTGGGATGGAAAATTCCACATTTGAGTTCCTGTAGCAGAGAAATCTCATTTAATTGGAGAGACATTTTTTTTCTTCTTTCCTAGTTTAACAGTGACCAATTGATATTATTACTGTTGTTGCACAAAGGCCTGACACAAAGGTCTACATTTGCTTCTATCCTTATGGTTCTGTGGTGATTGGCAGTGCCCTCACATCTCTGTAGAATTATAGAGCCCTCATGAGTTGGTAGGGGCCTATAAGGCCATCAGGTCCAAACCCCTGCTCAGGGCAGGAATCCCAATCAAAGTGGATCTGAGAGACGATTATCCAGTTTTCTCTTGTATGCCTCCAATTCTAGAGTGCTCATCGCCTCCTGAGGTAATTTTTCCATTGCTGTACTACTATAATGGTTGAGATGTTTTTTACCTGATATTAAGCCTAAATCCGGATTCTTGTAACATAAATCCACTATTACATGTCCTGAACTCTGGGATGATTAGGAATAGACCCTGTCCCACTAGTATATGACTACCTTTCAGGTACTGGCAACATGCCTGATCTCACTGTAAGAATCCCTGTCATCCTGACCTCCCTTATAAGAGAGACGTCTAGAAGGAAGGAATCTCATCTGGAGCCAGAATGATTCCTCTGTTGTCTTATTTCTATGGTCCGGGTTCTGAAGCCACTTTCTGAATCCCAAATCAAAGGTGGACTTGTTTGGTGTTTGGTTCTCCGCCTCACTCCCAGCCACCTTGAACCGGAGTCAGGAACCCACCTTCATCTTTGTCATTTTAAGCCCTTGGGACTCCAAATACTTCGAGTGACACTCATTTCTTGTTCGCTTGTCGTCAAGTCAGGACCGACTTACAGCGATCCTCACAGGGTTTCCGAGGTGTGTGAGATATTTCAAGAGCAGGTTTAACCCCTTCCCTCCCTCCACCACCAGCATCTTGTGACCGAGTGGAGATGTCGGCCCGGGTCCCCTCCGTGCTCGTCTGTCACTCTTGTTGGTTGCTCTGCGGTAGATGATTTGGCCGTTCTGATTAGGCATCTGAAATGCCTGCCTACTTGTCCTTCCAGAGCTGGTAGTTTCCCCCCCCCTCCAATAAAAAATGAAGAAAGGGGTCATATGTCCCATTCCTGTTTCTGTGTGTGCTTATTGAGACAATGTTACATAAGAACATAAGAACATAAGAAGAGCCATGCTGGATCAGGCCAAAGGCCCATCTAGTCCAGCTTCCTGTATCTCACAGCGGCCCCACCAGATGCATCTGGGAGCTCATGAGACTAGATATCTGTCTCCTGATACCACTCTCCTGCATCTGGCCCTTGAAGTACCCTGGTTTAAAGCCTGGAGACTACACATCTCCATCATGGTCTGTAACCTGTGATGGACTTTTCCTCCAGGAATCTGTCCAGTCCCCTTTTGAAGGCATCCAGGTCAGATGCCATCACCACATTGTGTGGCAGGGAATTCCATAGACTTACAACGCGCTGGGTGAAAAAATATTTTCTTTTGTCAGTTTTTACTCTCCCAGCCCTCAATTTGAGTGTATGTCCCCTAGTTCTGGTATTTTGGGAGAGGGAGAAGAGCTTCCCTCTATCCACTTTACTCATACCCTGCATTATTTTGTATGTCTCAATCATACCCCCCCTCAGGCGCCTTTTTTCCAGACTAAAGAGGCCCAAATGTTTTAGCCTTTCTTCATAAGGGAGGTGCCCCAGCCCAGTAATCATTTTAGTCGCCCTCTTCTGCACCTTTTCCAGTTCCACTATGTCTTTCTTGACATGCGGTGACCAGAATTGTACACAATACTCCAGGTGGGGCCTTACTATTGTATAATGGCATTATAATGTTGGCTGTTTTATTTTCAATCCCCTTTTTGATAATCCCTAGCATGGAATTGGCCTTCTTCACCGCTGCCGCACATTGGGTAGACACCTTCATGGAGCTGTCCACCAACACACCAAGATCTCTTTCCTGATCCGTCACGGATAACTCAGAGCCCATGAGTTGATAGATGAAGTTTGGATTTTTTGCCCCAATATGCATTACTTTACATTTGGTTACATTAAAACGCATTTGCCATTTCTCAGCCCACTCCCCCAGTTTAGAGAGATCCTTCTGGAGCTCTTCACAATCTTCTCTGGTTTTTACCACACGGAAAAGTTTTGTGTCATCTGCAAACTTGGCCAGCTCACTGTTTATCCCTGTCTCCAGGTCATTTATGAACAGATTGAAAAGCACCGGTCCCAGGACAGAGCCTTGGGGCACACCGCTTTTCACTTCTCTCCATTGTGAAAATTTCCCATTGACACCTACTCTTTGTTTCCGGGATCTCAACCAGTTCTCAATCCATAAGAGGACCTGCCCTCTTATCCCCTGACTGTGCAATTTTCTCAGCAGCCTTTGGTGAGGGACTGTGTCAAAAGCCTTTTGAAAATCCAGATAGACTATATCAACCGGTTCACCCAAATCCACGTGCCTGTTGACCTTTTCAAAAAATTCTAAGAGGTTTGTCAGACAAGATTTACCCTTACAGAAGCCATGCTGATTTTCTCTCAGCAAGGTTTGTTCTTTTATGTGTTTTAAGATTTTCTCTTGGATGAGGCTTTCCACCATCTTCCCTGGGACAGATGTAAGGCTAACCGGCCTGTAGTTTCCCGGGTCCCCCCTCCTTCCTTTTTTAAAAATTGGTGTGACATCTGCTATCCTCCAGTCCTCCGGCACTGTGGCCGTTTTAAGAGACAAGTTGCATATAACCGTTAAGAGATCTGCAATTTCATTTCTCAGTTCCCTAATAACCCTTGGGTGGATGCCATCTGGGCCCGGTGACTTGTTAATCCTCAATTTATCAATTAGTCCTAAAACCTCCTCTCTTTTAACCTGTATTTGATTTAATTCTTTAGTCAAGAGGGGCGGCTGAGGCAGCGGAATCCGCTCAAGGTCCTCTGTCGTGAAGACAGACGCAAAGAACTCATTCAATTTCTCTGCAATGTCCAAGTCTTTCTTAACCTCCCCTTTTCCTCCCTCACCATCCAGAGGGCCAACTGGTTCTCTGGCAGGTTTTCTACTTCTAACATATTTAAAGAAGCTTTTATTATTACCCTTTATATTGCTAGCCATTCGTTCCTCAAAGTCTTTCTTTGCCTCCCTTATCATCTTCTTACATTTCTTTTGCCAGAGTTTGTGTTCCTTTTTATTTTCCTCATTTGGGGAGGATTTCCATTTACTGAAGGACCTCTCCTTGTGCTTTAGAGCCTCTCTAACTCCACTTGTTAACCATGCCGGTGTCCTCTTGGACTTAAATGAGCTCTTCTTTCTTTGTGGTATGCACTTGTGCTGGGCCTCTATTATTGTTGTTTTAAACAGGCTCCATGCACTCTGAAGAGATTGGATACTTCTAACCTTCCCCTTCAGTTTCTCTCTAACTAGTTTCCTCATCTGAGGGAAGTTTGCCCTTCGAAAATCAAGGGTTTTTATGTCTGATTTGGTTGACACTCTTCCTCCGACATGCATGGCAAAGGTAATTGCAGCATGGTCACTGTTCCCCAGAGGCTCAGTGACATTCACACCCCTGACCAGGTCCTGAGTATCACACAATATTAGATCCAGAGTTGCCTGTTCTCGGGTGGGCTCCGTGACAAGTTGCTCTAAGGCAGTGGTCCCCAACCCCCGGGCCGCGGACCGGTGCCGGTCCGTGGACCGATCGACACCGGGCCGCCTGGGGAGGCCGGGGAGGCTCCTCCCCTTTTCCTCCACCGCCCTCCTCCTCCTCCTCTTCTCTCCCGCGGGTGAGCCGGCCCCACAGCTTTTATTTTCAGTAGATGAACTGTCACATTCCGTTATTCTCCCGGTGTTAATACCTATACCTGCTATGTCTTCTCTATGTGATTCTCTACCCTCTCCAACCTCATTCCCCGAGGATGAGGTGTTCCGAACCGGATGCCACGCAGCTCCTGTCGGCTTTCCCCCAGTTATCAGTTTAAAAGCTGCTCTGCTGCCTTTTTGAGGTTGAGTGCCAGCAATCTGGTCCCATC
>JAHTLZ010001478.1:3532-15345 GCA_023846285.1 Phrynocephalus versicolor | reverse complement strand
GTGGCTTAGCAAGGCAAACAAAAGAAAGGTGGTGGGTTTGCTTGGATAAGATCACTCCTATCTAGATAGAAATGGGGGTGGGGTTTTTTTCACTGAGGTAGAGTAAAAGTTCAACTAAGCTAAAAGGAAAAAAAAGAGAGAGGCCTAGTTGTTGTTAGAGCAATTGCAAAGCCTTTATGTTCTGAGAGGTCCTTGTTGGATGTCTCCTTTCAATTACTATAAGGACTGTCTTCGTTTGCTGAGACACATTTGTCAGAAAGCTATTAAGACTGAAGCAAGTAGGGAAGGCTCTCTTTGTCGCTTACATATTATCAGGCTTTATGTATGGTTACGGTTATTAATCCAGTTTGTATTCTAAATCTATATACATGGATGTGCTTACAGGGGGCAAAGAAGTCAGAGGAAAGAATTCTGTTTTTGAAGTTGCTTCAGTCTATTATTTCTAAGCAACTGTAATTGGACCCTGATGTCCAACTGATTTTTAACCAGCTGTTTGCCAGAAGGCTCATCATTATTTGAGAACACGTTTGGACTTACAGAGGGGAACTGAACATTGAGCTGCCTGCAGACAAGGGATGGGCTATTCGTTTTGGAAGCTACCAGTTCCGAAACAACTCGTGGGAGCCCAGCTTGTGCTCAGAAGCCTCAGAAACGCAATCAACCAATCCCTTACCTTGCTCTGCACCTATGTGGGGCTGAGCTCCAATGAGGAAGAAGCCTCCAATGTCACAGTTCCTTCTCTCTGGAGTTGGCTAATCAGGAGCCGTGCAAGGAAATGCATCATCCCACCTCCCTGTCTGATTGGCCAGTGCCAGAGAGAAGGAACAATGACGTCGGAGGCTTCTTCCTTGTTGGAGCTCAGCCCCGAGCGAATGCAGAGCAAGGTAAGGGATTGGCTGATTGCATTCCGGAGGCTTCTGAACACCAGCTAGACTCCCGCAGATCATTTCAGGACCGGTCGCTTCTGAAGTGAATTGCCCATCCCTACTGCAGACCATTAAAATATATATTTTATGCTTGTGCTTGTTAGGGACAATCAGAGAAGTCTATCTATCACCTGGAGATACTGAGAATGTAAGGCAGGCAATAGATATATTTTAATTAACTAAAAATGACTGATCCATGTATTTAAAGGCACATTAAGTACTCTGAGATGCATAGTCCTAAGGCCCTCTTAGTATTAATATCAAGGTCAATGATTCACAAATATGAAATTATGATTTTTTTTTCTGATGAACTGACAAATTGATTTGTAAATTCATTTTTACCTTAATACCCCATATAAAGGCTTCCAAGGCAAATCAAAACCAAATTATCAGGTAATCGTCCCCTGACTCTCTTCTACAATCCCTTGGTGAAGACTGGGTTTCATACATCTGAGTTATACATATCCACAAACTCCCCCCTCCACCAGAAAAGTGCCCTTCAACAACTGGCTGGGGGAATCCCAAACTTGGAAGGATTGTAGACGATAGAAAAAGCTTCTCTGAAACTTCGGTGTCTCAAGGTATCTGGAGGGAGGCTCTTTGGAGGTACATAACTCAGAGACCATAAATTCAGTATTACCCAATACTCAGATGAATTAAATCCAGTATTCACCAAACTTGGAAAGATTGTAGAGAAGTACCAGCAGAAGCACTTCTGAAATTTTGGTGTTTCTAGGTGCTTTGGGGGCCATTTTATATGAATTTATGACTTCATTAATTCTAAATTGCTAAACATTCATCAATTTGTATTTGTTAAGGGTATCAATTCATATGAATAAAATCAATTAATTAAAAAAATTAAATGAATTTTGCAATTAATTTACAAAAATTCATGCCCCTCTCTAACAGAACATTCTCAAATGTTTCTCTTAAGAGCTTGTTTGGATATTTCATAATTCTATTTAGAGATGGGCACGAAACGAATAATTTTTCATTTCCGTTTTCGTTTTTTCATTTCGTTATGTAACAAAATGACAAACGAATTTTGTCTCTAAAATGAAATGAAACGAACAGAAACACCGGAATTTTTGTCGTGTGTTTCGTTTCCGTTACTGCAATATGAGTGAATTGCTTAAAATCCTTTAAAAAAAATCACAAAAATTGAAATAAATGGTAACGAAACGGTAACAAAACGAACGAAAACGAAAACGATTTTTTAACAAAAATTCATGAAAAATGGAAACAAACCGAAATGGACCCTCCAAACGACAAACGAAATGCCTTTTTTTTTATTTGTGCCCATCTCTAATTCTATTACCCCAGCTGGGACATATTTTACTTTGCTGATATTCTTCTTAAACTGGGATGCTCAAAACTAGACATAGTCTTCCAAAGTGGGGTCAATAATATTCTTAATTCCCTTGATCTAGACACTGTGCATCTGTATATGCAACAATGTACTGCAATTGCCTTTGTGGCTGCATCATACAGTTGACTCATGCTTAGTTACATGACAGTGAACAAGATGAAATCCACATGTTAGCTGTATGGTCTGTCCCAGCTACTGAACACCATTTTGATGATTTGGTACTCTGATCATAACCCCAATATTGTACACCACTATCCCTCAAGGGATTTGTGATTATCAACAGTTTCACTGACAACATTTTTCTTAGTGGCAGGGGGAGCTAACTGTACATCACATCACTGCAGAAAGTCCAGCATGAAACAACTTCCACACAATGTTTCTTTAGTAGAGATGGGCACAAAACAATTTTTGTTTCATTTTTGGTTTTTGTTTCATTTCCTAATGAAACGAAAAATCCCCCGGTGGTGACTGGGCCAATTTAAATCGGTCCAGTTGATGACAGCTTGGGAGGATCCCTCTGAAAATGGTCAGGACTCCAGTTCAGTGCTCTCGCACTGGCGTCTTGTGCTGGTGCCTGATTGGGGAAAAGTGTGGGCTTTTAAAACTTTTTTCTACCACCTACTTGCTACCACCGAACCAAGTGCTAATGGCCACTGCTTGCTTTGGTGGCTCCAAGACATTTTAAAAAACCCACACACACCCCGATCGGGCATGTTGGGGGGGGGATGAATAATGAAAAACTGAAAAAAAAATGCTTTTTTAAAATAAATTGTTTCATATGAAACGAACCCCCAAACGAAACAAAAAACGAAACAAAATGGAATGGAATTCTTCCATTTCATGCCCATCTCTATTCATTAGCAGTGCCACCCGTGTTAGCACTGGTTTGACTTTGTGGATGTTCCCTGATTTCTCTGTCCATCTGTTACTATTGGGTTGCTTGCATTAACACTTCTGCCCTGCATGTGTACCACATCTCCCAGGTGCTGCTGGCATGCTGTTACTTGATATTATGTGACAAAACCCCAACAAGAGACAACAGGATTGGACCACCAGGACTTGTCCTTACAGCCATGCTGAGTGCTAACACTGGGAACAATAACAGCAGAAAGAAACAAAGGTTTGAGTGGGGTTCCATGTGAATTTAGGAATATATATACAATGGTGCTATGATACCATTGGGTGATATTATATCATTAACAATGAACAATCATGTGCTGTCAAGTTAGTTCTTACGTATGGTGATCCTTTTCAAGGTATTCCAGGCAGACAGTACTCAGAAGTGGTTTACCATTCCCTTCTTCTGGGGGCACTTTGGGACTGGGCAACTTGCCTGAGGCCACATAGCTGGCTCTACAGTGGAGAATTGGACTCTCACCATCTAGTAGTAGCCAGATACCCCACTCACTGAACTATCTAGCCTACTAACGATCTATCTATCTGAACTATCTATCTATAATCGCATTAAATGGCCTTTATATTAAACAGCCCCGATGTAACATGCCCTGCTTTCCCCCTCCGAGTCCAATCTGTCTAGATTAATGCAAGGCATATCCCTCTGCATGTAAGCGACAGTATCTACACTTATTATTAAGAGCATGCTACGCTCAAAAAGTGCACACCTTTAACTTTCCCCCACAATTCAAGCCTGCAAGTTTATTTTGCAATATACTGTAGGTAGACATGGGCACGACTCGGCGAAATCCTCGTTTCCGTTTTCGGCTGACGTTCTCATTACGTAATGAGAACGGTAACGGGAATTACTCCGCTCCAGCTCGAACCCGACCCGATAAAAGACAAATTTGGTCAGGTTTGTCATTGTCATTCATGGCATCGCGGCGATCGCGCGATGCCAAGCAGCACAGAAAAAAAGTTTTAAAAATTAAAAAAAAACCCGATTCCCAGCCATAAAATCAGGCGAAAATATGCCTGCCTCAGTGAGGGCACCTACCAGAGAGGGGTGGTTTCTGGGGGGGGGGGGTCCCCGGCCTTCCCCCCCTCTCCTGTCCTGGGCTGCTGGTACCAGGCTGGGGGGGGCATCCTCGTCGTCTCCATTTGCCATGCGGTGGGGGGATACAAAATCGTGGTCCAAAAACCCACCAAAGCACCACAGAAACATTTGAAAATTAGGTATTTTAAATGCCTGATTTTTTATAGTAGCAGCAGTGAGTTTTTCTTGCAATAAAATGTCTCCATTGATTTTATTTTATTTTTGTTTTTATTTTTTTACACCTGCGCATTGATGGGCTGGCCATGGGATGGGGCCATGCAAATTTTTGGAGCCATTCCACCAATCGCATGGCCAGGTTTTGACTGAGACTTCTGGATGTGCCAGAGAGGGCATTAAAAGCCCACTAACCCTAACCCTAATCCTAACCCATACGCCAGTACGCTGTCCTTCTTAGTGGGTCAGAGGCACCCAGAGGTGCAGCCGACTAACCCACCCTAACCTTAACTGTAACCCTAAGCCTAGCCCTTACGCTAACCCCAACCCTAACCCAGATCCGTATGCAAGTACACTTCCCTTCTTAGTGGGTCAAAGTGAGGCACCCAGAGAGGTGCCTCGCAGAGCCAGCCCACTATCTCCTATCCCATTCCCTAACCTGTACGTCAGGTACGCTAGTATGCTCCCCTTCTTAGTGAGTCAGAGGCACCCAGAGAGAGAGGTGCCTCTGCCACTTACCCCCCACCCTAACATAATGCAATGTACACAGCAGCTTCGCGTTACGCTTCCCTTCCCTTCTTAGTGGGTCAGACATCAGAGGCACCCAGAGAGGTGTCTCCCAGAGCCCACTCACTTACCCCAACCCCAACCCCAACCCAAACGACAAACGGAAATGACAACTTTTTGAAAATTTCCGCGACAAATGGAAATGACCCGAAATGGACCTGCCCCGACAAACGACAACTCGAAACGTCATTTTTTCTGGTCGTGCCCATCTCTAACTGTAGGTCATGCAAAGTACAAATGATTTTGAAATGGGGTGGTGGTGGTTCAAGTTGAAACTAAGTGATAACAATCATAATAAGGATTTCAAGTTTGGTTGTAACCACTCCCCAGTGAGTTTTCTTGGTTGAGCAGGGATCTGAACCTAGGCTATCTGTCCACTATACCATACTGGATTTATAAACACACTAATATACATATAAACAAGATAACAAAATCTAAATTGTTTCATTGAAGCCTGGGGAATCAGAGTTATGTGTTCCATCCCACTCCCTATCAGCTCCAGCCAGAGAGGGAAATATGGCAGTAACTGGTGTTCATCAACATCTGGATGGTTAACATCACACCAAACCCACTACATCAAAGAAAACATATATATGTATATGTATATGCATGTTAGGGTGGATTCGGGTTTCTTCCCATGTAGAAATCTGGTTGCTTTGGCGACGTTTCGACGAGGTCTCACTCGTCATCTTCAGGCTGGTGTTCTGGCTTCTTTCTTCTTGAAGCAAAGCGTGATCTCAGTTGAAGTCCTTCTATAAATACTGCTGGGGGTGTGTGGTTTGCTTGCTCTGTTGCTCATCTCCAAAACTGAACACTTCAACAGTTGAATAATCATGGAAGCCATTGAAATAGAGAAACACCCAAACAACATGAATAAACGTGATGACACCTCCCGCTTGCCTGACATCTGGAAACTAGCCCTGGTCAACAGACGAGCCTCTGTCACAAAGACTGACACCAGGTCCAAGAGGACACAAGATGCCACCACCTTCCATCCACACCAAACACAAACCCAGACCCTTCCCACAGATGAAACGAAACCACCATCCAATAACAAGACCACGACTGCACCATCTACTGCTGCACCCCACTCCAGTCACCACATGGAGCACACTTACACAAGCCAAAAAAACATTGGGAGACCACAGACACGTAGCCAGACTAAAATGAATTCACAAGACACAGGACCCCACTCCACCAAAGCCCAGGATGCTGCCAGAACGCCCATCACCAAGGTCGTTAAGAAACAAAAGGCTGATAGACACACATCCAGCACCTCACCCACACAGGATGTCTCTAAACAGCCATCTAACCCACCAGCAGTTAATCCCTTAACGATCGCCTCAGCCACACAGCAGATCACAAAAGAACAAACGAACCTACAATCAGCAACAGAGCAAGCAAACCACACACCCCCAGCAGTATTTATAGAAGGACTTCAACTGAGATCACGCTTTGCTTCAAGAAGAAAGAAGCCAGAACACCAGCCTGAAGATGACGAGTGAGACCTCGTCGAAACGTCGCCAAAGCAACCAGATTTCTACACGGGAAGAAACCCGAATCCACCCTAACATGCATACCTATACCCGTGAAAATCTACGAAAACATATATATATTAGAGATGGGCACGACTTAGCGGTATTCCCGTTTCCGTTACTCGTTTCCGTTACGGAACGGAAACGGTAACGGGAATTACTCCGCCAGACTTCGAGCTCGAACCGACGAACAAACAATTTGGTCAGATTTGTTGTGGTCGTTACTTGCATCGCGCGATCGCGCGCGATGCCAAGCGGCACAGAAAAAAAGTTTTAAAAGTTAAAAAAAAACCCGATTCCCGGCCCTAAAAGCAGGCAAAAACTGTCTGAGGGCACCTACCACCAGGCCAGAAGGGGTTTTTTTGGGTGGGGGGTTCCCCGCCCCCCTTTCCTTGGGCTAGTGCTACTGCTGCGCTGCGCTGGTACCAGGCGGGGGGGCATTGCCAATGCCATTCGGTGTGCGGGCGGGGGGATCCAAAATGGCGACCGCAAATTTTTCTTTGAAACCGTGGCCCAAATACCCAACAAAGCACCACAGAAACATGAGAAAAATAGCTATTTTAAACACTTGAATTTTTACTGTAGCAGCAGTGGGTTTGTCTTGCCAAAATACGTCTCCGTTGATTTTATTTTATTTTATTTTCATTTTTTTTTTACACGTGCGCAACGGTGGGCTGGCCATGGGACGGGACCATGCAAATTTTCGGAGCCATTCCACCAATCGCATGGCCAGGTTTTGACTGACACTTCTGGATGTGCCAGAGGGCATAAAAAGGCGAGGCACCTTCCAGTCCGTCGCAGTCTGGGCTTGGATCTTGGAGGGTGGTTTAGTCAGGGCTGGATTGCTGCGCTCGAGTCTACTACTAGTTTCGATTTCGCGGTCGCGCTAGGCAGGGACTCAGGGAGTGAGGGAGGGAATTGAATTTAATTCTCGTCGTCGCAAACATACGATTCGAATTTCTTTTATTCCTGGCTGTGGGGAATAGCAACTCAGCGTTTATTCTTTTTTGTTTTCGGAAGAGTTCCATTTTTTATTTGCTTTGCTATTTGCTTCAAGGGGGAGGGAAGATTTGAGCGGGAGGGGAGGGGAGTGCGGATTGGAAATATATTATTTTTATTTTACACTACCATACCATTTCTTTTCTATCCCAAACCCAATTTCCCACTGAGTTCATTTACTTGGCAAAGGTCCTTTTACCCTGCGCCTACCTACAGCTTTTTTGCTGCTGTTGCGATTGGGGTTTTGGAAGGGAATCCAGCAACCCTATCCTACCCTAGCAGCTTATAGTTTTATTTATACCTTACCAATACCATTCATTTTCTATTCTACCTACAGTTTAGCAAGTGGCAGTACTAGTGCTTAGAAGGGGGGGTTGGAGGCTGTGGATTAAATTATTTTAGAATTAGAACTATTATTCAGAGCTCAGAGTCAGTAGGCAGAGTCTCCCTTGCCAACCAGTGCACTCAAAGATCTCTCGCACAAGCACATTTGTGTTGGCATTGGCATTTGGCAACAAGGCTAGGGCACCTTCTACAGAACATTTTACAATTTCATTTTACTTATTTAGATAATTATATATACTCTTTCTCTTGTCCAACACCTCATTCATTTTTTTTTGGATTAAGGCACTGAAACAAACATTTGTTGAAGGGCAGGCACCCAGCCACTTTATAGACCTTTTCCTTCAATTACATCTTTGAATAAGTTACCTGTGCAATAATACACTTGCCTTGTGAAACTTGTTTGCCAGGATTGGCAAACCCCTTCCTTCTACTAGCTTGGTTTTTGTGCTGTTTGTGAGTCAACCTCACTCATTTACTTTTGCCACCAGGCTAC
Organism: Phrynocephalus versicolor; assembly: GCA_023846285.1. Lineage (NCBI taxonomy): Eukaryota > Metazoa > Chordata > Lepidosauria > Squamata > Agamidae > Phrynocephalus > Phrynocephalus versicolor. Next base: position 6,947 of record JAHTLZ010001478.1, on the reverse strand, counting down.
ATAAACAATTACATTTTTGAAGAAGTTACATTTCTCTTTGTTACACTTGCCCTGTGCTATGCATTGAGAAACTTGTTTGCCAGGATTGGCAAACACCTTGCTCCTATTTCCTTGTTGGTTGTGTTGTTGTTTGTGGTGGTGTTGTTGTGAGTCCATCTCACTCAATTTCCTTGCAAGCTGAGCCTACATAAATACAATCCTATTATTATTTACACAACTGTGAAGAAGCTACAGTTCTCCTCCTAAGTACAGACTTGACTTGTGCAGCAGGGCATTGAGACTGAGACTAGGGTGCCAGCCAGGGCTGGCTAAACCCTTACTCCTATTCCCTTTTTTGGGGTGGTGGTGTTGTGAGTCCATCTCACTCATTTCCTTGCAAGCTGAGCCTACATAAATACAATCCTATTATTATTTACACAACTGTGAAGAAGCTACAGTTCTCCTCCTAAGTACAGACTTGACTTGTGCAGCAGGGCATTGAGACTGAGACTAGGGTGCCAGCCAGGGCTGGCTAAACCCTTACTCCTATTCCCTTTTTTTGGGTGGTGGGTGGTGGTGTTGTGACTCCACAAAAAGTGAGAACAATGAGGAGAGGTCGCAAAGCAAGAGGGCAGGGGAGGGGAACTCCTACTAAGATAAACCGGGCCACGTTTCTGAGGGAAGGGACAGGGACTAGTAGTGCAGAAAGTGATACTGGTGCAACTCCCTCCCCAAGTAGCAGTGCCAGTGGCACAAGCAGCACCGTGCCATCATCGTCTGTCACCGAGGGAAGCATGGATGAGGCATACCAACTCCCATCTCCGATACCTGACAGCATCACCCTTAAGCAGGAAGAAGACGAGGGCTCTGATTCCGAAATGGCATCAGAATCAGAATCGGGATCCCTTTATCTAAACCTGCAAGATTCTGAGGACCTGTTGGCAGGGACAGACTTAAGTCAGGCTCCAGGCAGTGAGGGAAGGAGCAGCCCTCTTTCCACCCAGAGTACCACCAGTGAGAGCAGTAGTACTACTCTACTTTCCCAGCAGGGCACAGGCCACACCAGCACCACAGCAGCGCCGGCAGGCAATAACAGAGGGGGCGTTACTTTCTGTAAGCCACGAGGGTGTCTCTGGGAGCATTTTGAGAACAGCCCCCAAGACCCAAAGATGGCGGTGTGCAAGATATGCGGGGTGGTCTTGCGCAGGGGGAATGACCCCAAACACCTCTCTTCAAGTGGGTTGCGCAGCCACCTGATGAGGAAGCACCCTGGGACTCTGCCTGGAACCCTGTCAGGCCCTTGCTCTTCAGGGAGGAAGAGAGGGGAAGAAGGGTTAGAGAAAGAAAAACACAGCTCCGCTAGTGAGAGTGGGAAGAGGCAGGCCACTCTGCAGGAAGTGGGTCTGTTGGGTGGGACTTTTGTCAGCCCGCGAAATAGGGCCAAAGCACAGGAGAGCACCACTCGAGTGGTGGGTGAAATGGTGGCTTTGAACGGGTTGCCCCTCTCCTTTGTGGATTCATTAGGCTTCAGGCACCTGATGAAGCACGTGGCACCATGGTACGAGCCTCCATCCCGGCGTACCTTCAGCAGGAGGGTGATTCCCTCCCTTTATGAGTCTGTCAGGGACAGGATCCAGGCCCTGCTGCAGGCGGCCAGAGGGAGGAAGATCCACTTCACTTCCGACCTCTGGACCGGTGGGCACCACGGATACCTCTCTCTGACGGCTCACTGGTGGCAACCCAAGGAGGTCCTGGAGCCCCGATCAGCCCATGAGCAGCTGCAGGGGGAGGCACAAGGCAGCACCCCAAGAGGGTATAGGGTGGTGCTTCTCCAGGCCCAAAGCATGGAGGACAACGCCACAGGGATCAACATTGCTGACGTTCTCAAGACAGCAATGCGAGAGTGGGGATTGGGGACAGAGGGACAGGTCAATCGTGGAGTCATGGTTACAGACGCGGGCCGTAACATGACCAACGCGGTTCTTGGGGCAGGGTTCCAGGGCATCGTGTGCGCAGCACACAAACTGCATCTAGTGGTGGGCGATGCCATTGGCCTGGGTGCACCAAAGGACTCCTGGGGTGAGGGGACCAGGGAGACCAGGGCCTTGCTGGACAAGTGTCGTAAGATCGTGGGGCACTTCGCTCGCAGCGTCAAGGCAGCCAGGATGATGCGTAAGAGGCAGGCAGAGACGAGCCGACCGGAGCACGTCCTGATCCAGGACGTGACCACCCGGTGGAACTCCACCCACGAAATGGTCAGGCGTCTGGTGGAGCAGAAGGAGGTGGTGGAATACATCATGTCAACCACCCCGGTCCTGCATGAGGGGAGGGAATTGGACCTTGGTGCTACCGAGTGGCTCGCCCTCTCCCAGATGGCGGGTATCCTGCAGCCTTTTGAGGAGACCACCCACGTCCTCAGCAGCTACAACGCCAGCCTGGGCCACGTTCTCCCCCTAGTCAATGCCCTTCGCCAACGCCTAGAGGCCAGTATCCGGGAAGAAGGCAATCTTCTCCCTAGGAGCAGGGCATTGGCAGAGAGGCTGTTGACCGGCGTGGATACCCGCCTTGGCCCACTAAGGAGGGAAAACGTGTACCAGATGGCCTGCCCTCGCGTCAAGGGTTCCCTGGCGGCCAGCAGTGCCGAACTGAAATCCTGGAAGACGGAGCTATGCCGTCAAGTCAGGGCTCTCTCCGATCAGAGCCAGGCGTCTCAGAGGGCGCACGGAAGCCAGAGCGATGCTGAGGAGGACTCCTCGCAAGGATCCACAACTCCAGGAGCGTACACCCAGAGACCAGGTTCCGTTCCAGCAGCCAACTACCTGGCCTCTGCCCTAGCCATGGCAGTTTCCTCCTCAGTGGAGCCAAGGGAGGAAGAAGTAGCGGAGCCCGCTCAGACCATGGTGAAGGAGTACATGGCCGAGCCCCTCCAACCCCTCACCTCAGACCCACTGCACTACTGGGCCAGAAAGGCAGACCTCTGGCCCGCTCTTTCAACTCTGGCGTTGGACCTCTTGTCCATCCCACCCACCAGTGTCCAGAGTGAGCGTGTCTTCTCCCACATGGGTGATGTCCTGAGGCCGCGCCGCTGTCGCCTGGACCCGGAGACGGTGGAAAGGTTGACTTTCATCCGCTTCAACCTTTCCACCTTGGGATTACCCCACCACTCCAAGAACTAAGTTGCTGCCTGTAACCTAACCTCCTGTCTGCAATCCTCCATGCCCGCCCGCAAGCCTGCCTGCCTCCCCTTGGCCGTACGAGCCTGCCTGCCCGCCTGGCCCTGTGACTACCTGCCGACTCCAGTGCTTAATGCCTGCAAAACTGCCTGCTGGACTGCCTGCCTGCCTGTCTACCTGTATTGTCTCTCACACACAACTGAAGGGTACTATTAGTGGCCCAATGTTTCTAGCCCTGGCCTCTGTCTCCTAATCCAGGCAGG
>JAHTLZ010001477.1:0-10633 GCA_023846285.1 Phrynocephalus versicolor | reverse complement strand
GTGCCTCATTGTGTCCTCCCATCCTGGGCCATGTGCCCCACACCAACACCTCCTCTGTAGCAACTGGGACCGTACAATGATCACCTGCGGGTAAGAGTCGTGGATTACCTGTAGGGAGGCGGCCATCTCCATTTTCAAGTCAATACTCCTGGATGAAGTGAGATCATTCTCCCTGAGCCGAATGACAAGCGCATGCGGGGGCCCTACCCTTCTGAATTGCCACTACAGGTCTGGTAAGAGACCCCCCCCCAGTGCATTCCCCTATTGCCAAACCATGTGATGTGGACACGGTCCTCCATTCCCAGCTGGTGTCCCCAAGGCGAGTTTTGTGCCCATGCTCAAGCCCAGTGCATGATGCTATGTCCGACAATCCAAAGCTGATGGACTGCGCCTAGAGTCAGATCTAAAAAAGAAATGATGTTAATGTTGGGGTGACAGGGGGATGGATGTATGCCTGATATGCCTCGGATGTCCACCTTCTCATTCTCTGAATCCATTCAGGGGGAAGCCCTTGAGCTGCTGCCTGCGACGCCGCTCCAATTCAGAACAAATGGGTCCCAAACTCCTCCAAGGAAAAACCCACCTCCAGTAGGGCCCTCCACATAACCCCCACAAATTGATAGCGTGTGAGTGGGGTTTCTCCCTTGTACATTAACAGATATCCTGGCTGCTTTCCCCATTTTGCCAAGTATTTTCTTGCTGCTCTTACAAAGCAAAATGTCACGTCAGACTGTGCCTTTAGAGTCACGTGTGACCCTTTTGCTCTTTGGTTGGTCTTTGAAGACTATAGATGTAGCACCAATTCCCTGCAAATGAAAGTTTCAAAGGGAGTGCTTCTGCTCCCCTTTGTGAGTTTGGCACCAGTTCACCCACTCTGAAGCCCCCAAAGAATGCCAAGGTAAATGCTCAGGTGAACAGGCGAGCCTTGTATGAGGACCAACATAATCCTTTCAGATTGGCCAACATTGCTGCCAAGATTCCCATTGTTATGGGCTGGTGCCTGTCTGGGAGCAAAGGGTAGCTCCGCTCCCAGCCTCTTATCGCATGCCTTATGAGTGTCACAGTAAAAGGAAATGGCTGCCAGGTGGGCACTAGAGATGGGCACGACTCAGAAAAAAAACTTCGTTTTCGGTTTCGGTTTCGGCTAGGGTCCGATTCGTTTCGTTTCCGTTTTTCGCGAAACTTCGCAAAAATTAGTCGGTTCGTTTTTTCGTTTTTTCGTTGTCGTTAGTACTGGTTTGGGGGGGGTAGCGGGCTCCTGGAGGCAGCTGCAGGAGTCAGCCAGAGCCACAAGTGACGGACTGGCAGACTCTTTGCACATGCTGCGTTTCACATACTTGTATGTAGTGTAATGCAAGTAGATCTGGCTTAGGATTAAGATGGGTTAGCAGTGCACAAGAGCTAGGGTTAGGCTAGTGACGGGTGAGGTTAGGGTGAGTATTGGGGTGCACCTCTGGGTGCCTCTCTGACCCACTTAGAAGGACAGTGTACTGGTGTATGGGTTAGGCTTAGGCTTAGGGTTCAGGTTCGGGCTACGATTAGTGGGCTGTTTATGCCCGATTGGCACATCCCAGAAGTCTCTGTGGTCAACCTGGCCAAGTGGCCTTGCGATTGGTGGAAAATTTGCATGTTGCACTCTCATGGGCGAGCCCATCATTGCGAATGCACAGGTGTAAAAAAATAAAATGAAATGAAATAAAATAAAATCAACGGAGACGTTTTTTTGCAAGACAAACCCACTGCTGCTACTGTAAAAATTCAAGCATTTAAAATAGCTAATTTTCGCATGTTTCTGTGGTGCTTTGGTGGGGTTTTGGACCACGATTTAAAGAAAATATTGCGGCCGCCATTTTAGATCCCCCCGCACTGCATGGCAAATGGAGACGCCCTCCCAGCCTGGTTCAGTCAGCAAAACCTGGCCATGCGATTGGTGGAATGGCTCCAAGACTTTGCATGGTCCACTCCCATGGGCGAGCCCATCTTTGCAAATGCGCAGGTGTAAAAAAATAAAATAAAATGAAATAAAATAAAATCAACAGAGACGTTTTTTTGCAAGACAAACCCACTGCTGCTACTGTAAAAATTCAAGCATTTAAAATAGCTAATTTTCGCATGTTTCTGTGGTGCTTTGGTGGGGTTTTGGACCACGATTTAAAAAAAATATTGCAGTCGGCATTTTGGATCCCCCCGCCCGCACACCGCATGGCAAAGGCAGATGAGACGATCCCCCCCCCGCCTGGTACCAGCAGCGCAGCAGTAGCAGTAGCCAAGGAGAGGGGGGCGAGGAAACCCCCACCCCCCAAAAAAACCACCCTTCTGGCCTGGTAGGTGCCCTCAGACAGTTTTCGCCTGCTTTTAGGGCCGGGAATCGGGTTTTTTTTACTTTTAAAAACTTTTTTTCTGTGCCGCTTGGCATTGCGCGATCGCGTGACGTCACGCAAGTAACGAGCACGACAAATCAGACCAAAATTGTTCGTTCGTCGGTTCGAGCTCGAAGTCTGGGGCAGTAATTCCCGTTACCGTTTCCGTAGAGTAACGGAACCGACTAACGGAAACGGAAACGGGAATACCGCTAAGTCGTGCCCATCTCTAGTGGGCACACATCCGCCTAGTGGATTTCTCCTGTTCACGGAGGGAGCTCAAGAACCACATCACATCCTTAGGCGTTAGTGCGCTGCCCCTACCCAGTTTCTTTTTCCAGAAAAAACATAGGAAGGCCTCCATGCCATCTGGTAAGTCTGCACAGTCGCAGGAGCCACAGATCCCTGTGCCACCTGTATCAATTCTCAGCTCCAAGGTTCCACAGGTACCGTGGGAACAGTTCCGGGGCATCGTTGGCCTGTGGCACCAATTCCTGAAACCTGTTGAGATAGTGACTCTGTGATGCCATTATCCAACCCTGGGACATGTGTCACCTTAATGGAGGTATTGGACATCAAGCACAATTACTCTAGCCTCTGCACCAATCTCATTACCCTGTTGGATTTAGATGACTGCTGATTCACGATGGCGACCACTGCCTGGTTGTCACACCAGAAGGTTTCCCACTTGTCCCGAAAGAGGTCCCTCCAATGTCCATTGCTACCATTATGGGGAATAAGTCCAGGAAAGTCAAGTCTTTTGCTATCCTTTTTCTGAACCAGGATTGTGGCCACTTCTGGGTGCACCAGCGCCCCAAGCAGTATATTCAGAAACCCATCTTGCCTGTCACATCGGAGTGTACCTGCAATGATGTACCTGGTTGCCAAGCACGCTGCCAGATGGCTGTCCCATTAAAATGTTTTAAGAATTCTAGCCACACAGCCAAATCTGCCTTAATTCCCTTTGTGAGGCAAATGTGATGATGTGCAGCTGTGACAGTTGTGCACAGAATGCTCTACCCGGCGTAACCACCCGGCATGCAAAATTGATGTGGCCCACCAGGGCCTGCATTTCCTTAAGCTACACTTTGGTCTACCCAACAAATCCTCAGTGAGAAATACCAAACCCAGCATTTTTTTCCAGGGATAAACATGATGTTCCCTGAATAGTGTCAATCTCAATCCCCAAGTACATGAGCCTTTCCACGGGTCCTTCTGTTTTCTCCTGGGCCAGGGGCACCCCCAGGTCGCTGGCAAGTTGCTGGAAACCCAGGAGCAGGTTTTCACACTCACTTGTCCCAGCCCTTTCCATCATTAAAAATCATCTAAATCATGTGTGATCACTATGGCCCCACACCTATGGGTCACTGCCCACTCCAGGAAGGTGCTGAAAGTCTCAAAGGCAGGACACAACACTGAGCAGCCCATTGGCATGGCTTTATCGATGTAGTATTGCCCTTGAAACACTATCCCCAAGAGTGAAAAATTGTCGGGGCAAACTGGCAAAAGCTGGAACATTGATTGAATGTAAGCCACCAGGTGGCAATCCCTGGTCTTTGTTTCCATTTTTGTTTATATTTAGTTTGAGGTATTATATACTTATTCTTTTCTTGTTTTAGTTTGAATATTCTGCTTAATTATGTAAACCACCCCAATAATAGTCCCAATACAGTCACCCCCACCAATCATGGGGGTTAGGGACCCACCCCACACGTGATGCATGAAAATCTGCGATATGTGGAAGCGGGTGGCCTGGGGCCTGGGGGCGGGGGGATCACACGCCTGTCCGAGGCTTCTCGGAGGAGTGCGGGGGCGGCGCGGAGCGACCCGATCGCCCCCCCCCCCCGCAGCTCCGAAGCTTCTCGGAGGAGGGTGGGGGTGGCACGGAGCGACCCAATCCCCCCCCCGGCTCCAAGGCTTCTCGGAGGAGGGCAGTATTCCTGCCAAGAAAACTCCATGGACATGGAGTCACGAAGAGTCGGTCACGACTATAACGACACAACACACACAAATAAGGTTGGGAAACAGATTTCCTAAGCTTTCATTTAGGTCTCCCACTCTCTCAAGAGTGTGCTACTCGGGCTGGTAGAGAATCTGAAAAATGTCCCTTGATGCCAGAGCATTTGTCAGCCCTGCTGTGTATTCTGAGGCATGCATGGTTGGGATAATGCTCCAGATAATTTAGATGGGAGTTATTTCTGAATTAAAGGGCATAAAATCAAGCTGCATGCTGATATTGCAATAATAATGAAGAACTCCCTTGGTGTAGCCTCATTAATCCTGATTATCTGCTTAGATAAAAGTACTTGGAAGAACTAAAGGTGCGAGTACACCAGACAGCCAAACTGGAGCAATTTGGCTTTGCTGCATTTTGATTTGCAGCCTATCTTACATTTGAAATCATGGCCAGCGCTCACACAAGGACTGTAGATTCATTTGAGACATCTCTACTTCTTTCCTCTGGTCCCATCTCAACTGATCCTTTTATGAAATATAAATAGGGGAAATAATAAGAAAGAGGAACCAGCACTTAGGCAATAGGATGATCTAGCACTAATTTACACCATGGCAGTGGAGCCACCCAGGCTTCTGGTATTTGCCAAAGAATGCCATACACTGGCAATAAGACCTGGACACATGACTGGGGGATTCTGGGAAGTGTCCTAGTAGGTTTTCCAAACTTTTGGTTTTGGTGATCAAAGCATACGTTTCAGATGAGATCTACTGTATGGTATCAGAAGTATTGTTGTCAGTCTACTTTTTCCTTCAGGGGGAACTATTTTATCCAACTTCCAGCAAACAATTTAAAGTGGGAACACAATTCATCAAAAAGGTAGATGCATGTTGTCAGAAAAGAGCACATCATGTACTGAAGCCTCTCAATTTACTCATGTTTATGTGGTCGATACACCAAAACATCATGATTGCAAATGTTACTCTGAGCTGCAGAAAGGTACCAGAATTCCTCAATGAAGTTACTACCATGTTTTTGCCTAAATCAAACTTTGTTATTGGGAATACTTGCAAGGACAATAAATGCTACTGCTGGTCAAATTTCTGCTTTTGTGCAGTTTTTAACCAGCTGCAATGCTTATTTGCAATCAACCTTTTCCAGTATAAAAACAACAACAAAACCTAGAGAACTTGTGCACTGGTGGAACATTCTCGTATAAAATAATGCATATCATAATTTCAAATATATATTATAATTTCAACATATATTATTTCTGGGCAAACTAGAATATCTATTTTCAATATGTTTAAGCTGCTATATTTTTACAAAGCCGGCACACACCATCACTCCATAGATACACAATCCATTGGATCCTTTTTAATGAGAAGGGTGAGATTAAAATAAATAAATAAATACACAATATATTTCCATGTATAAGACTATATTTTATCTAAATTCGTTAGACTAAAAATTGTGGGTCATCTTATACATGGAAGTAAGCCAAAGATAGAACTATGCAGTTGCGAAACTGTAATTTTGGGTTGGAAAAGTGGGGGTCGTCTTATAGGTAGGGGTGTCTTATAGATGGGAAAATACAGTAAATAAATAAATGTCATGTTGCAAGATGCATAGGACATTAAAATCATGCTGCAAGATCTAGCCCCCAAGCCAAAAAAGATTGTCTATGCTGGTTAGTCTTGGTACATTCAGCAAATAAACTATAAAGGCTGACTAACGCTGGAAGAGTGAAAATGTGCTACATTTACTAAACAGGTGTGGTTTGCTGACTAGTGTTCCGTCTAGTTAAATCTTTACAGGCTATGCGGTTCTACTGTCTTGTTTGGAGGAAGTGTCCACCAGTAACTACTGAATTTGTCATAATGCCAAGCGACACCAGGTGGTGCATTTACATGGAGCAATACAAGCCTACTATCATACGGGCTTTACAAACACAGAACTTGTCACAGAAAAAAATGTTTATCAGATAGGATGACCACATGCCATGTTTAAAAGAGCACAGCAGAGTTTGGAGGCATTTTGTATTTGAAGGGTTGAGCAGCAATCCCATTTTAAAGATAAAAGACCCTGAGAAGCCAAAACAGCAGCAAACCCTTTGATAGCTGGCTGAGCAGATACCCAAGTCACCTTAGCTACAATATTACCCACTACAATGGAACGTGTGGCCTCCCAGATGCTGGATGGCAACTCCCAGAATACCTTCCCATTGGCTATGTTGGCTAGAGCTGATGGTGCTGGAGTTTTATTTGCAACCTCGCATACTGTCTGTAGTTTGAGTGACTAGGAGGGAGGGACTTTTTTTGGGCTGAGGTGATGAATCATTCAAAGAGAAAGCCCCCAGCTCTCTGCTGAGTGTCCTTTTCCCACTCTTGTGGATTGGTAACAACTATTTGTATGTTATTGATCTGATTGGGTTAGCAGTATACACAAAGCAGTATACACAAGGCTGTCTGTTCAAGGAACTCTAAGTAAAAATATCTGTGAAGATTCTCAGTCATCCAGGGGAGTTTATCTGGAAGTTGAGTCACGGACTTCTTTTTCTTGAAAGATTGATCTTTTCTTGCTGTTCTTTCATATTCTCGCACCAACCTCAGGGCATCTGCCCCAAATTGAAGTTTTTACCAAAGAAAAGTAAAAACAAATATTGAATATAGTAAACTTATCTGCCGTGGAGTAACTTAGGCCAAACTGAGTGTGTTTGGGGAGTGGTTGCAGCAGGTGAAACAATCAACAGAGGTTTCTTGGTGCATAGGGCAGGTGTAGGTAGTCCAGCAGCAAGAAAAGTATATAAGACATGGCTATTTAGGAAGGCTTTCCCTGGTTATTAGTTTCTCCCATTATGTCTCGCTGTTAATTTTTTCTTGTCTATTCTGGTTTCTCTCTGATCTTACTGATTTGACTGACTAAGTACTGTATTGTTATTTTGTTTTATATTGTATTTTTAATATATTATCATGTATAATGGTTGTACCTTTTTAAACCTTGTAAACCACTCAGGGTGGCCTTTGTTGCCAGATGGTGCGGTATATAAATCTAATAAATGAATGAATAAATAAATAAATATTTATTTGCTTTCTTCCTTTTTTGTAATGCAGAAGTGGCCTTCCTCAACTGTCATTCCAATCCAACAGAGTGGTGCTGTGGTGTTTCTCTGTTTTACTATTCGCCCCTAACTCGCAAATGATAACAAAAAGCTTGTTAAAAAGCTATTTCAGCGTGAGATCTCATGGCTTGGAATCCAGATCTTTTTCAGTTTAGGAAGAAGGTGGGTAAGTGTGTGTGTGTGTGTGTGTGTGTGTGTGTGTGTGTTCTACACAGCCAAGTCAAACCAACGTAGAGAAATTCTAGTAGGGTAAGGCAAGTGGGATATTTAAGGAGTGGGTTTTCCAGTTCCACTTCCCCAGTGAGATCCCATGGCCAAATGGGGTTTCAAACGCTGTTCTCCAGAGTCCTAGTAATCTTTATATCACTCTTTCCACACTGGGAATCACTGGGAATTGGGCAGAGTAGATATATATAATAAAGAAGACAAAAATATTGTGGCACCTTAAATACTAGCCGCTATATTATAGTGGAAGATTTTGTAGACATTCAAGTCCATTTCTTCAGACATCGAAGGAGGACAGCATGGCAAAATATTTAGTCATACATGACCCCAAAACAGATTGATTGTTTCTTGGGCACAGGTAACTGAAGAGGTGGCACTTCACATCTGGCAACACTTTCAGTAAACAATGACAATGATTAGTGGCTTAATTAATTCCAGGCTATAGATAACAAAAGGGAGAAACAGGGGGATGACTATCATAATCTCTGAGGGGGCTTGTGGGATGGCACTCATTAGTTAATAAGGAAATATAGCCATGAACTCCAGCTAATGCAGCATAAAGCTTTGGGGTGAGCTGAACTAGGATAGTTTCTTATCTCTGCCCAGTGATGTATGTTCCACCTCTTAATGGAGGCCGGAAGGGGAGACGAGCTAGTTTCTTATATACTGTATTGCCAAAGACACAGAAATTTGCACGTTTAGCAGCAAAACACCATTGGCCTTTGCCAAAATGGGAGGTGAATCCTCTCTCATTCTACTGAGAAGAAGAGCTAGAAAAGAGAGCGGCAGCCACCTGAATGACACACAGAGACAATAAAAGGAAGTCCGGGGCAAATGAGAGCATTGTATGGGTAGCCACATCCCCATTGTGATTCCCCTTTTTAATGGTCAGGCGGGAGTTGCTCACAGCAGCCGCTTTCCTTGAACAATATTTAAAGCGTCCAGCTGTTTCTCCTCAGGATGGGAGCACCTGTTTCCTGTAGCTGAGGCAAGTCATGTGGGCCATGGAACAGCTGGGGCTGCCGCCAGAGGCAGCCGAGGGGGGAGGGGGGAGAGAGCAGAAGTTTACCCAGAAAAGACAGAGAGCTTCTTTGATGCTTTGCAAAGTGTCCCAAGAGTGGGTGCTGTGGTTCAGTCTTCTCCGTTCTTTCCCATGTGCCGTGTGGAACTCCCTACCCCAATCCCAGCAGCATCAGCAAAGGGCAAGATTTATTCTAAGACGAGGTGGCTGAGAAACAGGTACGGAGGGAAAATTCAGCCCCAGAACACGTTTCTAGGCCATGGAGTAGATGATACAATGACTAGTGCATTGTTGTGATCATTTATTTTGTGGAGACTATAGAGAATTTTCAGCTCACACACTGACTTGCATACATCCTGTGGTTCTTTGATGGAAACCTTGGTGGTTATGGTAAAATCACCACAAAACGTACTTTTAAGGGCAAGCATACCGTTTTATAAAAAATTTGCATACAAAGGACAGCTTTCCACTTGGGAAAAGTACATAGGACAAACCATGGTTTGTTGGAAGAAGGAAATTATTATTATTATTATTATTATTATTATTATTATTATTATTATTATTAATAATAATAATAATAATAATAATAATAATAATAATAATAATAATAATTTCCTTCTTCCAACAAACCATGGTTTGTCCTATGTACTTTTCCCAAGTGGAAAGCTGTCCTTTGTATGCAAATTTTTTATAAAACGGTATGCTTGCCCTTAAAAGTACGTTTTGTGGTGATTTTACCATAACCACCAAGGTTTCCATCAAAGAACCACAGGATGTATGCAAGTCAGTGTGTGAGCTGAAAATTCTCTATAGTCTCCACAAAATAAATGATCACAACAATGCACTAGTCATTGTATCATCTACTCCATGGCCTAGAAACGTGTTCTGGGGCTGAATTTTCCCTCCGTACCTGTTTCTCAGCCACCTCGTCTTAGAATAAATCTTGCCCTTTGCTGATGCTGCTGGGATTGGGGTAGGGAGTTCCACACGGCACATGGGAAAGAACGGAGAAGACTGAACCACAGCACCCACTCTTGGGACACTTTGCAAAGCATCAAAGAAGCTCTCTGTCTTTTCTGGGTAAACTTCTGCTCTCTCCCCCCTCCCCCCTCGGCTGCCTCTGGCGGCAGCCCCAGCTGTTCCATGGCCCACATGACTTGCCTCAGCTACAGGAAACAGGTGCTCCCATCCTGAGGAGAAACAGCTGAACGCTTTAAATATTGTTCAAGGAAAGCGGCTGCTGTGAGCAACTCCCGCCTGACCATTAAAAAGGGGAGTCACAATGGGGATGTGGCTACCCATACAATGCTCTCATTTGTCCCGGACTTCCTTTTATTGTCTCTGTGTGTCATTCAGGTGGCTGCCGCGCTTTTCTAGCTCTTCTTCTCAGTAGAATGAGAGAGGATTCACCTCCCATTTTGGCAAAGGCCAATGGTGTTTTGCTGCTAAACGTGCAAATTTCTGTGTCTTTGGCAATACAGTATATAAGAAACTAGCTCGTCTCCCCTTCCGGCCTCCATTAAGAGGTGGAACATACATCACTGGGCAGAGATAAGAAACTATCCTAGTTTAAAATCCAGCTCACCCCAAAGCTTTATGCTGCATTAGCTGGAGTTCATGGCTATATTTCCTTATTAACTAATGAGTGCCATCCCACAAGCCCCCTCAGAGATTATGATAGTCATCCCCCTGTTTCTCCCTTTTGTTATCTATAGCCTGGAATTAATTAAGCCACTAATCATTGTCATTGTTTACTGAAAGTGTTGCCAGATGTGAAGTGCCACCTCTTCAGTTACCTGTGCCCAAGAAACAATCAATCTGTTTTGGGGCCATGTATGACTAAATATTTTGCCATGCTGTCCTCCTTCGATGTCTGAAGAAATGGACTTGAATGTCTACAAAATCTTCCACTATAATATAGCGGCTAGTATTTAAGGTGCCACAATATTTTT